>JAJTJO010000515.1:0-600000 GCA_024550625.1 Dendroctonus valens
CCGAAAGAAAATAATCAATACGTGTATATTTTTCCTGACTGTATTTCAATTTAATCCAAAAAAATTCCTGGTTTTCATTCAATTTTATTGTTTATTAGTCCAATGTATTCCTGGGTTTTCAGTCAATTTCATTGTCACCAATTATGGGTTATGTGAAGATCCTGCGTTTCGTCCCGGGTCTACCTATTGGACTCGTCAAGTAAGGCTTAGGTAGACGGCGATAAAGACCGGGGACGAAACGCATGGATCATCACAAACGCCATAATTGGCGATAATAATAATAATAAAAAATTCTATCAAAATTCACATATTAAAATACAAATCACACTATATTAAAAAGTACATTAAAAAACAATAGGTTTCAGGTGATGAGTCAGGACAATCATGTCTGGGAAAAGACTAGAATCTATTGTTCAGAGATTCAAATTTAACTTACGTGTCTAGTTGTGTTTCTACCTTCACATTTGACTGGCTATTGAAATCCATACTTTGCGATATCGAGCGAGAGAATAAAGAAACTGTTTATATTTCGCTTTTTCTTGTGCATTCTAGGAATATCAGTTGCTCTGCAATTCTTCATGTCAGGTGTTTATATTTTGTGTAGTTTGGTTAATTAGTGTATGTATGTGTTCATTTAATTAGTGTGTGATATACAGAGCTAAGATTGTCTGTGTCTGATCTAAAATTCATTGCATGCGATGTTTTTTTAATTTGTATCATTTCATGGATTCTTCTCTTATTGTAAAGTTTCGAATCGTTGTTTGCCGAGTGTGGACGTGCTGCGAAGCAAATCGTACGAGTTAAAATCAAGTTAAGATTGTGTTCGTTATCTGTAGTGTGCGTTTTTGGAATAACATTTAGAACATTCCTTATCGGGCAACTACCGGGTTGCGCGATAAGTGTGATGAATCCCGGAAGCTCTCTGGAATCCGAGTCGGATCAGGGCTCCAATGGAGCTACTTTCTTAGGCCCAGGACCATGAAAGGGGTAGGGTGCCCAAGTCTGACCCAACATCGCCAGCGTCACCAACCCCTGCTCCAAAAAAAATCAGCGATGAGGAGGCTGTAGGGGTGTCGCAGAGGCGAATTCAGCGGGCGCAGCGGATGACGGGTTCGTCGTCCCCGCGAAGGACTGTGGCTGGAGTACGCTGATTTTTGCTCCAGAGGTCTCCACGACGCTTAAAAACCGCTTTACGCCCATCCAGCCGCCAATCGTTCATGACAATCCAACACTTCCCAACTCCAACGAAGGGACTGAACGGAAAGCAATTGCTGAGAGCCCTACAGCATTGCAAACAGCCTAAGAAGGCAGAAAACCGCTGCCAATTGTGATCGCTGGAAAACCCAGCAATCACACAATGCTGAGTGGGGGTCAAAAACCACCACGTCAGCCTTTCACGTTGAAGTACACGAAGGCTTCGTTGATCGTGTACTGCGCAGCATCATGGAGTGGGCGGCGGTAAAACGATCCCTGGAAGAAGACAAAGCCAGTTCCACACCTACGCCCCTTCGTCGGAAAAAACGCACGCGTTCCTCCTGAGGGGCCTGGAGGGGAATGTCGATCCGACTGCCATCAAGGAGGATCTGACGACAAAGGACTGAGGTGAGAAGTGTCTTCAAAATGAAGACACTCTTCAGGCCGCTCTACCTCGTCGACAGTAGCGACAAAGCACCCTCATAAAACTAAACGCCGAGGCCAAGATGGTGTGCAGTGTTAGGGTTTCGTGGGAAACCTTTTTTTTTTTTTTTTTTTTTTTTTTTTTTTTTTTTTTTTTTTTTTTTTATCCGAGGTTTGAGAATCTGTTGGACAGACTGCCCAGGCTGGTGGTTCTGGCGCCTGGGGGTGTGCCGGGGATGACGTTCCGTTCCAGGAAACACATCGACCGGCTAAAACTCTTTCCTCCTTCTAAGCCCCCTTCTCCTCCCGGAACCGTGTTAACATTACTTCAGGGGAGAGGGTTGCGTGCCGGACGTCGGCGTGTCCTGTCTATTGCCGTGGGGGATTGCCTTTTCCTTTCCAGGTCGCATTTGGTCGTCATTATGTCCTGGATCATTGGACGTATGACGTCCCATCCTTCTCTGGTCTTTAGAATGGTCCCCATTGCATCTTGGTGATGCGTTCGCCGCATCTATCTGCGGCTACCGCTCTGATGCCTTCAAATTGGCGGCATACGAATATGGTGTGCTCCGGTGTGTCCGCATCTTCGCAGAACCAGCATTGGTCGGATTCTTGCTTCCTGATCGTTTTTAGATAGCTGCCGAAGGTTCCGTGGCCGCTTATTGCCTGCGTGACGAAATGATTCACGTCCTTGAATCGTTCCTCCTGCAGCCATACGTTCAGGTCTGTGATGAACACCTTTGCCCATCCTTCGTAGTCGCCCCATCTTTCGGTCCATTTCCGGGTTAGGGTGGACCTGTGTAGCTTTCTGGAAGCCTGTCCGTCCTCCTGGATACTGATCCTCTCTTCCACCATCAGATCCAGTGGGGGCAGCCCGGCCAGCACTTGCGCCACCTGTGTATTTATAGTCCGTACGCTGCCGTGATGCATATAGCCAGCCTTCTGTTGACTCTGTCTAGAAGCGTTTTGTACCCTTTGTACCTTAATGTCTTCTGCCAGGCCTTTGCTCCGTACAGCACCACCGACTGCACCGTGCTGGCCAGTAGCCTTTTTCTTCGCCGCTCCAGGTCCGCACTATTTTCGGTGTGAGGCTCATCATGGCGTTGATTATTCCGTGGGCCTTGTTTGCAGTTTTTTGGACATGCGCAGTCATCCGCATGTTCCGGTCCATGTAAACGCCCAGGTATTTTGCCGGCCTCCTTGGGTCGCTACGATCTCGCCTCCTATGCTCACCTCGCGCGGTCCTAATTTTCCTTCTGCCAGCTACAAGTACGATTTGGGTTTTCTCGGGAGCGATCCTAATTCCCATATCGTTAAGCTTCTTGCTTATTAAGCCCATGTTGTAACTGGCCTTGTCTTGGAGTCTCTCCAGATCCTTTGCCTTAACCACTAGCGCTATGTCGTCTGCGTACCGGTTATCGCCACCCCGTCCCTCCACTCCTCCCTCAGGATATCGTCATAAAAGATATTCCAGAGTGTGGGTGCCCAGCGTGGATCCTTGCGGGATTCCAGCACGTCATGTCAAATGCGGATCCTTCAGGGTCAATTATCCTGCGGGTCTTCTAAATATGAGCATAGGATGTTGATGAGGTACCGGTCAACTCCTCTTACTTCCATGGGCCTCCCTTATCTTGCTCCCACTGTGCCGAGTTGAACGCGTTCCGTACGTCTACCAGGATTGGAGGGGCAAAGTCTCGATGTTGGGGGGCTTTGCTTTCGGTCTCCTTGACGATTTCCTGTACTCGGACAGATCGCGTTCCAGCGTGCTCCTTCTCTCCTGAAGCCATACTGGGTGTCCTGGATGATAGGCCTTGTTCTGTAATCTCTTCGAGTCTCCTTTTTATCAGTTTCTCGAAGAGTTTCCCCATTGTGTTGATCAGGCACAGGGGCCTGAAGGACCTTTCAGCTCTATCGTCGTCCTTGCCTGGTTTTTCGATGAGGACCAGCCTAGCCTCCTTCCAGATTTTTGGGAAGTTGCCGTCGACCAGGCATTTGTTGAACACCCGCAATATCAGCTCCCCTTGTGCTTTGACACTTTCAATGACGACCTCGGGGGGGTACGCTGTCCGGGCCAGGGGCTTTCTTTCTTCTTCATCTCTGCAGCAGCCCTGTTCAATTCCTCCAGGCTGAATGTTGGAATCTTTCCCTTATCAATATCGTGGCGTTGCCACTGAATGACCGGGAAAGTCGGGAAGAGTTTTCCACCTGGGTTTTTACGTCCAATGTCGACGGGGGGCTTGAACATTCCAAATTTTTTCCTCACAATCTGGTAAGGCGCGCCCCCCAGATGTTGTTCTCGAGGTCGTCAATCAGCTCTCTCCATTTCGCCTGCTTACTCTGCTGGATCAGAGTCCTGAGCGCTTTCCTCTCCGTTGCGTGGATGTCCTTTAGGGCTCTGATGTCATGGGCTCCGCTTGGTGTTTTCTTCTTTGCCCTTGTGAGCATTCTCCTTAATCTCACGCACACCCTACGCTTACCAGCGATTTCTTCGTTCCACCAGTACACCCCTTTCTTGCCTGTGGGCGACCTCTTTGGCAATGTGCTTTCGCACACCGAAGTTATTGTTTTCATCAGCTCTTCCGGGGTGTCGATGTTGGCGAGCTGCTGGAACGCGTAGTGCGAGGGCTTTGGAGAACTTCTCCGCTGTATACTCGGATTCCCAGTCCATCTCCACGAGTTTTGTGGCTGGATTTGGCTGCTCCGGGTCCTGGTCCTCTGCAATAACTGTAGGTGATGCTATGGTGGGTCGCTCAGGTTTTCCTCCTCCGTAAGCACCTGCCAGCTACTGACCTTTCCCGCTACCGGTATCGTAGCGATGGTAACGTCAATTAGAGATTCCCCTCTCGATCCTGAGAAGGTTGGGTGTTTCCCTCTATTGACGGCCACCAGGTCGTTTGCTGGACATCCAGTCCTCCAGTAGCGTCCCTCTTCTGTTTGTCCTGCATTCGCCGAATATTGCACTTTTAGCGTTTAAAATCGCCGCCTATCAACACGTCCATGCCCGAAGCCTTGATGATTGTCTCCAAGTCGTTGAGCAGCTTCTCAAAGTCCTCATTGTCGCCGTTTGGTGAGAAGTAAACAGAGAATACTGATAGGTCCTCCAGCTCGACACCTACGTAGCCAGTTCCCTGTACTCTCTCTTTACTCTGAGGCCTCCTGCTGACGTTGATGAAAACGTCCCTGGCATCGTCGCATAGTGTAGTGTTGTGGCTGAGTGCTTTATTCGGTTCCTGCCCTAGTGTCACGTTTGTGTTGTCCTCGATCGTTTTCCTGTACATGAGGTCATGCGCTTTAGCGGCAATCTGTTGAGATTTACCTGCAGAAAGCGCATGGCCGTTTCGCGTTGGTCAGCCGTGGTGTGGAGGGGCTGCGCGGTTGCCTTCTTGAACCTGTTCATATTGGTTGGTCGGAAGGCATGCCTGTCCACCGCTTCTTGCGCACTGGCCCGCTGTAGCCCTGCTCCCTTGCTATTAAGCGCCTCTGTGGTTCTGCGCTCCCTTCTTGTGAGCCTCTGGGCCTCCTTCCTTAGCTCCTTCTTTGCTTCCGTCAGAGCAGCCTTGAAGGCGTCACATTTGCCGCTTCCGGCTCTGTGGCCCCTTCTTTTGGCATATGGGACAGCTCGGCTCCTTGTGCACTCCCTAGTTTCGTGCCCTGCTTCCCCACAGGCGAAGCACAGTTTGGATCGGTCCGTCCCTGTGCATTTCTGCCGCTGGTGCCCGTAGTTCCAGCATCTGCTGCATCTTTGCAGATTGATCCGGGCCTCCATACTGCACATGACCAGTCCTATTTTCATATCCGTTTTTCGGATAGCAACTCCTTTGCCATACCCCTATCGATCATTAGGGTGACGGCCTGTGTGTTGATTGAGGTTTGGCCTTAAGTCGCTTAGGCTGTAGTCCTCCTCTTATAATTTGCTCGAACTTCCGGCGCAGAGCGGCAACTACGTCCTCTTTAGAGGCCAGTGATTCCAGTCCTCTAATGTGGATAGGATCCCTGGCCTTCTGATTGCCCACGACTTTGATGCTTTCCGCGCCATCGTTGTTGCGTTGAAGCGCGCCTGCTTATCTTCTCCACAATGCCTGCTTGTCTCTCTCGTGGTAATTACCAGCCGGCCGTCTTTGGTGCTGCGCAACGTCTTTACCCCCCCTCCCCAAGCTTGTTGGTAGTGAGGGTCTCCTTTACGCCTCTCAGGGGTTTCCTCGTAGGTTTTCCCCTTGTTACTCTCACCACTATGGCGAATGTTTTCGGTGTATTCCTTTGCCTGTGTGTGGCTTGCGATGGCGTGGGCTGGCTTGGCCCATTTGGCCTGGTGTAGATAACCACTTTGCTTGCGGCATTGTGGAATATTCCTTCCAGCATTTTCCTCAGCGTTCCGGTTTTTAGTACCCCTGGTTTGGTGCGTCGCTATCTCAGGTTCCCCCGTCGTCTCTTCCCTCAGCGCGTGAGTTTGTTGAAGAGGTCTTCCTCGCTGCTGTATGCGATTCTGACGGTCTTCTTATTGATCCTAATGGCTGGCGACTTTGTTTTAATTTGCAACCTGTTGTTCCAGGATGCCAAAGTCCTCCTCCATAGCCTTCATTTCCGGGAATTTTTCCTGGAACAGCTTTTCGATGAGGCTCCCCTTTCCCTGTCCGTCGTTGGGTATCAGCAGCACTTTGGTGATGCTGTCCTCCGTGTCCAGGGGGTTGCCCACCTTGATTTCGGTGTTTGTGTACACCGCCGCGTCCCATTTTTTGTTGAGGATGTTCCCTCAGAGCGCTGTAGCTGTCGTGGCTATCCAGATTTGCAATTGTATACGTGTTGCCCGTCTGCGTGCCTGCGTTCGCCGTGCCCTTTTCGGTGGTGGAGCCGTGTGATTTCCTATTGTTTAGGACCAGTTTGAGATATCTGTGCCGCTTGTGATTCTGATCTGTCTTTTCAGCTTGACACAGATTTCCTTAATTTCCCGCTTGGTGTTGTTTTCAATGAATTTTTCCAGCTCCTTGCCGAGTTTAGCAATATTTTCCAGGGCCGCACTCAATGCTAGTGCTTCCGTGCACCTCTTTCCCTTCGTGTAGGTGTCGCTCTTCCGCTGGTTCGTTCCTGGTTGGTGTGAGAACTCTGGATCTGAGTTCGGCTGTTTGCTTGTGGTGGACGTTCTCTTCTCTCTTTCTCGGAGGTTCCCTTTGTTTTGTGGCCCTCGTCGTCACGCGGCGCCCCGAGCCTACTTCCGCTCCCGCCTCGGTCCTCATTCGGATCGCGGCTGCCCTATCTGGCGACCTCTTCATTTTGTCGCTTCGGGAAAAGATTCCAAAAACACCCGTGCTGGTCGTCGGGGCTTTGTCCCCTTCCGGTCCCCCTTCCCGCTTACTCATGTGATGTTTTTGTTTTTGTGTTTTGCGTTGTCTATTGTCCAATGCACTAAATTACTAACTAACACTATTATAGATAGCCTAATTAAAATGGTTACTAATATTTCACTAGGAATGTCTGTGGTAAAACCTCAATGTTCGTTGCCAGAATTGTTCACAGCGGCAATGCCGCAACCCCAGCGGGCCGTCTAGATGGGCCTAATGCAGGTAGCCACCCGTGCGAAATAAGGGTACGCTTGGCTGCTATGTCTGCTATTTAATCAACTGTTTTTTCCACTTACGATTTGCCGTAATGCCTGATCCCTACGTCCTAGGAGCACCTCACAAAAACCACTGCACTCCTCGGATTTTTTCCTATCCGCTCATAGCACTTTCACGATTGTCTGTTTAGTACTTTAGTCTCTATGGTCGTTGGGATGTTTCCCTTTGCGGACCGCACTAGAAATCGACTGTTCACGATGGCTGCTCGGCGCGTTCTCCCGTGGGAAACCCGCAAAAACCGGAAGACCCTGACACAGTGTCGTCGATGCCAGGGCTGGGGCCATGTCTCCGGGAACTGCCACCGGGACTTTAAATGCTCCCGATGCGCTGGGGGGCATGAAATCACCGCCTGCCCCGTTGGAGCTACATTAAAATGCGCTAACTGCGGTGGGCCTCATCATAGCTTTGACGAGGCTTGCCCAGTTTACATATACAAACAGGCGCAAGTCCCGGGGAGAAGCAGCGTTTCGTCCCTGCTCCTCTTCCAACGAGGCCAGCCTGGGGTCAAACCAGTCGAGCCCCTGGCCCGATCCACCCTTCACCCCTAAGCAGCAGGACCATGGCGCCAAGTCACGCCAACAGGACCATGCTGCCCCCGCCACCGCCTTCATTAGCGGAGTTTCCTCCGCTGAGGCAGCACGAAGCTGTCCCGACGAGCTCCACCCACCCAGCCCATGGTGTAAATGGGAACGCGGTGGCCATGCTGGGCAGTGTCCAGCGGGAATTCGCCGAGCTGTCGTCGCAAATCAACTTGGAGGAGGTGATCAAGCCGGTAAGATTTTACAGCGCTGCATTGATGGGTTGCGTCTCGAAGACAGACAAATTCCTAGTCTCAGCGCAGTTTTTCAGTGAAGATATTAACAGCTTCGATTTTTAAGTATTGTTATTGTCAACTGTGTCCTATGAGGATTGGGGAATGGAACTCATGTGGACTCCGGAGTCGTCTCGGCGAGTTCGAGCAGTCCGTCGGGTCTGAGGACGTCGATGTGGCGTTAATCGTGGAAACATGGTTGCGCCCCGGAGACAGAATCACAATCCGGGGGTACAGGCACGAGCGTGCCGATAGGCCCGGTCTAAGGGGTGGAGTGGCCATAGCGATCAAAGCAACGATCCTATATAGGAGACTGCCATGCAGGCAGTCAGTAATAGAGAACGTTGGCGTTGAGCTTTATGATGGTGTTTTGATCTACTGTGGGTACTCTACTTCTACTCACTTACAGGCCACTGACGTTGATCCATTTTTTTCAAACACCAATAGGGTGTTGCTTATGGGAGATTTCAACGCCCGCCATCCACTATTTAATAACCCTGGACGGAAAAACGCAGCTGGCAATTTCCTAGCCAGCTACGTTCGCGACAATGGCCTACTAGTTATGCCCACTTCATCTCCAACGCATTATCCAAACAGTGGAATGAACTCATCTTAACTTGATTTCGGAATAGCCAAAGGACTCGCCAATCTCACGGAGATGGTGGTTATAGACGCCCTCAGCAGTGACCATTTGCCCATTAACCTCGACATTAGGGATTTAAAGCGCACACAAACGAATGACTTTCAATATTCATACGAAAATTTCGATTTTCGCGAATATCGGAAACGACTACAAGACCTGACGTGTATTCCGAGCCAGATCGATACTGTCGAAGCCCTGGAGCATCCAGGCTGACCAGTAAAATACAACGGACACAGCAAAGCTTTGGCCAAAAAAGTTCTGAACAGACCGCGGCGCGACAACCTTCCTGAGGAAATCTTGAACCTTATTAAGGCGAAAAATAGAATCAGGAAGCGTTGGCAGCGATTCAGGCAATCTGCCGATCGCATAAGGGCAGCAGAACTTGCACGAGACATCCAGAGCGAAATTTCCGCATACAGGAATTTTACCTGGGCGGAAAAATTGCGAAACTTATCTCCCCGTGACAATTCTTTGTGGAAACTGTCGAGAAGTCTACGAAAAGGCTACGAGCAAGTCCCCGCTCTTGAAAAAGAGGGGCGGAGTTACATTACCACCAGCGACAAATGCGAGCTGCTCGTCGACTGTTTGGCAGAAGTATACAAAGTCCAACCAGCCCTTCAGGATAACGAAATAGAAAGACAGACCGCTGTTTTCGTAGAACGAAAGTATCCTATACCACCCTCGATTTTGCATTCCTATATAACAACCCCGTCGGAGATACAATCGTGTCTTCAACGCCTCCCTAGCCGAGAAGCCCCCGGGCCAGACGGCATCCCTTATTTACTCATCAAAAACTTACCGCGGAATACTATAGTGCTAATAGTACAAATAGTCATCGCAGTCCTTAAATTGCAGCACTTCCCACAGGACTGGAAAAACGCTGTAATAATTCCTATCTTAAAGGCGGGCAGAAACCCGACTGATCCCGCCTCTTATAGGCCAATTTCCTCTAAACTCCCTCGGCAAATTAACCGAGAAGGTTATCCTATTCGAGACTACAGGCAGCAGCCGAGCTTCGAAGTTTAATCCCGGATGAGCAGTTTGGCTTCGGACCA
The DNA here is from genome assembly GCA_024550625.1 of Dendroctonus valens. Lineage (NCBI taxonomy): Eukaryota > Metazoa > Arthropoda > Insecta > Coleoptera > Curculionidae > Dendroctonus > Dendroctonus valens. The sequence goes on from JAJTJO010000515.1 coordinate 9,739, forward strand.
AAGGCAACACAAACGCTGTAAGACTGCTAGGATCGTCAACGGATGCCTATGTAAGCATTTAATAAGCTTCAAAGTACGGTAATGCTGCTTCTCGATATGGAAAGGGCCCTTCGACACAGTTTGGCACACAGGCCTGCTGTATAAGTTGTTTGCCGTACATTCACTGCCACTCTACCTAGTTTCCCTTATAGCGGCATTACCTAAAAAACCGTTCCATCCAGGTGAAAGTGGAGAATTCCACTTCTGCCAAAAGACGCATCGCGGCAGGAGTACAACAAGGAACAGTGATTTCGCCGCTGCTGTATACATTGTACACAGCAGACAGTCCAGAACTTCCACTACAAAAATATGCACTATACGCGGATGATACGGCTATCTACACATCGTCTTTCTATGCTCAGGCTGCGAATCTCGCATTGCGCAATCACCTGAGTTTATTGACGCCGTATTTCGATAAATGGAAACTTAAAGTGAATCCCAGGAAGACTGAACTTATTATCTTCTCGCGCAAATTTACTAACAACAAAATCCTATCGCCACTCATGGTGTAAAATACTCCAATCCAGCCAGTAAAAGAGGTGAAATACCTGGGATTCAAACTAGACGCCCGACTTCACTTCAACAAGCATGTTGACTATGCTGTACAAAAGACTTTCATGGCCCGAAGAAAGATGTACTCTCTTCTGGCGCCAAATTCATTTCTGTCACCTCAAAACAAACTTCTGCTCTACACCTCCACCATAAGGCCCATACTGACCTACGGCTCCCCTATCTGGCACTCTGTCTGTGATTCCTCGAGAGGACGTGTTCAAAGGACCCAAAATAGGTTTCTGAGAGGTGTCCTATCGGCTGACAGATACACCAGAATAACCGAAATGCACGAACCTACAGGGATGGCCTATATAACCGACTACATCGCTGAAAAAATTTTATCATAGCGGAGTGCAAGGCTCAGTCCTCACGCGAAATATCACCCAAGTAAGAGCAATCGATCGCCCAACCCATGGTCCCCTGTATAAGCGACTTCCCATATTTTATGAGGATGTTGTCCCTGACAGTACGTGACGACAAACAAACATTGCCTGCCAGTTGCAGACAGTCGTTTCTAGCAGGCTGGAAACGCACAAATCCAACATAACGTGACTTAACGGGTTCGTCCTGCCTCGTTCTGGCTGGTGTTGGCTGGTCCTTGCACCGATCGGGGCGGGGGCGGATGGATTTGGTCATCTAGTTGAAACTGCCGGCGGTTAACGCCACGGTTGACAGTATCAAACTTAAAGGTCGAAGCAAAAGGGGTTTTTGGCTTCCCTTCAGGAAGACCTTTTTTCCTTAATGAATGCCCCTCGAATAAAACCAAAACCGCCACTTCAAGACTATCTCCTGACGTTGTCGTGCGTATGGCTAGCTCGGGAATGTCCATATTAGGGCACTGCCCAGGTAATGGACGACTTAGCGCGCCTATTTAGATCATGGGCAAAGAGCAACCGGCCGAACATCTGGCTAGACATTGGAGTTATGTTTTTTAACTTTGTTTATGAATTTTATTAATGGGAATGTTCAATAAATTTTTATCTATCTATCTATCTCTTATTGTAATTGTCTTCATTGATTAATATTTTTGTGTTATCAAAATCAAAACTATGTAACTTTTGTTGTGCTAATGCTGTTCCATTTTCATTAACCTTTCTTAAGCTATATTTATGTTCGTATATTATTTTCTTTAAATATTGTCCTGTTTGACTTATGTATGTGTTGTCACAGTTCAAACAGTCAATCTTGTATATTACATTAGATGTGTTTAACTTATCACTTTTAGGTTTAAATTTTGTGAAACATTCCATTGCTAAGTTGTTTTTAGTTTTTTCCGCTATAGTAATATTATGCGGTTTTAAAATATTTTTTATTTTCGTGTTGATTTCTGGAATTTACGGTAATGGTACATACTTGATTTCACCTTCTTTTTTCTTATGGATATTATTTATCGTTTTGTATATTCTTTTTCCTGACTGTACTTTAATTCATTCCAATGTATTCCTGGGTTTTCAGTCAATTTTATTGTCACTAATTATGGTGTTATGTGATGAGCCCTGCGTTTCGTCCCGGGTCTACCTATTGGACTCGTCAGTAAGGCTTAGGTAGACCCTGCCTTATACGCCGGACATCGGTTATACGCGTTCGGACGTAAATGAACCGAGCCGGTGTAGATCTTATGCGGTAAGATGTTGGCAACCCGTGTTGCCGATGCTGCCACTCGTTCCATTCTGCTTTTTTTCCCAAGCATCTATCTTCGTTTTGTATGTTCTTTTTCCTGACTGTACTTTAATTCATTCCAATGTCACGTTTCCGGGACGAAACGCAGGGCTCATCACATAACACCATAATTAGTGACAATAAAATTGACTGAAAACCCAGGAATACATTGGAATGATATTATTTATGTTGTTCCATTTATTTGAATTGTAGATTTTATTTATTCTTCGTTTTATAATTGTTTCGAAGAATGATTTGGTATAGTTGTTCATTATTAGTATCTTTTTTATTTTTTCATTAAGTAAAAAGACATTAATAGCTTCGATTTTTAAGCCCTGATTTTGCCAACTGTGCCCTAGGATAGGACAATGGAACTCATGCGGACTCCGGAGTCGTCTCGGTGAGTTTGTGCACTTCCTTCAGACCGAGGATATCGACGTGGCATTGATTGTCGAAACATGGTTGCGCCCCGGGGATATACTTAGGATTCGGGGGTACAGGCTCGAACGTGCCGATAGGCCCGGTTTAAGGGGAAGGGTGGCCATAACGGTCAAAACGTCAATTTCATACAGGAGACTGCCTGTGTGGCATCAATAGAGAACGTCGGCGTTGAACTTCCTGATGGAGTTTTGATCTACTGTGGCTATTTCTCCACTGTACGCTTACAGGCCGCTGATGTCGATCCATTTTTCATAAACACCAATAGGGTGTTGCTTATGGGAGATTTCAACGCCGGCCATCCACTATTCAATAACCTTGGACATAAAAACGCAGCCGGCAATTTTCTAGCCGACTACGTTCGCGACAACGGCCTACTCGTTATGCCCACTTCATCCCCAACGCATTACCCGAACAGTGGAGGGAATCCATCCTACCTCGACTTCGGAATTGCCAAAGGACTCACCAATCTCACGGAGATGGTGGTTATAGACGCCCTCAGCAGTGACCATTTGCCCATTACATTAAAAGCCCCCGGGCCAGACGGCATCCCTTATCTACTCCTCAAAAACTTACAACGGAAAACTATTGTGCAAATAGTACAAATAGTCAACGCAGTCCTTAAATTGCAGCACTTCCCACAGGACTGGAAAAAAAAAACCCGACCGACCCGCCTCTTATAGGCCAATTTCCTTCTTGAACACCCTCGGCAAATTAACCGAGAAGGTCATCCATTCGAGATTACAGGTAGCAGCCGAGCTTGGAAGTTTAGTCCCGGATGAGCAGTTTGGCTTTCGACCAAGACAACAACACAACGCTGCAGATTGCTAGGATCGCAACGGATGCCTATGCAGCATTTAATAAGCTTCAAAAGTATGGTTATGCTGCTTCTCGACATGAAAGGGCCTTTGACACAGTCTGGCACACAGGCCTGCTGTACAAGTGGTTTGCCGTGCATTCACTGCCACTCTACCTAGTTTCCCTTATAGCGTCTTACCTAAAAAACCGTTCCATCCAGGTGAAAGTGGAGAATTCCACTTTCTGCCAAAAGACGCATCGCGGCAGGAGTACCATAAGGAACAGTGATTTCGCCGCTGCTGTATACATTGTACACAGCAGACATTCCAAAACTTCCCACTACAAAAATAGCACTATACGCTGATGATACGGCTATCTACGCATCGTCTTTTTATGCTCAGGCTGTGAATCTCGCATAGCACATCACCTGAGTTTATTGACGCCGTATTTTGACAAATGGAAACTTAAAGTGAATCCCAGGAAGACGGAACTTATTATCTTTTCGCGCAAATTCACTAACAATAAAATCTTATCACCACCCGTGGTTCAAATACTCCTATCAAACCAACAACGAGGTAAAATACCTGGGATTCAAACTAGACGCCCGACTTCATTTCAATAAGCACGTTGACTATGCTGTACAAAAGACTGTCATGGCCCGAAGAAGTTATACTCTCCTGTGGCGCCAAATTCTTTCCTATCACCTCGAAATAAACTTCTGCTCTACACCTCCACTATAAGGCCCTTACTTACATACGGCTCCCCTATCTGGCACTCTGTTAGCGACACCACCAGGCGGCGTCTTCAGGTGACCCAAAACAGGTTCCTGAGAGGCGTCTTATCGGCTGACAGATACACCAGAATAACTGAACTGCATGAAGCTACAGGGGTGGCCTATATAGGCGACTATATAGATACCATATCCGCCAAATTCTATCATAGCGGAGTGCAAGGCTATGTCCTGACGCGAAATCTGACCCAAGTTAGAGCAAACGATCGCCCAACGCACGGTCCCCTGTATAAGCGACTGCCCATATTTATGCGGATTTTGTCCCCGACAACACGTGACAACAGACGAACATTTCCTGCATAATGCAGGTTTTGTCGATCTTAGCAGGCTAGAATCGGAGCGAGGAGGCGTGGCCTAGGCCATATACTCGTTGAAACTACCGCTGGCTAACGCCACGGCTGGCAGAATCAGACTTAAAGGCCGAAGCAAAAGGGGTTTTTGGCTTCCCTTTAGGAAGACATTTTTTCCTCAATGAATGCCCTTGAATAAAACAAAACCGCCATTTAAAGGTTGCTCTCCTTTCGTTGTCGTGCGGATGCCAGATTGGCGAATGTCCATGTAAGGGTAACCCAGGAAATGGACCGGTCAGCTGCCATTTAGACATGCTGAACGGAGGGAACTGGGCCGAATATCAGGCCAGCCACAACTAATTTTTAATAAATGTTTTATGGATGTATGTAATGACTGAATATAATATACCACCTTAAACACCAGCAAATTTTCCATCGTCGACAGTTCTGGCAGTTGCAAAAACAATTCTCGAATATATTCTTCAAAATAATATTGTGAATTCCTATCACATTGTGTTACACCCGAATCATTGCAATGGATGTTAAATCATATTCGGAAAATTTTTCACTTCAGAACAAGATTCCAAATCCATAACAAAACCATATAAGTTAGGCTCTCGAAAATGATCGAATATGTTCGTTTGAAAACAACTGAGAACGCGGTTATCACGATGTTCATTATTGCTATTCCGAAAACAACGGCATTGGTCCGACTTGTACTCAGGTAAATTAAACTACTAAACTCGTAAAAAATAGTTTCAATAAATTCTTATAAATGCGTTTGTCTACAATTGCCAGTATTGCTGGAACGTTCTACTGACTGCTGCTGAAAGTCTACAAAATATTTTATTGCTTAAAAGTCATCTCTTGAAACATTCAAAATGCTTATTAAATAAGACATCTATTTGACGGCCACCAGTTATCACAACTTACCTCATGTTAGGTGATTGCACATTTAAAAGTCACTGTCTCAAAAGTTCACCAAATCAAAATTTCAGTTTTGAACATGATTGCACAAATATCACCACTCATGCAACTTATTCGTAAACATGGCCGGTAAGTAATAAAGCATAGCTCATGTAACTTGAACTTTCCCTATAAATAGACTAAAACTTCTTCAAAATTATTGAATAATATAATTGTATGCGTTTCAGTTTTGGCCAAGTTTTACGACTAGCGCTACGAAAACTTGCAACATCTAATCAAGTCTCAAAAGGCAACTATAAGCAATGTACTATCACTGACAATATGGTAGATCCATGCAGACCAGAGCCATCAGTTGTGATCATCGGAGCTGGTATTGCTGGGCTTAGTGTAGCTCAAAGGCTAGCTCAATGTGGATTGAGCAAAATTACAGTTCTAGAAGCCACTGATAGGTTAGTGTTCCTCAGAATAATATTTTTAGTGCTACCAACCTGTTTTATTTTTAATTCTTGGGGTATGAACGGAATCTATATTTTTAGCTGATTGCCCACTTTTTAATACTCTTTCGCCGTTGTTTAATTGATGAATATAAATTTCAAATTTGCAATTCCTCGACTTTATGTTCTGATGACGTTAAAATTAAATGTAAATACTTACCTGCAATGTGTACCATATTTTTCGTTTCACGCAAAACATTTCGATAAAATTTTCACGCAGTAGTCATTATTTTTAACATTATTTAGCAAATGTTGACAATGAATTGATAAATGATCTAACTGGCTCTAGTAAAAAGACATTGTAATTAGTACAACAGGAAACATGTTTATATCCATACAACTAAATTTAATAACTTTTACTACTTAATCTGATTATAATTAGTTAATCTAATTATAGAAAAGCTAAAAATGACTAGTCACCTGAAAATTATAGCAGATTTTTCTCACTATCAGAGTGTTGCAAATTGCAACTTTTTATATTACTTGGTCTAATAGCTATGAATATTAAAAACAATTAAGGACAATACTAATTATAATTATTACCCATAGCAATAATTAAATTATCTTTTAAATGGATTTGGTACATTTGCCATATTGTGCATTTTAAACGTTTAAAAAATTGAATATACGAGGGTGATTTGAAAACTCCGTGCCAAAATAAAAACAATTAATTTTTCAACATAATCTCCTTTTAGACTAATACACTTCGTCCAACAATGCTCTAGTTTGTTGATCCCATCCGAATAATAGGATTTGTCCAAGTCTGTAAAATAAATATTCGTTCTGTAATCACCTACTGGTTTAAGGAAAATCCTTTTCCCGTCACCCATTTCTTCATACTGGAGATCAAGTAATAGTCCGAGGGCCAAATCTAGAGAATAGGGGGGATGCAGAACGAGTTGGAACCCTACTTCCATCAGTTTTGCGACTACAACTGCTCAGGTGTAGTTTTGTGGGCCAATCGTGAACGTTTTTCTTGCAGCTCGGTTTGCAAACGGTCTAATAACGATGAATAAGACGCACCTATAATAGTGTAATAGTTTTACCCTTTTCCATATAATCAATGAAGCTTACTCCTCGCGAATCCCCACCCCGGCCATAGGAAGACAGTTACCATAACCATCCCGGCCATAGGAACTTTCTTCGCCTTTTTTACTGCAGATCGCCCTTACCAACCCAGGTTAGACCCCCCAGTAACGTTTAGACTGTTCTTTGGTCTCAGGAATGTACTGGTGTATCCATGTTTCATCCACAGTCACGAAACAACGCTGTCATGTGGATTCCGCTGCAACAGCTGCTAACCGTCCATGCGACACCTCACGCGCAACCCATCTTGCTGATAAGTTGTTCATGCTCCAATGTTGGGGCTAAATATGATGTACCCGTTCATTCGAGATGCCCACAGCACTAGCAATCTAACGCACCTTCACTTAGTGTCACGTGTGTCCATAAGGCAACTCCAAAAATTTTGCAACCACTTCTAATTGCAGGTGCAAATTCGCAATAATGTTTATCAAGCTTCTCTTTCGACTACTGAGGCTATTTCCTATTATAAGGTAATGTTTAATCAACACGCGAAATTATTTTTCGTTTCAAACAAACGCCAAAGACAAAGAAATAAACCGATCTGGCTGAAGCTTGATGTGTGTTCTTCCAAGATATGCTACTAATTGCAAATAACCTCGATCGACACCAGTAGTGCCCTCTCTCTGGCTTTGCACTGACTTTTTAAACCACCCTCGTAGATAAAATGAATGAAAGGGTTAAATCAGAACATGTTCGGTATACAGGGTGTTCCGTAAGCACAAAAGGGTACTGCAATATTCTTTGGATCAAAACAAAACAGTCTGGCCTAACTTTTATTAACAAAAAATGTCTGGCTCCTCTGCTATTGATGGTCAAAGTTCTTCAAACAGTTTATCTTTTTTGAAATATCGGGAGAATGGTATGATGGATTTTAGTGAAACTCGCTGTGAATTTGTTCTTATGTAAGGCTCATATTTTGATGAAACACCTGAGTTCATACGCTTTGGGCAAGTGGTGAATTCTTGAGTATCGTGGTACAAAAAACTATCAGAACTTTTATTTGGTGGATGGAATCAACTTATTTTTTATTTTTTTGTAGTTGATGCCCTAACCCTTTACTCTCATTTTTGTGCTCTTTATAAAATCATGAAGCATTCATAGTTTTTGCGTAAAAAAATTATTTCTGTTTTCTTGCCATTTAACAATATTAGACATTAACTGCAAATATCGTGATAAGCGAGGCATAAATTAATTATCAATCAATTTCACAAATTCGTTTCGCAAGGCGTTTTCTAATGAAGAAATGGTCAAAGCATTAGGGTTTTGCGAAGATAACTTGCGTGAGAGCGTACGCGTTTACGCGGCGCGATTCCCTAAATCTATATAGGCTACCAATAGGCTACCAATCAAACATGGGACCATTTCAAAAGAATGCTTAATAACAAAGTGGAAGTTAGGTTTTTAACTGTTAATATCTTCTATAAATTTTCGACAAACATTTTTTTCGTATTCTCCAAGTGACCCCTTTTTACACGTTAAAAGGACTGATGCCAATTTTGAATCACCCTGTATGAGTCCATTAATTTATATAATAGTATAAACTTTACCAACGCATCAGGGGCGCCACTTTTTTGGAAATGGGGTGTATGTTGTTTATTTTACTCTACTACTAGGCAATTTACCCGTTCATCATGAAGGGGGTCCCCGATTGCGAATAACGCTCATCGTGTCGCTCAATCGTTCATTGTTTCTTTATAAATTCTTTTGATGGGCAGGGCTGGTTATGGAAACCACAATCCTACAAGGTACAAGTCTGTAGGTCTATTTGCACGACCCTCACGCGGTTGTGTACCTTGCTATTGTAATTCACTTTAACGGATCCGCATGCGCTGAATTAGTCTGGAGAATTGAGACATTCGAAACTGGCCTTTTGAGCCTTAAATACTATACCCTTATAATGTTTTAGACCTGGAGGCCGAATTCACTCTGCTGGCTGGGAGATGTAGTCGCAGAAATGGGTTGTCAATGGATTCACGGTGCTTGTGTCAACAATCCTGTCTACACTCTTGCTGCTCAAGAAGGATTACTGAAATCTCCTTTGAAAAGAACAGATTTCTCAAAAGGGTAATAACGTCAGGTGCTTAATAATGTGAAGTGAATGTATGATCAAAGTGTCCAAAGTGGCAAAAAAGAAATGCAAAATGAGGAAAATGGGGTGAATAGTATGAACCAAAAGAAACAAAAAGTCTTCATTAGTCAGCAAATTGGTCTACAAAGTAAAGTTTCCGATCTCCTATAGAAGTTCATTCGTTTTCCAAAAATACATTTACAGTTAAGCAACAATTTATTAGGTCCTCGATAAGTAACGTCTTGCCATTTTGCCATTTTCTAGCAGGTTACGATATATCTGTCTGGAGAATGTTTGAACTCTTTTGAAAAAACTCCTCATTTACTCGTTTTTATCCACATGTCTTATTAATTCAAAGCTTGTCTTTCTGGAGGCTATTTATAATAGCTATTAGTATACTTTCTATATGAACGCAAGCTACTAGTAAACTTAGAAAGTTTACTATTGACTACAGGGTGATTCAAAATTGGCGTCATTCCTCTGGGGGTGTTGTCTGGCGGTCTTTTAAGAGAAGAGGAAAAATGGTAAAAAAAATTAATTGTTATTAAAAACTTATCAAATACAGAAGGATGGCAAGAATGTTTTCAAGGTAATCTGCCTCATTAAAATTACGTAACATTGCTGTGGCGAACGTGATCGCAGCAGCATCGTCTTTTTTCCGTGCAAAAAATTGCTAACACCTGTGGTAGCATTCGAATAGAAAAGTTTGGAGGGTAGCTTGGAACCTGAGAGATCCAAAAGAAGCGTTTTTCTGAGATCTCCGAAGATCGCAGAAAAGCGTTTTAAAAACGTATAACGATTTAAAGAATAATTTCACACGAAACCATGCTGACCGTGACAGATTCAGCAAGAGAACGTAAGGAAAGAATGCCAAAATTTATAGCACAACTGATAAAGGACCGTTTATCGTTTTTATAGAATCAATCGAAAAATCAGGCAATAATATTGGAAGATTAAATGACTTAAAAATAGGGAAGGATATATTTAATCTAAAGCTAGGCAACATTAAAAGTATTAAAAATAAAGGGCTAAATAGACTATCGATTGAATTCATCGATTTTAATTCAGCGAATGCGTTTATCGATAACTCCTACTTAAAAAAAAGGTTACACCATATATGTGCCATATAACTTTATAACCTGTAAAGGTATTGTCAAACAGATACATAAGGACATTCCTATAGTGGAATTAATTTATTCCAATATATTCCTGGGTTTTTCAGTCAATTTTATTGTCACTAATTATGGTGTTATGTGATGAGCCCTGCGTTTCGTCCCGGGTCTACCTATTGGACTCGTCAGTAAGGCTTAGGTAGACCCTGCCTTATACGCCAGACATCGGTTCTACGTGTTCGGACGTAAATGAACCGAGCCGGTATAGATCTTCTGCGGTGAGATATTGGCAACCCGTGTTGCCGATTAGCATTAGATTGAAAACCACTCGTTCCATTCTGCTTTTTTTCTCCCAACCATCTATATCTTTTTCGTATATTTTTTTTTCCTGACTACTTTTAATTTATTCCAATATATTCCTGGGTTTTTCAGTCAATTTTATTGTCACTAATTATGGTGTTATGTGATGAGCCCTGCGTTTCGTCCCGGGTCTACCTATTGGACTCGTCAGTAAGGCTTAGGTAGACCCTGCCTTATACGCCAGACATCGGTTCTACGTGTTCGGACGTAAATGAACCGAGCCGGTATAGATCTTCTGCGGTGAGATATTGGCAACCCGTGTTGCCGATTAGCATTAGATTGAAAACCACTCGTTCCATTCTGCTTTTTTTCTCCCAACCATCTATATCTTTTTCGTATATTTTTTTTTCCTGACTGTACTTTTAATTTATTCCAATATATTCCTGGGTTTTTCAGTCAATTTTATTGTCACTAATTATGGTGTTATGTGATGAGCCCTGCGTTTCGTCCCGGGTCTACCTATTGGACTCGTCAGTAAGGCTTTAGGTAGACCCTGCCTTATACGCCAGACATCGGTTCTACGTGTTCGGACGTAAATGAACCGTGCCGGTATAGATCTTCTGCGGTGAGATATTGGCAACCCGTGTTGCCGATTAGCATTAGATTGAAAACCACTCGTTCCATTCTGCTTTTTTTCTCCCAAGCATCTATATCTTTTTCGTATATTTTTTTTTCCTGACTATACTTTTAATTTATTCCAATATATTCCTGGGTTTTTCAGTCAATTTTATTGTCACTAATTATGGTGTTATGTGATGAGCCCTGCGTTTCGTCCCGGGTCTACCTATTGGACTCGTCAGTAAGGCTTTAGGTAGACCCTGCCTTATACGCCAGACATCGGTTCTACGTGTTCGGACGTAAATGAACCGTGCCGGTATAGATCTTCTGGGGTGAGATATTCGCAACCCGTTTTGCCGATTAGCATTAGATTGAAAACCACTCGTTCCATTCTGCTTTTTTTCTCCCAAGCATCTATATCTTTTTCGTATATTTTTTTTCCTGACTGTACTTTTAATTTATTCCAATATATTCCTGGGTTTTTCAGTCAATTTTATTGTCACTAATTATGGTGTTATGTGATGAGCCCTGCGTTTCGTCCCGGGTCTACCTATTGGACTCGTCAGTAAGGCTTTAGGTAGACCCTGCCTTATACGCCAGACATCGGTTCTACGTGTTCGGACGTAAATGAACCGTGCCGGTATAGATCTTCTGCGGTGAGATATTGGCAACCCGTGTTGCCGATTAGCATTAGATTGAAAACCACTCGTTCCATTCTGCTTTTTTTCTCCTTACTGACGAGTCCAATAGGTAAACCCGGGACGAAACGCAGGGCTCATCACATAACACCATAATTAGTGACAATAAAATTGACTGAAAAACCCAGGAATATATTGGAATAAATTAAAAGTACAGTCAGGAAAAAAAAATATACGAAAAAGATATAGATGCTTGGGAGAAAAAAAGCAGAATGGAACGAGTGGTTTTCAATCTAATGCTAATCGGCAACACGGGTTGCCAATATCTCACCGCAGAAGATCTATACCGGCACGGTTCATTTACGTCCGAACACGTAGAACCGATGTCTGGCGTATAAGGCAGGGTCTACCTAAAGCCTTACTGACGAGTCCAATAGGTAGACCCGGGACGAAACGCAGGGCTCATCACATAACACCATAATTAGTGACAATAAAATTGACTGAAAAACCCAGGAATATATTGGAATAAATTAAAAGTACAGTCAGGAAAAAAAAATATACGAAAAATATATAGATGCTTGGGAGAAAAAAAGCAGAATGGAACGAGTGGTTTTCAATCTAATGCTAATCGGCAACACGGGTTGCCAATATCTCACCGCAGAAGATCTATACCGGCACGGTTCATTTACGTCCGAACACGTAGAACCGATGTCTGGCGTATAAGGCAGGGTCTACCTAAAGCCTTACTGACGAGTCCAATAGGTAGACCCGGGACGAAACGCAGGGCTCATCACATAACACCATAATTAGAGACAATAAAATTGACTGAAAAACCCAGGAATATATTGGAATAAATTAAAAGTACAGTCAGGAAAAAAAAATATACGAAAAAGTGGAATTAATGGAATCAATCAAATTCCCCTTTTGAGGTCATAGATATAATTAGGCTAAATCGCCAAGTACTTTCTACTGACAACGAAAACAAAAATGTAGCCACATTTGAACCAACAGCTACTATTTTGATAACATTTAGGGGGGTAATACTGCCCAAAAAAATTGATTTTTACAGATTAAAAAAGAATGTGCTACCATATGTAGCCCCGGTTACACAATGCTTCAATTGCCTCCTTTATGGACACACCAAAAAATTATGTAAAAATAAAAAATGTTTCAATTGTGGGGAAGAGGACATGCACTCTAGTACCACTAATGAACAGTCAGTCAATAGCTTACTCATGCATGACAAAATGTATTCACTGTAAAAGCAACGAACATAGAAGCTGCTCAAAGACCTGTCCAGTGTTCAATCGTCAGAGGGACATAAAAAGATTGATCGCATATGAAAATATCACATTCTTTGATGCTAGTAAAATGTGTCCAAAATCGTTTGTTACAGAGGAATACTTTACATCCACAAGACTACCCGAACTTGCCCAATTGTTCGTTTGATCATTTAGATACTAACGAAATCACTTCTTCTCAAAGAAGAAGCATTAATTTCAAAGAAACCCCAATTTCAGCCAAGTTCTTTCTTCCAACAATTTCAAAAAACACACACAAAAGGGATTTGATAGGGTTGCTCATAATAAAGCATTATACTTCCCTAACTCCCGCCCACCTTATATACAGAACAATAAGGCTGAAATGCTCAACCAACTTCACAACACACCCCAGTTCAAACCCAACAAACAATAAAACAGTTAGTACCGATAACACTTCGCCTTCCAGTGCCCCTATCACTATTTTGCAAACCCTGGAAACAGTATTAAAATAAACCCGCAAAAAATAATAGAGCTCATAAGATATTTAAGTGACCAAAATCCATAAAACCACAAAGGAACACCCTCCTTCTTTCTCTTTTTTCTTTTCGCTCGTAACTTAAGGAATTTCAAAATACTACATTGGAACATTAGAATCATTATGACAAATAAAGGAGATCTTATCAAACTAATAGAAGATTATCAATATAATCTTACTTAATGAAACATGGCTTAAAGCCAATCAAAAAATTGTTTGGAAATCATATAAAATCATTAGGCAAGATCGCAATGACGGTTATGGTGGGACTGGCTTGCATGCATCAAAAATTACCTAAAATTTACACTGATATAAAAATAATCGGTAAAAGACCATTTCAATTCATCATCATTAAAATCGCTAATATCAACATAATTAATGTTTACTGACCTCCTCAAACTAAACTCGAAAAGACCAAACTTAATAACATAATTGACAATTTACAAGGACCATGCTTACTCATGGGCGACATAAACGCCTACAAAACAAAACCGTTCACTAGGTGGATCTACTACAAATCAAACGGCAAGAATTTAGAAGAATTCCTTTCAGAAAATAATCTAATTTTAATCGGCAATGGAATACTAACCAGATTTCATTCCAACACCCAAAACCCCCTAGACATTGCAATTATAGATCCCAGATTGGCTCCCAACTCTAGATGGAGTGTCCTTCCAGACTGCGCAAACAGTGATCACTTCCCCACCCTATTTCACTAAACCACCACTGGACAAATTGATAAATTTACCTTTAAACCTTACCAGGTACGAAACTTTAGAAAAACCGACTGGATTGGTTTCTATGCATCCAGAATTTTGCAATCTTTAAAATTAACTGGAAAAGAGATTGACTTTCCAAAATGTATGCATAAAATCAATTCCTCAGCATCAAAAACAGTGCCTCTCAAGACAATTAATAGCAATAAAACCAAACTAACAAACCCTTGGTGGGACGAAGAATGCTCACTGTTGGTCAACACCAGAAAAGTAGCTTTAACGACGATTTAGAAATAACCCAACTCTAGATAACTTTATACAGGCTAAAAAGATGATAGCCACAACAAAAAAGCTCTCAAATTCAAAAAGAAAAATAAATTCGTGGAATTCTGTGGCTCCCTAATTAGGAATTCCTATATGAGCTATGTCTGGAAAAAGGCCAAAGCCTTCTATGGATCCCTTTCAGCATAAAAAAACCAATACTTATCAGATATTCTACGCCAATTATTACTTAATAGCATGGCAATAACAACAGCCAGTACCGAATTATCTCCTCAACCAATAATACAAAACGAAATCAAACTTTTCACAATTGAAGAATTTAATATCTCCCTAAAAACCAAAAATACACACTCAACAACAGGCATGGATGAAATGTCATATTTGATGCAAAAAAATTTGCCCAATAAACTTCAATCAGCTCTAGTGAGACTGTACAATCAAATTCTCTCATGAGAAGATATTCCCTTACCCTGAAAACAATACGTGATATTTTTCCTTTTAAAACCAAATAAAGACCCTTTTCTATCAGATAGCTATCGCCCTATTCTTCAGTTTTGCAAAAACCCTTGAAATCATGGTGAAAAACAGAATAGAATGGTCACTTGAAAAGGATTGTTTTTCCGATGGAACCAGACAGGACTTCGTAAGGCCCAAAGTACACAGAACGCCCAAGCCTTTCTTACAACGGAAATTAACTTGATGTTTAGTGAGAAACTTTCGACTCTGGCCATATTCCTAGATATTAAAGCAGCCCATGACCACGTTGTCGCCTCCATATTATATAATAAACTGATCGAAGCCAAGATCCCCAGTGAGTTGCCGAATTTGATTCTAAGGATTCTATCTGAGCGGAGTCTTTTCTCAAGAAACAGAAATGGCGAATTTTTGGGATCAGTTTTGACCAACTCAGGCATTCCACAAGGATCACCCCTAAGCGCATTACTATTTAACATATACATTAGAGATTTGTTCTTTATACTTCCTCCTGGCGTGAATATAATGAGTTACGTGGATGACCTGGTGGTGTACATCAAGGGAAGAAACACATATGAAATGACGGAAATAATAAACAATACCCTGAAAACAATCTACATTTGGCTTACGGAGCACAACTTAAAACTAGCCACGTCAAAATGTAAATCAATTTTTTTCACCAAAAACCCAAGACCCACAAACCTTCCCGCAATCGTAATAAATGGCTTAAATATAAATTACAAAAACGATATCAAATATCTGGGTGTTATCTTACAAAAAAACCTAAAATGGAATAAACATATAGACATGATAACGCAAAATCTCAAAAAGGGATGATCATAATGAAGACAGTCAGCAGAGTGTGGTGGGGAGCGGACCCTAAGTCCCTTATAATGAGATACAACGGCCTTATTAAATCACGATTGGACTTTGCCTCAATCTTTATCAAGCCATGCAACAAGTCAGTTCTAAATAAATTGGACACAGTACAGTTACAGGCTATTAGGATTGCGCTGGGACGCATGAGGTCCACTCCCACTAATGCTCTTTTAGCAGAAACCGCCGAAATTGATTTAGATCATCGTAGGAAAACGTTAGCAACCCAACTCCTGAGTAAAATCATGATTATAAATAATCACCCTCTAATTAACCTAATTCAGCAACTGAGAAGTTAGTGTGCCACTTATGCAAACATCTGGAAATACAAAGAATCGACATATTTAGTTCAAGCATATAACTACCTACTTCTACACATTAAAAACCTTCATAGATCAGCCAATTACCCCATATTCGACACCAAACTTGAATTCCTGATCACACCAATTAAAACTATTGATCTAGGTCTAAAAAAAGGGAAGCTTCTCAAAACCAAAATTTGATTTATTCTACCGCCTCGTATAGAAATTCACATATTACCTTCGTCTTCACGGACGCGTCAAAATCGAAATTCAAGAGTCGGGTTTGGAATAGCACATACCAAAATTAAATATGATTTTTCATCCAGACTTCCAAATAACCTGTCCATCTGTACAGAAGAAATAAGGGCCATATACAAAACCATTAAAGTTATCTTAAAAAAAGGCATAAAAAAACGTTATCATTTTTTCGGACTCTCAGAGTGTCATTGGCAAAATTAAAAAGAACCCAAGTACACCCTCACATAGATTACAATTAGACAATTAGATTTTATGCATTGATGGCTTCTGGTTTTGTCTTTTTCCAGTAGTATATTTTCTACGGGAAGCCTGGTTACCCTACTATCCCATAGCCAATAGCCAATTTCACACTCGTAGTCCTGGTGCTCGAGCGCCGAGTGCTTCTCGCGTCGGTTGGCTTCAAAAAATTTATTCTCGTACTTTGATCCATGAAAAGTTTTCTAGGGATATAATTACACGCAGTATCCCTCTTTTTTCCGCGCTGCAGTTACACAACCGCTTTCAGCTGATACAGCTACGATTGTAAATACGTATGATAGCACCGACGATCTCTATATGAGGTCCGCTGTTATCTTCTAATGGCAATGCTGCTGCCCATCGCTAATTTGCTTTATTATTTGTCCCATAAAGCTGCGCGGGCCACTTCTGCCAGATCCGCCGATCCACTGTCTGTCGTTTTCGCCTTTACTGCCATTGTGGTCTTCGCCCGTATCCCTGGGCATGGGTGAAGCGTTATACCCCGCTACACTCGGTCCACAGCAGAAATTGGCCACCAGCTCGTTAAAACGATCCGGGCTCACCCCAGCGGCGTGAACGGTGCCATGAATTACCTAAGTGGAGTTCAGATATGTATCTGGTTTCCCTTAGGCCGAGTTAATGCTCGTGTGTGATTCCACAAGCAAAGGCCGCCAAGCTATAAAAGGCTAAAAAACAACAAGACGGCGGGCCGCGATGGCATTCCAGCAGAGTGTTTCAAAAAAGCGGAAAATCAATTGACGCAATACATGCACCGTCTGACAGTTTGTATACGAGAGAAGAAAAGTGATCCCAGGGGAATGGAAGGAAGGGGTCATTATCACACTGCACAAGAAAGGGGACAAAATGACGTGCAGCAACTATCGAGGTATAGCTCTGCTGAACATCGCATAAAAAATCGTCTCAAATATCCTCCTGCAACGTATATCTCGCTACGCAGAAGAATTTGTAGGTGAATACCAATGCGGTTTAAGAGGCGACAGATCCGCGACAGACCAGCTTTTTACCGTCCGACAGCTTTGGAAAAGTGCTGGGAATTTGACAGAGACCTCCATAACCTCTTCGTCGACTTGAAACCAGCATATCACAGCATCATTAGAGTGACGCTATGGGAGACAATGATAGAGAATGGAATACCCAGCAAACTAGTACGTATGACCAAGAAAATGTATAGAGGGCTCCCGAAGCTGCATCAAGGGTAGAACGATAGTACAGTGA
The DNA here is from genome assembly GCA_024550625.1 of Dendroctonus valens. Classification (NCBI taxonomy): domain Eukaryota; kingdom Metazoa; phylum Arthropoda; class Insecta; order Coleoptera; family Curculionidae; genus Dendroctonus; species Dendroctonus valens. The sequence goes on from JAJTJO010000515.1 coordinate 27,726, forward strand.
CTCGTTTTATATCAACGCTGGTCTAAAACAGGGAGACGCGCTGTCCCGATTCTCTTCAATATTACTCTGGAGAATGCCGCAAGAACAGTAACGACAAGAACGAATATATTTGAGCCTTGCGGTCCAAAAGTGTCTGGAAAAAGTCCATGAAGTCTGTTACTTGCATACGCGGACGATATTGATGTGGTCGAAAGTAGTACATAGAACGTAAAGAAAAATTTTATGCTCTTTGAAAGTGAAGCCAATAAGACAGGACACCGGGTGAACGAACAGAAACAAAATATATGCTTGTCACAAGAAACACCCCCACGCGTCCGCAGACTACAAAATCTGACGATGAACAAATACAACTTCGAAAATGTCCAAGCATTGAAATAAATGGGGCCAACGATAACAGCAGATAACAACACATATGACGAGCTAAAACATCGTATCACCCAAATAAACAAATGTTACTTCGCACCGCAAGCTTTATTAAAGTCTAAAAGCCTCAGTAGAAAATAAAAATCACTCGACAGGGTGATTCAAAAGTGGCGTCAATCCTTTTAAGGGGTTATAGGGGCGTAGTGGAGAGTACGAGAAAAATATTGAAAAATTTCATGTCGAAAATTTCTAGAATATATTAACAGTTGAAAATCGAATATCAACTTTGTTTTTAGTATTATTTTGAAATGATCCCATGTTTGATTGGTGGCCTATTGGAATATTTAACCATTCGAAAACGGAAATTACGATCTTTGCTTCAAATTATGAACATTTTTGATATTGAAAACTACTCTTCGACAAATGTTTAATGCAAAGTCAAAGCGGCATAATGTTTTTTTTTCATTATCAGGTGGTTACAGGTCGATAGCCTTTGTCAATAATCTGTATATTTCCTGACTGTATTTCAAATTCAAATTAAAATTATATTGCTGGGTTCCAGTCAATTTATTGTTTATTATTTTATTACAAATACTTTCGGTGTCTTTAATAAAATTGACTGAACTCCAGGAATTTCATTTTAATGTGTCAATAATAACATGCTTTTGTCAAACTGTGACTTACTTTGAAGCTCCTTTCACAAAATGTACACGAACATCGAATTTGCGGATATGCGATTAGTTTTGGGGAAATGCCACAGTAACATAGTAGAAGCTGTAAGAATTTACACACAATTACAATAGAGCTGCTCGGGTACAGTACTGCAGCCTGCAGGGTACAGGTACGGTCCGAATACCGGTACAAATTGAACAGGCGTTAATTAACAGAATACGAGAATGCTCAAAATGTGAGCACAGACCGCTGCGAGGAGTGTACAATAAAGTGATTGGAGTAGAAACATATTTGGGGTTAAACGGGCAGACCTTTGAACACCTTTTGTGATTGAACAACTTAATTGTATGTTATTTAATTAATTCAGTCCAATTACAAAACGATATTTAATTAATATTGATCATTGATACATAACCTTCCACAGAAGGTTTTTGATGACTTATGTGGCGGATTTAGGTATATCACTCATCTGCCCCAAAACGGTTGGCAGCACTGACGGCAAAGTGACAATGTTATCCTAACCTCAAAATATTTCATTGTACTTTCACTTTTTCTGTTTTCTGTTTTCCCATGGTTACTACAGTTGTTAATAATTAAGAAGCAACAGGTATTTACGTAATGTTAATTAGGCATATTACCTTGAAAAACATTGTTGCCATACTTCTGATCTAGATTTTGCAAATATCTTAGCTTTGAATAAAAATAATTTTTTTTTACTATTTTTCCTGTACTCCTAAAACACCCCCGGACAACACCGTCAGAGGAATGACGCCAATTTTGAATCACCCTGTTTACAAGACCATCATAAGACCGATTATAACATACGCAGGCGAAACGTGGACCATGACCGTAAATGACAAAGAAGTACTAAAACGGTTATGAAAAAAATGATAGATGAATAAATATGAAAAATCCGAAAGACACGTCCATTTTATTTGTAAGAGGGACACTTTAAATTAATATTTTTAGCCCCTTGTTTCAACCCCCTAGGGGAAGATGTCACTCGTAGAATTTTAAATGGGAATGGGGGTCAAGTTCAAAGGGGTCTTGAAGGGCCTTCAATTCTCTTTTTAGTGGAATCCTACTTTGTTGCTTTTGTCCAGAGGTTTCCGACTAATCGCGTTTCTTTCCCGCATTGCGATGTTGGTTTCCAGGTTAGTGTTTACACAAAAACTATTGCATTGGCTCTCCTTGCAGTACAAATGATTAAACGAGTAGATGACACCGTTAAAATCGTTGAAGAACAGAAAGAAAATCTAGTTTAAAAACAATTGCTATCTCATTTATTGATTATTTTACTTCGACTAAAATAACTTTTTATTTACGGAAGGGAAATATCTACAATAAAACACATGGGACCTATTTACGCACTATCTTATCAGTTGTTCAAAATGTTGTCCATTTTCCTGTAAAAAATAATAAAGTCTGTTTTCGAACTGCTCCATAACATTTCGAAAAACTTCACCGGCAATTGACCGGCATTCTGCTGCAATTCGCCTTTAAGATTAAGTCCATTTAACAATGGACTTTAGATGATGTGTTGGCATTGTTGATGAATTCTTGTAGCTGTAGTTGATGTGGTTGGTGTTGTTGTTGCAGGTGTAATGGATGTAACGTGCGCAATTGGCTGCTTGAGAGCTAGTCTTTCCTCATCCTGTGTAGGGGCTGTGGGTGTGGAAATTTTGAAGTTTTGTTTCCTACCCCGTTTTTTACTGTTTGGCTTCACGAAGTCATCGTCCTGGGAACCCAAATCCGACTCGGACTGCCAACTCATCCGATACATTTGAGAATGACCCTGTATTTACAACCAGTGAAACGCTTGCTATTGATGTCCGATCGCGACCCTATTGAGTCATTTTATCAAATATTTAAAAAAATGCAGGAGTCTAACTCAGGAGATCGTGCAGGTCATAATACAGGTCCTTACTCTTAAATATCCGCATATTTGTTTCCAGGTGATTCTCTATTTATGCTAGAATTCCTTCTTTGGCTCTGTCAACTTTGGCCTTTCGGGTAAATAACATTGTTTGCTGAATAAAACGGCATTATGCAATTTTTGACGAATTCTTCCCACCATGCCTTTGAAAGAACAACATTCCGTATCTTCGAAACATTTATTTTGTGGACCCATGTTTTACAACGACTTTTTGTCTATTTCGGTTCATGCATTTAATTATTTTATGTCTTTTTAACACCCTGCTTAATATTAGGTTGTATTTAACAAGTGATGGTCGAGCAATTGACCACACAACCGCTATGATGGCATATCATGTTTTCGGTCAGATTAAACGAGAAGCTGCAAGTCTATTTACAATGGGATGTGGCAAGGAACATGGGTCTTTATTAAACTTTTTTAGTAATATGCAAAATGTATTCTAAGCACTTTGGAATCTAATTAAATGTACTGGCAGGTTTGAGAATACAACAGGAATTACAGAAATTTCCCGAAGACCAAAGGTACGAAGTCTCTAGGCTTATGTACGGTCTGTCTCAAAGAGTACGATTCCTAACCGGAGATGATCTGAGTAAAGTTAGTGCAGATAATTTTGGCAGCTATATAGCAATGCCTGGTGGAAGTGTACAGATTCCTTTGGGTTTTGTAGGTGAGTGCTCCAAAGTATTGTTTCATTCGATTGACTCTTAACAAAAGAGCACTTATATTTTTATGTAGCCGCTTTACAGGGTGTACCAAATTAATTACGCACCATTAGTGACTTTGTTATGATGACTAGTGACTAAACGGATTTTATGTTGAAAATGTCTTAAAACGACAAACTGAACGATGAAAGAAAATAATATTTAATAATTCAAAATAAAATGTTTACAGAAGGTGTTCAAAAATACCACCTCCTGATTAATACTTCACAAAATATCGACGTATTAACGGTAAAATTTCCCTCATATATAATATTTCCTGCCTCTCTGCTAAATTAACTTCGTCAAAAATATTTTCAAAAATGGGTCTTAGAAACTCGTTAACCTCACTATTTTCGCACCTATTATGCCACACCATACGTTATCGCTAAACTGTTTCCTTGGGTGACTCGGGCAGATTGAAAATAATTTTTCCTTGATCCAATATTGAACATTTTTCATTTTAAACATGTCTAGTTGGACAAGTTTGCCTCATCACTCCACAAAATTCGTTGGTTAGGCAGAAAGGGCAGAAATGCCGATAGGTCGATAGCCTTTTCTAAGAAGTAAAGATGTTTACTACCACTACTACTACTATTCAATTTCAAAAGTTATAGATTTTAACGACTAATTTATTTTAAGATAATATCAATTGATACAGGGTGTCTCAAATTCAAGTGGCAGACCAAGCTTACATTTTTTTAAATTCATTCCAATGTATTCCTGGGTTTTCAGTCAATTTTATTGTCACTAATTATGGTGTTATGTGATGAGCCCTGCGTTTCGTCCCGGGTCTACCTATTGGACTCGTCAGTAAGGCTTAGGTAGACCCTGCCTTACTTAGTTTTTTAAATAGAATGCCGTTCTTGTTATTGCATATTCGAATTATACGTAAAATTCTGGGCCTATTCGATATAAATCTTCTATATTGATTTCAACTGTTTTTGAGTTAATAGTCAATATTGATTGAACTTTGCCACCTCGTTTTTACATTTACTTTGGAATTTAGAGAAAATTATTAAATACAAAAGCTGTAGATTTTAGCGTTTAGTTTATTTTTAGATAATGTCAATTGATACAGGCTGTCTCAAATTTTAATGGCAGATAAAACTTAAATTTTTAAAATGGAATGCCGTAGTTTTTATTGCGCATTCGAAATATTCGCAAAATTCTAGGCCAGAAAATATCAGACGATATTTATCACCCTCAAGATATGTCCCAAATATGCTGTCTTTCGACATTTTATGGTCGCTAATAGTTGCCTTTCAAATTGCTTGAAATTCAACTTGTCATTGCAAAACAACGGTTTTATTTTATTAAAGTTTGATCGAGCATTCTCTATTCGGACTTTTATCTCGCAGTCCGAATTCAGATCTTCTGCAATGAAACTTCCAATGTACTTCAATTTTGACACACCTTCAATTTGATTTCTCTTGAGTTCTAGAGTAGCTCCTTGGTGTTGTCGGTAATAATCATGACTTTAGTGTTGGCAATATTGATTTTAAAAACTGGTCGTTCCCCTACTTCACCGATTACGTTTATTAGTAATTGTAACCCTCAATTGTGTTCGCAAGAATCACTGTATCGTCCGCATATCTGACTGTAGTTATGGCTCTCCATTTATTTTGATACCAAGGCGACAATATGCAGCTCTGTCTTACATCTCGTTGTATTTCAACATTGTCTATTTTGATATTGACTACGGCAAAATTTTTAATAATGCTTTTTAATATTTTATGGCTTTTTGGTCTCCTTTCTTATGATCTCCCGTAATTTTTTAAATTTGTTGAGTTTGTTCTTCGTCAATTTTCGCTGTCCGTGAGGGCTGGAATGTGATCTGTCATCCATTTGCTTTTAGGTGTGACGGTTTCTCGGAGATGTGCTTTGTATGCGTTTACAATAATATGTTTGATGTTATTCCATAGGGTATCTTCAAGATGGCTGTCCTGCAGACTTGCTTGTTGTTTATTTCTTCGCCGGCAATAAGTCTGATACCCGGTTTACTTAGTCTCGTTACATCCATTGCTAAGTGTGTTTGTTTATTAGCTTTCAAGTTTAGCGGCAATTGGCCTACAAGAGAATTATGGTCCGAACCAATGTCAGCCCTAGGGTAGATTCTGTGGTTCTTCAAAGTGTTTGCAGTGAAATTAATCAGTTAGTACAATTTTTTCCACTTTCATATCATATTTTTTCTTTGCAGTTGGGGCATAAACTTGAATACGGTTGATAGGGAACGGTTCTCATTTCATTTATAGTAATTCATTCCAATGTATTCCTGGGTTTCAGTCAATTTTATTGTTTATTATTTAAAATGTTACAAATACGTTTCGGTGTCTTTATCCACCATCATCAGTTTGTCTAAAATATATATTTACAGTTATCATCAAATTAAATAGAAAACTTCATCACCAAAATTCACATATTAAAATACAAATCACACACATATTAAAAAGTACATCCAGAACATTGGTTTTCAGGTGATGAGTCAGGACAAACATGTCTGGGAAAAGACTAGAATCTATTGTTTAGAGATCTAAATTCAACTTACGTATATAGTTGCTACCCACTTCTCATTTGACTGGTCACTGAATTTTCCATATTTTATTCGATATCAAGCGAGCGAAACAAAAAAAAACTGTTTATCTTTCGTCTTTTCTTTGCATTCTAGGAATTGCTTGGCAATTCTTCAATGTCAGATGTTTACGTTTCATTTACCTGGTCCAATCAGTTCATACATGCGATCATCTAATTAGCGTATGATACACAGAGCTAAGATTGTCTGTATCTGATCTGAAATTTATTGCATTCTGATGTTTCTTAATTTGTATCATTTCATGGATTCTTCTCTTATTATAGTTGTCCCCATTGATCAATATTTGTGTGTTATCGAAATCAAAATCATGCAACTTTTGTTGTGCATGTTGTTGTGTGCTAATGCTGTTGCATTTTCGTTAACCTTTCTTAAGCTATACTTATGTTCGTATATTCTTTTCTTTAAATATTGCCCTGTTTGTCCTATGTATGTGTTGTCACAGTTCAAATAGTCAATCTTGTATATTACGTTAGGTGTGTCCAACTTAGCGCTTCTAGGCTTAAATTTTGTAAAACACTCTTGCCAAGTTGTTTTTAGTTTTTTCCGCTATAGTAATATTATGCGGTTTTAAAACATTTTTTATTTTTGTGTTGATTTCTGGTCTCTTTGTGTCCATATCATGACTCATCACCTGAAAACCAATGTTCTGGATGTACTTTTTAATATGTGTGTGATTTGTATTTTAATATGTGAATTTTGGTGAAAGTTTTCTATTTAATTTGATGATAACTGTAAATATATATTTTAGACAAACTGATGATGGTGGATAAAGACACCGAAACGTATTTGTAACATTTTAAATAATAAACAATAAAATTGACTGAAACCCAGAAATACATTGGAATGAATTAAAGTACAGTCAGGAAAATATACGAAATTTATAGTAATCCCAAATGGTTGGATATTGGTATAAAATTCCTGATATAATTTGTGTATTCCGATCAAACAAAGATGCCAACTCCCCCTTTATGATTTGGGCTGGTGTCATTACTACCTGAGTAATATAATGTACCGTGCTCGTGCTGGCATGATCGCGAACCTGACCAACGGTGTTCGCTTATATCCACAATATGTATGCTGCTTCCTTTTATTTCCTGAACCAAATTATCGAGCTTTCCAGCATGGAATACTGTTCTCATGTTCCATGCGCAGATGCGCAATTCTGATTTCACTATTTTGAGCCGGGGGATTCTCAGTACCCCTTGATCATTTCAGGGTTGTCCGGGACTAGAAGCCGTCTTGTTTGAAACCATATATCGTCACTCTGTCAAGCATGAGAATAATGTTTCGGCCTACAGGATATCCCTGCGACACCAGTTCTTCATCTTCAGCAGCTGGAGATCAGTGGAAATTTTTTCCCTAAATCCAAACCACTTCGTAGGTGTTCGCATTTCCTCGCTTCCGCTTCGTAGTAAACTCTCCTCAAAATAAGCACTCCATCTATTTTAATGATAGCAGACGTTTACAGCCTGTAGTTCTGGGGCAAGCATGACACTTGAGAAATGGTCGGAATTGTCTTGAAGGCAGTTCTCCATTGCTCACCTGATTGGCCAGCACCTTTCTTAATGAATTAGTATTTTCCAGATGATTTATCCAGTTTAGCTCTTTTGAGTATTGTTACAAGTTTTACTGAGGAATATCTCGTAGAGAGAGGTTAATGTCCCGTTTGGTAGGCGCTTTTGACAGATTCTTCCTGATGACAGTCCTTGACAACTCAAAGCTACTCTGTTGTCATTGTTGTATATCGTTCACCAGTCAGCACCTAGTCCGATTAAATGAATCTATTTGTACAATGATAAATAGAGGACTGGATGATCAAGACTGTGTTACTTTAAAAGTGCAATACATATTCTGTGCATTTGTGAAATGTGTTAAAGTAGAAATTTCAGTTTTCTTTTTTTCAAAATGATCAGAGGCTTTGCTCCAGCTGTAGAACCGCGAAAACGGTTTTATATCGGGTACTTCTAATCATCTCGCTCTAACCCCAAATGACTAACCAAAACCCTATACTTTAAAGTGGGTACAGATAAAAATATCTGCGAGAATTCTGCTATTTATGTGGCCATCGGCTTGAATACCACACTATCACATAAATCTATCGATGCGACGAAAAATTATAACCGCATAGTCAAGGCCACGTTCGTCTAAGAGTATGCAGTGCAAAGCTTTATTAGTCAGTTTTATGAAATGAATAATTTGGAAATGCTTTAAACCTGTAAAATATATCATCCTGCTTTGAACCGATCAAGCTTTAGTTCTCTTTTCGCTTCTCTTTATCTCTGATATCTGATATTTAACCAGCGCCAGCTTCCTATCGTAATATTGCGTTTTTTATAATGTACTTGAGTGCTTGAAGGTCTATATTTACAAAGCTATCTTGTATATACATGGCGCTCATATTGCTTCAAACTACAGTTTACTAAAATGAAAAGTACCTCAAGGGTTAATCGAACTTAAAATAATTAAGTTCCTGTATTGTAGGTGTATTATCTCCGTTGCTAAAAGAACTTCCAGATTGCAGTGTGAAATTTGGAAAGCCCGTGGGACTGATCAGATGGGGTGCAGTACAAGGAAGAAAAAAAGGTGGTCCAAGAGCTATCGTTCAATGTTGCGATGGAGAAGAGTACTGCGCAGATTATGTAGTAATCACAGTATCCTTGGGAGTTCTTAAAGAACACGCGGAAAAGATGTTTTGTCCCGCATTGCCTTCTAACAAAATGGAGGCCATCAATAGCTTAGGTAATAAATCAACAATTCAAGCTTTACATTTTCTAATTCCCACACGATTAAAACACGCTTATGATAAACTAAAATTGAACAGTATGTAATGTCTGAAACCAGCGCTCGGTTGTAATTTCATAATTTTTTCCAAACGCGGTGCTTGAAATGCAAGAAGAAAAAAACTAAAGCTGACGGTCTAGATCCAATGATCGATTTACCATTAGATATAATTGCAAGTTAACTATTATTAATTAAAAACTCTCGAAACCAAAACCTCTTACAAAAACGTATAGTAAAATAAACTAGCGTGTTTGGTGGGCAATTGTGCATAATACTAGCTTACCCTAGCTTACACCAGCTAATTAATTTCTTAAGTGATCGCATATTTCCCATCAGTACTTAACAGAATCTTGCAATAACCTTTAAAGATAACCCTTTAAAGCTAATACTTTCCAGTTTTGTGGTTTAAATGTGTGAAATAATGTTGCTTACTGAAAAGCAAAAAAACTTTTTTTTCTAAACTAAATTTGTATATTCTGTTAACAAACATTCTTTGTACAAAGACAGGTTACAACAGACTGTGTTCCAACACAGGTGTTACCTTATGTGTTTTAAACGGAATATGCTGCTGCTTCACTTGCAAGCTCGGAACTCGGCAATTTCGAATCCTTCGAACTGTTCCAACCTACATTCAATTCACGTACAACATAACATGTCTTTGTCATATTCATAAGATGTGAAGCTAGCAGAAAGTTGCAGTGCAAAATTTACCACCAAGCTGGTCTGGAATACTTCCATAATATTATATCGAGGTCCACCACTATATCAAATACATGACCATACAATTAGAAGTCGAATTTAGGGAAACCATTAGCTTATTCCGCCATCCAAAAGTGGTTCTTAAAAAAACTAACTATGTTGATACAATATAAGACGAAGGGCCACTTTATTCAAATATCGAAAATATTTAAAAAAATAAAATAATATACAGCCTTTAAAACATTGTTGCTTGCAGTCCTTTGTCATCGCTCATTGGCACTAAATTTGCTTCTGAGGATCATTATCAAAGTTGTGTCCTTAAAATTACACATTTTAAATGAATTCAAACGATGATCTGCCCACCTGATATTGAGAACGAAGCTTTTAATGTTGTTTCGGATCTTGTGTCAGATAAATCACGGGAGAAATACCAAGAAGCTTTTCATCGCTACCCGAAATGGTACAGTAAACGAAAGATACTCAACATAACAAGCGAGAAAGAATTATTAGTATATTTTAACGAATTAAGCAAAAGATATAAGCCCTCATCCTTTGGTGCTATTACTCCATGTTAAAACAGAAATTTTAGGTCAATTTCACTATAAGATATTAATAAAACAGAGCGCGGTAAAAAGATCATTATGACATTTGAAAGAGTGCCAAATCATAGTCATTATAATAACAGTTGTAGAATGAAATTCATTTTCAATTAAATTTCAATTTTCTTGACAATATTTGCGGTACTGCGTACATATCGCTAGGCAAGGCCGCCAGCGGAATGATTCCAATTCTTAATCAAACTGTATACGTGTGTCCAGTATAAAATGATGTACATGGGATATTGGAAACCGTTAGAGGTTACAGGGTGGACCAAATGGGGAAAAAGTTGCGCAATCAAGTGCCATAAATATCTGTCTTCAACTTCTTAGAACTCGGAATAGTAACGGATATACAGGGAAAAAAAAGAAAAAAGTGCGTTTTAATAAATCCTTTATATCGTGTTTATTATAAAAGAATACAATACGAAATTTTCAGGGTGGGGGTAAGAAAATGAGCGTGAATTTGAAAATAAAGTAAAAATAATCTAGGCCACCTATGTTTCAATGAGGCCGAAGTCAACTTTTGTTTTCTTATGGGCGCCAGTATTGAATTTCTGCATTTTTAGATTCCCCTTTAATATGCTCTTCAACCATGTATAACATGTTTATGTTCGATCAAGATAATAATTAAAAATTAACAAAATTACGATTTAGTGGTAGTAGGGCATTGATATTTCTATTAATTATTACTTTAAATTATTATTGTTCATACATCGAACACCGCAAAAGAACAAGTAACATTTTAGGAGTAAAGTAGGTGTTCAAATAAGCCAACCGTTTTCTCCGCACGCACAACGTACATCGTCTCATCTTACTGCTTCACAGGATTTTCTGATCAGTTCTGGGGTAATTCTGTTAACAGCATTGCCCCATGCAAAAAAATCAAGCGGTGGTTGTGTCAGGGGGATCTCGCAGGCCATCTTACTGGTCCCAGTTTGCTATCCACTTATGGGAAAATTCGTGATTTAAAAATTCTGTGATATACGTGCATTATGTGGCGGCGCGCCCGTCTTGTTGGAAATACAAGTTTTGCAGGGTAGCTACTGGAACATCCATAAGTGCTTCCGCTACATTAGTTTGTAAGAGGTTCATATATCTCTCGGAATTTAAGTTCTCATTAAAAAAAATGGTCCCAATCACGTGGGTACCCACAATACCTAACCAGACGTTAATCCAATCCTAACTTGGTGCCTAACTTGACGAACTAGCCGTGGATTTTCATCTGAATCTGACCAAAAAACGGTATTTTTACGATTAAATAGTCCACATTTAGTAAATTGCCTCTCATCTGACCAAAGGACTTTAAGGAAAAGTTTGGTATCATCGTTATTTCTTTGAATAAACCACTGACAAAATGCCATTCTTCTAATCGCATTGCCATTCTGAGTCCCTGGCAGGACCGTTCACGATAGGAGTGATATTTATAACGCTTTGAAAATACTATTCGCCGTTGACCGCGCAACACCTGTTGGGGGCTTCAATTTGTTGTAAAGACGGTACGAGGTGTCTCAACCACGCTTTGCATTACCCAAATTTTCTTTATTTTCGTCTGGAAGTGTTGTTTTCTTTACCTTAGCAAAACTCTCGTAAGCTACAAGGTTGTCTTTCAGACGCCTAAACATAGTTCTACCAGGTTATCGCCTTTCTGGATATTTATTAAATAAATTTCTTCAGCTTTCGCTTCATTTTCATTCATTTTTCTTCATTCATAATTTGAAAGTGATTCATTTTGAAACACACAATTAATTACACAACACTTGACAATGACAATAAATTCTACTTTGACCAGTTATCTAGGTAATTAAAACACACAACAAACGTCACTATGGGGAAATTGAGGAGAAATATCAATGCCTACTACCATAAAATCTTAATTTGTTAATTTTAATTATTTATCCTTGACCGAACATAAACATGTTATACATGGTTGAAGAGCATATTTAAAGGGGAATCTAAAAATGCAGAAATTCAATATGGCGCCCATAAGAAAAACAAAGTTGACTTCGGCCTCATTGAACATAGTGGGCCTAGATTATTTTTTACTTTATTTTCAAATTCACGCTCATTTCTTACCCCCACCCTGAAAATTTCGTTACTTTATCTTTTATAATAAACACGATATAAAGGATTTTATAAAACGCACTTTTTTCTTTTTTTCCCTGTATATCCGTTGCTATTCCGAGTTCGAAGAAGTTGATAGATTATTTATAGGCACTTGATTGCGCAACTTTTTCCCCATTTGGTCCACTCTGTATCTTTAACGGTTTCCAATATCCCCATGTACATCATTTTATACTGGACACACTGTATATATTCATTGAAATAATTACCTATGGAAACAGAAGTGAAATTCAATTGTGTTTTTTCGTAGGATATTTCGAAAATATCCTACGGCCATACCATACATACCATTTTTACAATGAAACATGACATAGAATACAAATATGTAAATGACATACATACAATAAATAAGCATTGAAGCAGATATTTGAATCACAATTTAACATGGCAATATAATTCCATTTTATAATGCCTATAGGCTATGGAAACATTGATAAAATATTTTTGGACTATGAGAAACCCTTTTGGGTATGGTCGGAGGGTGGAATCAAGTTTGCTTGGTCACCAGACGAGTTGTCCCATCGAAATGATTGGACGAAAGGTAAAAAATTTGCAATTATATGTCTATATACTCAGTTTATCTGGTAATCGTAGGATTAGTATCAATTGAGGAAGTGGAAGGAAGTAAACATGTTCTATGTGCTTATATTTGTGGTCCTGAAGCTGTAGTTATGGAACATTGCTCCGATGAAGAAGTAGCTGAAGGTAGGTCTACTTTTTTTAAACTAACTACTTTTATAAATATCAGTAATGTGGGGAGGAAAATCTCGGTATTGTGTGTCCGTAATTACCCCTGACTCAATCAAAAACATGTAGGTATTGTTAATTCAAGTTATAGAGAAAATAAAATCAATACATGTTTAGACTAACAGAAGTTCACATGTAAATTTAAAAAAATATATATTTTTCTAGGTTTGTACTAATATGTAACTTGTATGTCGACCGGTTTTGTAATAGGAACGGTAGGAAGAGTGTTAGAGATTGTGTAAATTTCCAGGACGCTCGTGAACCTAATCACCAGACCAATGTAAAATTACTTCTGTACACCAAAGTATACAGCAACGTTGAGAGAACGTCTATAAAGACTTCACGCCGCGCATGCGCATCACTCTAGGGATGTTGCCTGGGGGTGTTTTAGGAGTACAGGAAAAATAGTTTAAAAAAATAATTGTTATTCAAAACTGAGAAATTTGCAAAAAACTATATCCGAAGGACGGCAACAATGTTAATCTGCCTAATGAACATTTCGTAAATACCTTTTGCTTCTTAATTATTGAAAATTGTAGTAACCATGGATAAACACAAAACGAAGAAGAAGAAGAAAGCAATAGAAATATTTTGAGGTTAGGATAACGCTGTCTATTTGCCGTCATTGCTGCCATCCTTTTTGGGTTAGATGAGTGATATACCTAAATCCCCCACATCTGTCAACAAAAACCCCCTGTTGAAAGGTTATGTATCAATGATCAATATAGCAAAACACATCCATACACCCTGTATATGGTATGCTATGATAAGTTTAGCGCAGAATGAACAAACAGCTACTTTATTTTTCCATATTGTGAAAGTGAGCATAAAGCGACAAGTGAAAGAAAGCTATGTCCTTCACGACAGATCACAGAGGTTATCGATTGGAAACTGCCATATAATCCTGTGAAATGCTATTTGTCTCTGATTCTTAGCGGCTGCTTTGCAAACAAGAGTCGTATTTCCACTGCTTGCAGAAGAAAACTTCTTTACCGATTGTGTTTACATCAAAATTTAGCGGGAAATTTGAATTCAGTTTATGACCTCTGCGATTTCGGCTTAAGTTTCAATACTATTTCAAACATTTCATAATGTCCTCTAATTGTGATGTTTATACTAGTGCTTCAATTAGCATCAAAATTAAAGGGCATTCTGAGATGCTTGAAATATTATTGGAACTTTTTGATCATTGGATTGGAACAGAGATCGCAGAGATCATAAAGTTAATTCAACTCGCCTGCTCAAGTTTTGTTCGTGTAAAAACAAGGACTAATTGGGAACATAAAGTCCGTGAATTTCTCGTAATCTTAATGAGGCAGATTACCTTGAAATTCTTTGTTGTATAATTTGTGATTTAATTTTTGTAAAATATCTCAGTTTTTGATAAGAATTATATTTTTAACTATTTTTCCTGTATTCCCTCAGTTCCTGACAAACACCCCCGAAGAATGACGCCAATTATGAATTACTCTGTATAATAAATTAATATTCAAATTATCCGTATATGAAAAGTTTCGTAGGTTGACTTTTTAATATATTTTTTAGGAATGACCAAAGTTTTACGACAGTTCACTGGAGATTCATCGCTACCATATCCTTGCACGATTCTTCGTACAAAATGGGCCTCTGATCCGTACTTTTGTGGAGCGTACTCGTTCTTAAATCTTAACTCAAACGTCGGGCATCAGTGTGATCTTAGCTGTCCAGTGCCTGGCTCATGCGACCCAGTTCCCCCAATTCTTCTTTTTGCAGGTGAAGCTACATGCGCAGGTAAGATCAAGGTATACAGAGTGATACAAACAAAAAACGATTTTGACTCTCGTATGCAAGTCAAATATACGTATGTACAGCTTGATTATTTGTCGAGGATATCAACTGTTCAAATTTTTTATTATCTGATCCCTAAAATAGTTCAATTTTAGATTTGATTTTAGAAATTTTTATAGAATGGTTAAATATTACAATCCCAGAATTAGCCGTTTTCTTGTTCAAATTTTTAGGTTACCAATCGACTGTTCATGGCTCAAGAATTAGTGGAATTCGCGAAGCAGAAAGAATAGTTCAATTGACCAAGCAATTTGGTGGACCACCACCAAAGCTATGAAAATGCTCAATACACCGTTAGTTTTTACCACTATACACCAATAGTTAAAATATATTTAAATACTTTAGATTATATATGTCCTGAAAACTGTTTGACTAATAAAATACGTATTATAAAGCGTTTTGTGGGAAGGTCAGGAACCGGTTAGGAAGGTTAGCAAACAGGTTATTTGTTAATTCCAATGCATTCCTGGGTTTCAGTCAATTGTACTGTTTATTATTCAAAATGTTACAAATACGTTTCGGTGTCTTTCTCCACCATCATCAGTTTGTCTAAAATATATATTTACAGTCATCATCAATTCAAATAAAAAACTCTCACTAAAATTCACACATTAAAATACAATTACATACATATTAAAAAGTACATTAAGAACATTGGTTTTCAAGTTTCAGGTCAGTCAGGACAAACATATCCGGGAAAAGACTAGAATCTATTGTTTAGAGATTCAAACTTTAATTTCAACTTAGCTGTATAGTTCTTACATCCCAACATTCAACTGGTCACTAAATTTTCCATATTTTATTCGATATCAAAGCGAGCGAAACAAAAAAAACTGTTTATCTTTCGTTTTTTCTTTGCGTTTTAGGAATGCTTGGCAATTCTTCAATATCAGATGTTTACATTTCATTTACCTGGTCCAATCAGTTCATTCATGCGATCATCTAATTAGCGTATGATACACAGAGCTAAGATTGTCTGTATCTGATCTGAAATTTATTGCATTCTGATGTTTCTTAATTTGTGTCATTTCATGGATTCTTCTCTTATTATAGTTGTCCTCATTGATTAATATTTGTGTGTTATCGAAATCAAAATCATGCAACTTTTGTTGTGCATGTTGTGCTAATGCTGTTGCATTTTCGTTAACCTTTCTTAAGCTATACTTATGTTTCGTATATTCTTTTCTTTAAATATTGCCCTGTTTGTCCTAAGTATGTTATTTGTTAAGCTTGAGGATTTCCAAATAGGCTCTTCTTAATTCCATACTATACAGGGTGTCCCACCGGGAACCGCCGCGATCGATATCTGGCTAACTATAAATCAGGAGAAATTTGAAAATTGGACAGTATACGTAAGTCATTAGTGCAAGCGATCTAAAATATTTTCAAAATGGTCACACTTCCGGTTATACCGGAAGTAGGTATCAAACTTGCTTATTTTTAATGGGACACCCTATACAGGGTGAGTTTTTTTCGATGACCAGTACAGGGATCTTCCGGAACTAGAGCAGTTACGAAGAACGTCAAATGGACAAAGAATTGTAGTTTTGCATGCTCTAGTCGAAACCAATTTTATTTTACTAAAATTTGACAGCTGTCAAGAGATATTTGGGAAAAACTTATTTATGGTAAATTTTTAAATTACTCCTAGTTCCGTTGATATTAATTTGACAGGAAAACATTAGATAGAAAACTTGTAGGAAATTGAATTCCAAAGAAAATGGTATAAGACATTTCTCCAAAATAACTGTTATTTTTGATAAATGACACAAATTTGAGTTTTTTTAAATGGCAACCAATATTGATTACTACTTTACCGAATAGAGCATTTTATTACGATTTGTGTGATATATCACATCGTTAGGTTTTTTCGAAATAAAGTGTCTGCGAATAATTTATACTTTTTTAATTTAGTTGATCGAAGTTAGCTATGGAAAATAGTATAAGACATACAGCAGTGTTTCCATAGTAACAAAACTAACAGTAAGCTTCAGTATTTATTTTGACAACTACGTCAAAGTTGGCAATAACTTTATTATAACTAAGACGGCTGCTCATTAAAGTGTTTATTATAAAAATCAAATCATACCAATAATAATTAAAATTGAACTCTAGAAACTTGAATTTTTATTGTAAAACAATTTCAAAAAGTCCACCATTATTATCAATTCCAATATATTCCTGGGTTTTTCAGTCAATTTTATTGTCACTAATTATGGTGTTATGTGATGAGCCCTGCGTTTCGTCCCGGGTCTACCTATTGGACTCGTCAGTAAGGCTTAGGTAGACCCTGCCTTATACGCCAGACATCGGTTTTACGTGTTCGGACGTAAATGAACCGAGCCGGTATAGATCTTCTGCGGTGAGATATTGGCAACCCGTGTTGCCGATTAGCATTAGATTGAAAACCACTCGTTCCATTCTGCTTTTTTTCTCCCAAGCATCTATATCTTTTTCGTATATTTCTTTTTCCTGACTGTACTTTTAATTCATTCCAATATATTCCTGGGTTTTTCAGTCAATTTTATTGTCACTAATTATGGTGTTATGTAACATAACAATAATATGGTGTTATGTTATGTAACATAACACCATAATTAGTGACAATAAAATTGACTGAAAAACCCGGGAATATATTGGAATGAATTAAAAGTACAGTCAGGAAAAAGAAATATACGAAAAAAATTATTATCAATGCAAACATTGCAACGCTTTAAAACTGAATAAGTTGCTTTTCTTGCGGAGCGACCATCAATATTTTCAAATGCTCTAACAGCTTCTTTAAGTGCATTTAAATTGAAATATTTGTTTTTGTAAACTGTGTTTTTTGCGGCTCCCCCACAAAAAGAAATCCAAAGGTGAAATGTCCGGTGATCGAATGTGGCCATAAAACAGGGCCGTTTCGTCCCGAACTAAGCCCCAGGAAATGTTACGTCCAGGTGATTCCGCACTTGGGAAAAATTATGCGGAGGAGCGCCATCATGTTGAAACCATTGCACATACCCCATGTTTCTAAATCTAAGTCGTCCAACATAAAATCCAGGTTATTCCGAAGGAATTGAAGATACTGACCCATTTATCGTGCCTTCAAACATAATGGTCCAAGAATTTTTGCACCAACCATTCCGCTCCAAACGTTAAACCCAAATTTAATTTGTGGGTCTCCTTTGCTCAACGTGGTGGGGATTTGTTTGATTCCAAAGGTGTTCATGGTGTCGATTAAACATACCACCATTTGTAAATAGAGTTTCATTGGTCCACAATATTTTATAAGGGAATTAGATGTCTTGTTGGCATTTGTTTCGGAACCATGTACAAAAAAATTCACACGCAGCTCCTTACCCCCGGGATGTAAGGTTTGGGCGATACTGATAATTTATACGGATGGAATTTATGTTTTTTTAAAACTCTCATCACGGTGCGTTGGGAAGTCCCGGATTCTGCTGCGATCTCTCTGGTTGAAGTCTCCACACGCTTCATTTATTACTTTATCTTCATTTCTTGGCTGTGTAAAAACTTCCATAAGTGCCCAAATTGTCGTATAATCGCTTGAATCTTTTCAAGGACGGTTGCCGACGTTTGAAAATCCCCTCTCAAAATAGTAATCGGAGGCTCGTCCAGCATTTTTATCACATCTAATGTAGGTTTTTCATGTCGCGCTTTTCTTGATTGGAATAATTATTTTTACAATAAAACAACTTAGATTTCTAAGTTGAATTTAACTTAGATGTCAAAAATTGAAAGGTGATGTTATTATCTGTTGCTATGGAAACAATTGTATTGTCTTATACTATTTTCCATGGCTAACTTCGATCAACTAAATTGAAAAAGTGCAAATTGTTCGCAGACACTTATTTTCGAAAAAAACCTAACGACGTGATATATCACAGAAATCGTAAATAAATGAATCTATTCGGTAAAGTAATAATCAAGTATGGGTTGCCATTTAAAAAACCTGAAATTTGTGTCGTATGTCAAAAATTACAATTATTTTGGAAAAATGTCTAATGCCATTTTCTTTGGAATTCAATTTCTACAAGTCTTCTATTTAATGTTTTTCTGTCAAATTAATATCAACGGAACTAGGAGTAATTTACAAATTTACCATAAATAAGTTTCCCTCAAATATCTCTTGGCAGCTGTCAAATTTTAGAAAAATAAAATTGGTTTCGAGTAGAGCATGCAAAATTACAATTCTGTACCCCTGTACTGGTCATCGGTCATCGGTAGATCCCTGTACTGGTCATCGAAAAAAACTCACCCTGTATATACTCAACACATGTATATAAACAATCTTTATTTTCTAGAAAAAGGCTATCGACCCACGGTCTTTCTGCCCTTGTATTATAATACAATATATTATCTTTTGCTAGCTTACATCAAAACTATTCTAAACAGTCCAACTTAATCTAAAAAAAAGATTGACAATTAAATCTTAATGTTAATCAAGCCCAACAGGTTGGTTCAGTTGCGCTTGTAAGTATTCAAGTAGTGTTTCTGTAGGGAAACGGAAGCGGGATTGTATTGTGACAGTAGTTGGTTGGAAGGGTTGTGCGATGGGTTTTGGGGATGTCTTATTTTCGTGATAAGTCTTTGTGCGATTTGTTCAGTAGTTTGTATGTGCCGTTTGTTTGTTCTGATGATATGTCCGTAGTCAAGCAGGGGTCTACATATTGATTTATATATTTGTGTTGCGGGTTTTTGTGCTGATTCCTCTGTCTTTGTAGGTTAGCGATCTAAAGTTTTTCGTCCTTTGGATTACTTTCGTTTCTAACGTTTTGTGCGTGTCTAGTAAATCTTAGTGCTTGGTCTAGCGTTATCCCTAGGTAGTTTAGTTTCTGGTCTGGGAGTAGTTTCTATTCCCGTCTGCTAGTATTGTCGGAGAGTTTGTCTTTAATTTTGTGGCTTGGTAAGAGTAGCTGGTATTTTGTTGCGTTTGGTATTAGTCTCCACTTGTAGAGCCATGTCATTGTTTCTTCTGTCAGCTTTTGAAGTTTTACAACAGCTTGTGCTGTTGTTTTGTCGTGTACAATCAGTGTCGTGTCATCAACGTACTGTAAAATGTAGGAGGAATTGCCTATGTGATTTTTGTCAAGTTGGTTGTGGTTATATATGTCAGTGCAGTATAAATTGTATAGAAGGGGTGATAGCGCTGATCCCTGCGGTAGTCCTTGCTCGGGTGAGATCAAAAACGAGAGTGAGTTGTCTAAGCGTACTTGTAGTTGTCTGTTTTGGAGTATGTTCCTGATTGTAAAGAGTAAATATTTTGGGGTTGATTGGGTTTAAAACCGAATTGGTATGGTGGTATGTGTTGTTCAATTAATTGTTGTAGTCTATTTTTTATAATGTTTTCAAACAGTTTGCTCAGTACAGGAAGTAGTGTAATGGGTCTAAAGTTTTGTATTTGTGTGTTGTTTAGTCTCGTTTTTGGGATGGGAATTATTATTCCCGAGTTCCAAGTCTCTGGTATTATATTATTTTTTATGCATTTATTGAATAAGTTAAGTATAGTTTTGTGCGTTTGTGCAGTTAAGTTTTTCAAAACTTTACTTTTTATTTAAAAAATTCCTGGGTTTCAGTCAATTTTATTGTTTATTATTTAAAATGTTACAAATACGTTTCGGTGTCTTTCTCCACCATCATCAGTTTGTCTAAAATATATATTTTTATATTTATCATCAATTTAAATAAAAAACTTTCACAAAATTCACATATTAAAATACAAATCACACACATATTAAAAAGTACAATTAGGTACATTGGTTTTCAGGTGATGAGTCGGGATAAACCTGTTCGGGAAAAGACTAGAATCTATTGTTTAGAGATTTAAATTTAACTTACATGTCTAGATGTTTCTACCTTCACATTTGATTGGACATTGAAATCCCTATTTTATTCGACATCGAGCGAGGGAACGAAAAAAAAACCTATTTATACTTCGCCTTTTCTTTGCATTCTTGGAATTGCTCTGCAATTCCTCAATATCAGCTGTTTACTTTTCACTTACCTGGTCCATTCAGTTCATGCATGCGATCATCTAATTAGTGTGTGATACACTGAGCTAAGATTGTCTGTGTCTGATCTAAAATTCATTGCATTTTGGTGTTTTTTGATCTGTATCATTTCATGGATTCTTCTCTTATTATAGTTGTTTTCATTGATTAGTATTTTTGTGTTATCGAAATCAAAACTATGCAATTTTTGTTGTGCATGTTGTGCTAATGCTGTTGCATTTTCGTTAACCTTTCTTAAGCTATATTTGTGCTCGTATATTCTTTTTTTCAAATATTGTCCTGTTTGACCTATGTCAAACACTTTACTTTTTATATTGTCTTTTCCTGGTGCTGTGTTTTTGATCCGTGCAAGTGCTTCGTCGTATTCTACGCCCGTAATCAATTGATGTGTGTGTCGCTGTTAAAGTACTTGTCGGACCAATCAGTTATTCTAGTCCAATTCTGGTCATCAAAATTAGGGTTCGTTGAGGTTACGAAAGCACCCTGAAAATGTCTTGCAAATGCGTCTGCTTTGTCTTTGTCTGTATCTAGTTCGGTGCCGTTTTCGTTGATTGTGCCAATGAAGTTGTTTTTTTTGTAACACGAAAGTTTTTTAATTTTTTGCCGGTAAGTTTTCCCCGCGTCACGTTCGATTTCTCGGCAAGTTTCCAGCCATTTTTCTTGTTTTCAGTTTCCTTTTCAATTCGTCATCATTTGTTTGTGTGAATAGTCTGTATAATTCTCTCTTGCGTTTGATAAGTCTGAGTATGAATTTAGGTAGAGTATGTTGGTAGAAGGTGTTGTTTATGTGGGGTGAAAATTTTTCAACGGCTGTTGTCAATTGTTTCTGTATATTTTCAATAGAACAAGTCTCTGGCCGGAAATGAATATAGTCATGTATGTGTTGTTTTACTTTTTCAACGTCTGTTTTATTTAGGTTTAGCTTTTGTGTGTTTTTTGCTAGTCCCGACGTTTGTGTCTGTCCGAGGTCTATATTAAAATTTATTGCCAGATGGTCTGACCCGAGTTTGTTTGTCAAATTGACATTTGTTATCACATTAGTCAAGTTAGCTGTATGTAGTAATAAGTCTGGAGTTGAGTCTTGGTTTCCTATCATTAGAAAAGTCGGTGGTGTGTGTTTTCTTTTAAAGTCGGAATTGTTCAAAAATTGGTTCAGTTGCGCGGTCTTGCTTCGGTTTACGTTAAAGTCTCCTATCAGAATTGCATGCATGTAAAGGCATGCTTTCGTGAATATGTTCGGTTCGATATTGGAGTGAGGATGTATATACACTATAAATGTATGGATAAGGTCTTGTAGGTAGGGTATAGTGAAATGTAGGCAATCATTTAGAGGATTGTTAAGAGACGGGAGATTTGCTTTTTCTAATTTTACTTTAGGCGTGAGTAGTACTGTTGTGCATCCCCTGGCATTTTGAATTATATTGCCATGTCTATGAACATATTTCCAGTCTCTGTATGTCGGTGTTTGTCCGGGTTTAGTCTTCGTCTCCACAAACATGCAGCAGTCAGTGTTATTTCTCTCTATATAGTTATAGACAAGGTGCTTTTTACTATTTAGTCCGTTAACGTTGGCGTATGTAAGTCTTAGATTGAATGTTCTATATTTGTGATTGTTTGTCTAAGTTGGTCGTGGGGTTCACTCGGAGAATTTCTGGTAGGTGAAAGCATGTCAAACATCAGTATGTACATGCGGTTTCCAAAGAAAACCACAGAAGTGTCGACGCTAAAATCGTCAATAAACTGTTTGCTAAGTTTTTTGATTAATTCGTCTCTGTTGTTGTTGCTTGTTTTGTTCAGTTGGTGTTTGTATTTGTTTATTATGTGGTCGTGTGTAGTAATTGGTTTGTGAATTCGGTTGTCTGTCGTTACTGAACCCGACACCTCGGCCGTTCTCTTGTTGAGGCATTTTACCTTAACGTTTGGGATTCCTTCTATGGGTGCTGTGGGACGTTTGGGGCACTTCATGCTCCATGCTGCATGATCGTCCGAGTTGCATGTAACACACTTAGCTAGAAGTGGTGAAGCGCAGACAGTAGTTGGATGGTTTACATGACATTTGGCGCACTTAACGGGCTTCTTGCAGTCTTCCGACCGATGGTCATATGTACTACATTTACTGCAGGGTGCAGGGGTGGGTACAGGTGGTTTGCTTTCTATTATACGGTAGATGCGGCCCAGAAAGTGCACACCTCTATCCGTGATAAGGCTCTCGTAAGTCGCGTGATCTCCCGTAATCAGACGCATCATTAGAGTAGGTATTCCTCTTTGTCTTGATATGATTTTCTTGCAGAATCTTATTTGAGGATGGAGTTCCTTCAGATTGGTGGGTTAGAACAGTTCAACTGCATCTTGAACGAGGTGATCACTCCCTGTTGTTTGAGAAGCTCCAGTGCTTTGGTGGTGTTGAACTCGTCGTTGGTTTTGATGACAAAATTATTTTCGTACTTTATCAATATGTCTCTATTTAACTTGTTGATGTCCTTCCATTTTATTGCCAGTTGAATTCTGCTAAGTCTTGGTGGTGCAACTACGCAGAATGCCAATTTTAACGTTAGGTTTCTCGATTGGTTGGTGTTGGTTGGAATCAGAGTTGTAGCTGATGTTGTGGGTGTTGGTTTTATTGAGGTGGATGTCGTAGCGAGTGATGTTGTTTTGTCTAGTGCCGGTCTTTTCATATCCTGAGTGGGTGTTGTAGGGTTTGATGATTCGGGTGTAGATTTTGGTTTTCAACCCCGCTTTTTTAACTTAGGCACCGTGAATACCTCATCCTGGGAGGCCAAGTCCGATTCGGACTGAGAACTCCCGGGATTCATCCTACTTGTTGAGCAGAAATTGTATTCTCAACAGGGTCCGCAAAATCGGTTTAAATATTTAAAAATCTTTTAGTATCGTGCGTTTATCAGCGAAAGAGAAAAAAAAATTTCATACACTCGCACTGGGCACGTCTGCTTCCTATCGAGGTAGCAGCACCTTTTTGTGTTGTGTAATATATTGGGAAAGTCACAGTATCACATTAGGGACTCAGGGAGTTATTGCGAATTTATAAAGAAACAGAAAATACCTGAGAATCATCGCATAATATCTATATTATACCACATATATGTGGTATCGTTATACACAAACATCCCGGTAGATTACTCAATACAGTGCATAAGAAATAAATGGGATGAAATAAAAGAAAACACTTCATTACCCGAAAATGAATTTATTGGGGCGGTAGAGCTGTGCCTTAAGTCCACTTACTTCCAATACGAGGGCAATTTCTATTCACAAATATCTGGAGTAGCTATGGGGTCTCCCATAGCTGCAACAATTGCAAATCTCGTAATGGAAAGTCTAGAAGAAAAACTAATGCCTGATTTGAATTTTAAGTGTGGATTTTAAGAATTTAAAATTTAAAGATACGTAGATGACTGCATAATGTGCCTGCCAAATCATAAAATTCAATACACACTGGATAAGTTTAATGCCTTCAATGACACCATTAAATTCACCATTGAGGAGGACAAAAACAAATCATTGAACTTTTTGGATATGACGGTTATATATGACGGTAATGGGGAAATACAAACAAACTGGTACACAAAGGATGTATGGGCTGGTAGATACTTGAATTACCAATCATATGCACCTCTACAATATAAAAAAAGTGTTGTAACAGCTCTTACTGATGATGAGCGATTAAATTGGCACATTATGAGTATAGAACAAAAAATTTAGAAAAAATAAAAAGACGCTAATATTGAACAACTATCCCAAATCATTCTTCGAACCAATCATAAAACGAAGAATAAATAAAATCTACAATTCCAGTAAATGGAACAACATAAATAATATAAATAAGAAAAAAGAAGGTGAAATCAAATATGTATCATTACCATATATTCCAGAAATCAACACAAAAATAAAAAATATTTTAAAACCGCATAATATTACTATAGCGGAAAAAAACTAAAAACAACTTAGCAAAGCAATGTTTCACAAAATTTAAGCCTAGAAGCGATAAGTTGAACACACCTAACGTAATATACAAGATTGACTGTTTGAACTGTGACAACACATACATAGGACAAACAGGGCAATATTTAAAGAAAAGAATATACGAACATAAGTATAGCTTAAGAAAGGTTAACGAAAATGCAACAGCATTAGCACAACATGCACAACAAAAGTTGCATGATTTTGATTTCGATAACACACAAATATTGATCAATGAGGAAAACTATAATAAGAGAAGAATCCATGAAATGATACAAATTAAAAAACATCAGAATGCAATGAATTTTAGATCAGACACAGACAATCTTAGCTCTGTATATCATACACTAATTAAATGAACACATACATTCACTAATTAAACCAACTACATAAAATATAAACACCTGATATTGAAGAATTGTAGAGCAATTGATATTCCTAGAATGCAAAGAAAAAGCCAAATATAAACAGTTTCTTTATTCTCTCGCTTGATATGGAACAAAGTAAAGATTTCAATAGCTTGTCAAATGTGAAGGTGGAAACAGCGCTACATGTAAGTAAAATTTAAATCTCTAAACAATAGATTTTAGTCTTTTCCCGAACATGATTGTCCTGACTCATCACCTGTGATCCTATTGTTTTTAATATACTTTTTAATATGTTTGTAATTTGTATTTTAGTATGTATATTTTAATAGAGCTCTTGTTTTTAAATTAACGATTACTGTGAATGTGTATTTTAGACAAACTGATGATGGTGGAGAAAGACACCGAAACGTATTTGTAACATTTTAAATAATAAACAATAAAATTGACTGGAACCCAGGAATTTTTTTTGGATTAAATTGAAATACAGTCAGGAAAATATATACAGTAATTATTAGTTATAAATGTAATTTTAATTAACCCAGGGCAGAAAGACCGATAGGTCGATAGCCTTTTCTATAATGAAATAAAAATGTTTACTACTACTACTACTTTTATTAGTTATTTTTTTAACACTTTGTATTAATAGTTATGAAAGTTTTGTCGAAATTCCATTAAAGTAAGTCCTTTTCAACAGGAAATGCGACTCAAATTAAGTAGTACATATTTCCTTATAGGAAAAACTAATGATTATTTGAGTGGCTGCAACTGTCATTTTTTACATAAAATTTTAAATATATCAAAAACAATTAGACTTAGTAATGCTATTGTACACGAAATATGTTTATAATTTGAAGTAGAATTCAAAAATGTAATAATATATAGGGTGTTCCATTTAAAATAAGCAAATTGATACCTACTTCTACTATACATTCCAAAGAACAATGGATAACGTACTTAGAGGAATTCAAGGAAAAAACTGTCTTGTCTACATGGACGATATCATCATTTACTCAACCAGTCTACAAAAACACTTAAGTTCCTTAAAACAAGTTTTTGAAAGACTAATTTCTTTCAACATGAAGATACTACTAGATAAATCGGAATTCATACAAAAAACAGTTGAATTCCTAGGACACGTTATAACGCCCGAAGGAATTAAACCGAATCCAAGAAAAATTTAAACCCTCAAAAATTTCAAAATTCCCAACACTCTAAAAGAAATTCTAAAACTCTTTTCTAGGACTTGTATTATATTAACGTAAATGATCAAGAACTTTGCAAAGATAACGAAACCATTAACTCATTGTTTAAAAAAAACACTAAGATAATTCACAACAAGCCATTTGTGGACGCGTTTAATCTCTGCAAAACTATTTTAATGAACGAACCCTTTTCTATCTAATTCTAACCACAGATACATCAGATTATGCTATCGGCGCAATTCTCTCACAAGGAACAATAGGAACAACCTTCCAGTTGCATACGCCAGCCGAACACTCAATCCAGCTGAATGCAATTACTCAACAATTGAAAAAGAACTGTTAGCAATTGTATGGGCAACAAAGTGCTTTAGACCGTACTTATTCGGCAGAAAATTAAGCATCGAAACGGATCACAAACCATTACAATGGCTATTCTCATTCAAAGAACCAAATTTCAAATTAGTCCGATGGAGACTAAAACTTCGTGAATATGAATAGATGATCCACTACAAGAAAGGAACTCAAAATGCAAATGTAGATGCATTGTCAAGACCTCCAAGAGAAACCCATCCAATAGAAACAGTAAAACCACCCTTGACACACATGCCAGTTGTTTGCAATGACGACAACAAAGGAAATAAACCCTTTGAACCATACCATACCACTTGAATACATGAATACATATTCAATATCTGGACGGAAATTCCTCACGATTATCGACAAATTTTGACATTTTTGCCGGGTTCCCAGAGCCCACAGAAATTTGAAGCCCTTGCTGGAATGAAATGCCATTGGACCCTTTCAGAAACCAAGACTGTGGCTATGGTGTCTGAGAAATTTTTTAAAATTCATAAATTTTTCCGATTTCTTTATTAGCCCTTACATAATTAGTACCATGATCTGCATATACAGGGTGATTCGAGAACGCGATGCCCGATCTATCTGCAAATTTGTACAACGAAGTCATCGGATATGCTCTATCGGCCTAAAATATTCTCAGCAATGCGAGATTGCCGCTTATACCAAAAAGTACATGCAACTTTGATATTTCAAATGAGACACCCTGAATATTATTGCACGGTTATATTGGCTATATAGATCTGATTATTTTTGCATATCGATGCCTATATCGATCTAAAGCGGTTTCCGAAATATTAAATAAAATTCATTATTTTTAGTCAAAACGTAGTCCAAAAAATTTTGGAACTCGGATAGGAAAACCCTATGCTTGAGCCCGGCGTACAGTAATTTGTGCCAAATTATACAGGATGTCTTGAAAATACTGACCTTTCGGCTAGAGATAAAAACTGCTCCAGTTACATTTTTTCTAATAGAACACCCTGTATATTAGTTCAAATACGGGAAGACCGTTTAATTCACTGTGAAACGATATATCATGTTTCTATACCTAAAGCGTCAAATTTCCGAAATAAATGGACATTTTTACAAAAATTCGATTATGTCCGTATTTATGTATACACGTGGTTCATCAAATGTCATTTCAAGAAAGATTCAGTATCAATATTTTTTGCCTCATAAAGGATGATCAAATAGAGTTGCACCTTTATGACGAATCGTTAAATTCATCCAAGTACCTCTGTTTGCACACCTTTGTGTTTTTAGTGCGCTGAGGATTACTGCTGGTATTTATGTTTGAATTTTAATTAATAATGAGTTGGATGATTGCTGATTTTTATTGATTATCAAAAATTACAACTTAGGTTTTAAGAGGTTACACAATAGCCATAATAGTTGAACGTGATAGGACGCTGAACTAGCACATTCAGAAAGCCCAAAACGAGCACGTTCGGAAATGTGCTCTCTGCGCGGCAACATGCCGCCCGCCTTGAAAGCCTCAGGTTTTAATGTCCAAAGGCAGTTTGCACAGCTTCTTTGCAGGACGTTGAATGGTGGATGTAGCCGTTCTTACTGTAACTGCCCTTACAATCCCGTCCGATCCAAGGTGGACTGACACCACTCGTCCTAGCATCCACTTGAGAGGTGGAAGCACATCTTCCTTGATGAGGACCATTACGTCAGGTTTCAATAGAACTGAGGAGTTCTTCTTCCATTTGCTTCTCTGTTGAAGTTCAGGAACATATTCTCTGGACCATCGGGACCAAAACAGTTGCATTATTCTTTCAGTTCGTTGGAATTTTGATAGACGATTTTCTGGGATATAGCTGTAGTCTTCTTCAGGGAGACTGGTTAGAGACTCTCCTGTCAGGAAGTGCGCGGGAGAGAGGGGATTAAGGCCAGAGGGATCAGAGCTCATAGGGGAGAGTGGTCGAGAATTGAGGCATGCCTCAATTTGTGATAAAACGGTTGAGTACTCTTCAAATGTTAATGGCGTAGATCCTATGACTCGTCTGAGCTGAAACTTTACACATCGAACTCCAGCCTCCCATAAACCGCCAAAATGAGGTCCCTTGGCGGTATGAAGTGCCATGTTATGCCATCATTGTTAAGACAAGAGTCTATGGTGTCTTTGTTTTTAGTAAGAAATTTTTGAATTTCATTTTTTGCTGTGGGTGCAAAAAAAGTTAGTTGCATTGTCACAAAATATTTCGGCACTGACGCCACGTCTTAAAAAGAATCGTTTTAAACAACTCAAAAAGGATTTCGTCGATAAATCACTAACCACCACCAACTTTTCTGATGCCCGCAAACCCAGACTCAAGACCAGACGTTCTACTGCACACAAGAAACTTGACAAACATCATCAACAACATAAACTTAACCAACGAACTTGGATCCGACCACCTGGCTATTACGTTTAACATAGACTTACAACATACGCAACCTACCTCCAATACACCTCCTATAGAGAAAAACTTAAACCTAACAAAGACTGACATAGACAAAGTGAAACAACATATACATGACTACATTCAATCACAAGCACAGCACATTTCAATAGAAACCATACAACAACAACTTTCATTAGCCATAGGAAAATTTAGCCCGGAAATAAAAGATGCTTTCTTCCGACATACACTACCCAAATACATACTGAGACTAATAAAACATAAGAGAGAACTGTACAGACTATATACAAACACTCAAAATAACGACCTAAAAAAGACAATGAACCAACTTAACAGAAACATTAAAACTCTGATCGGACAATACCGACAAGACAAATGGCTAGAAACATGTAAAGAAATACAGAAGGACAAAGGCAAAACATACTGGCGAAAAATTAAGAAACTGGCGCAATACCGGAAGACTGGCACTACTGACACAATTGACGAAAACGGAGTAGAACGCTACACAGACAAAGAGAAAGCGGCCGCATTCGCCAGACACTATCAAAGGCCTTCAGCATATCGACAAACCCTAACTTCGACAATGACAACTGGAACTTGATGAACGACTGGTACTTGAACTATTTTAACAACTCGCCAAACTATACATGCACACTGATCACAGACACAGAGTACGATGAAGCCCTAGCGCACATCAAGAACACTTCACCGGGGAAAGATAAAATTAAGGCAAAACTCTTGAAAAGCCTAACTCAAGAAACACACAAACTGATCCGAACTGAATTGAACAACTGCATCACAAATGGCAGAATTCCAGAAACATGGAAAAACGGCTTAATAATCCCTATACCCAAAAATGGACTGGACAATACACAACCGAGCAACTACAGACCAATTACACTGCTTCCAGTACTGGGCAAGATTTTTGAATGCATAATGAAGCAGCGGCTTGAAAAAGTGATTGGAAAGTATATACCTACCTACCAATTTGGTTTCAAACAGCATCACTCGACTGCTCATCCGCTCTTTATTTTGGCCAACAATGTACAAACTACCCACCTAACTGACAGAAAGCCAGCTTACCTGTTTATGGACATTAACAAGGCTTTTGACAGTGTCTGGCATAGAGGCTTACTATACAAACTATACAAACTACACACACCAACATATCTACTACACACCATAAAGAACTTAATAGAAAACAGACAACTACAAGTACGAATTGACAAAACACTGTCATTTTCTTTTTCCCCTGAACAAGGGCTCCCTCAAGGATCCCCGCTCTCACCGTTTCTCTACAATATATACTGTCATGACATATACAATTACAACTTACCAGACAAAATTCAAATCGACAGATCGGCATACATATTACAATACGCAGACGACACGGCACTTATTGTACATGACAAAACTACTGAGAGAGCAGCGCAAAGACTCCAAACACTAACAAACAACACAATGACATGGTTTTATAAATGGAGACTAACACCAAACGCGTCAAAAAACCAACTTCTGCTCACAAACCACAGACTCAACGCTGACTCCCCTACAATAACTGCAGGCGGCCAAACGACACAACCAAAAAACGACGTAAAATACCTTGGAATCACAATTGACCACAAACTTAAATTCACTAAACACATACGAAACATTAGGGCAGAAACAATAAAGAAAACAAAACACTTCCGATCACTAACCTACAAAGACAGAGGAATTAGCACAAACACCGCCACCAAAATATATAAAGCTATTTGTAGACCCTTGCTAGACTATGGACATATACTCATGACCAACGGAACAGAAAGCACAAAACGTTATATACAAACAACAGAACAAATTGCACTAAGACTAATAACACGAATAAGACACCCCCACCCAACTACTATACGAACGCACAAACATGACAAAGATTTCGGAAAGACTCATACATCTACAGACAAAAGGGACAAACAAACCCTACAACTGGACCATACTGAATCCCCTTTGTCTCACAAGACCAACCAGACAATCCCGCTTCCGTTTCCGTTCAACGCTACTCGAACACGCAACTGACTACTGGACAATAAAATTATTTTTTCTTGTCATTAGAATTGGAAAGTTTATTTCATAATATTGTTAACCTAGAATAAGAGAATTTTCATATTTGTTTTTTATTTAGATTAAGACTACATGTATTAAATAAGGGCAGAAAGACCGATAGGTCGATAGCCTTTTTTAGAAATAAAGATGTTTACTACTACTCCAACGAACATTCTGTAATATAGGCATATTTTCACCTAATCTAAATTGCCCTTCACGCAAAATTGACCAAAAAACATGCGCTCCTAATAATATATTTATTTCACTTGAAATGTTAAATGATGGATCTGCTAGAACCATTGACTTTGGAATTTTAAAAATATCTCTATCAAAAGAAGCTTTGGGCAAATTGCTAGTAATTTTATGAATTATCAAGCTGTCTATTGTTAACTTCCTATCACTGTGCGTTGCCACTATCGTCACACTCACTTTATTATTTAACTGTATTGAATTCTGTCCTCCTAGACCATTTACAGTATGATTAATTCTTTGTTTTCTTAAAAGATATTTATTTGCAAATTCTTCTACTACAAAATTGCTCTGTGAGCCACTGTCCAATAACGCTCGACCTTTAATTATTGTTCCATTTTTTAACTGAATATTTACTAAAACTGTGGACAATAATACTTCAGAGCGAACAATATTTGCCATTACTGTTCCACTGTTCCCTAGACTTTCATTCTGAGAAATGCTATCTAAAGAATTCAACGCTTGTGAATTATCAAGTAAAGAAAGGGATCCCAATCCTTGAGAAACATCAGGTTTACTCTCCATCGCATGATTTACTACTTCCCTGGTGTTTGCCTGATTTCCTGATGTATTATACTTAGAGAAATACTCGATTCGAAATTTTCGATATGAATTAACGAGTTATGTGGTTTATTACACTTTATACATCCTTTTGACTTACAATTCCAAGACATATGATTAGACTTCAAACAATTAAGACATAACTTATTTTTCTTTAATTCGAATATTCGATCTTTAATTGGTAATTGCATAAAATTATTGCATGAATAAATTGCATGGGATTGTTGGCAATAGTAACATTTTAATTCATTTACATTTGTCGCAAACGTATTGCTAGAGAATCTAGAACCTTTTGTTAATTTATTTTGCATCCTTTTTTCAATTTTGTAAACTTCTAATTTTTATAAAATTTCACAATTAGTTATTAAAAACATGTCCATGCATGTCCTGCATTGATGGTAAATCTGTCAAATATTTATAGGATTCCCAGTCACGACGAGTTACCTCATCAAATTTCATTGTTAATAAAAATATAATTAATCTGTCCCATTTATCAATACATTCTCCTAATGATTCTAATGATATTAAGTGTTTATTAAAAACATCGTACAAACTCCGTAATTCTCTGTACGATTCATTTTGAATTTTTGGGTATTCAAAAATTGCCTTTAAATGATTATGTATCATTAACGCTTTATTTTCGAATCTTTCCTCAAGAAGAGCCCATGCCACGGAATAATTATTAGCAGTAGCTTCCAGTGGCTTAATAATTAATGCAGCCTCCCTTGAAAAAGTTGAGCGTAGGTAGAAAAACCTTTGGGTGTTATTTAAGCGAGGATTATCATCCACTAAAGCTTTGAAACCGTTTTTAAATTCTGACCAATTGTGGTACTGCCCATTAAAAGTGGGTAGTTTTATAGCTGGCAGCTTTATTGCATTATTCAAACTACTACTTCTTACAGAGTTGTTAGAGCTAGTAGCTTCATTATTAAGTTCATTAACATTGCGTAACGATTCTACCTTGTAAAAATCGTTACAAAACTGTTTTGCTTTCGACAACAGTTGAAAATATTTTGATTCAAACAGCTGCTCTCATCAGACTCTGATTCGACACAATCCAGCAATTCTAACGCCGACTGTATTTTTTCAAATTCATCAAAAAAATCTTCCATTTTCTCAATTCTTAACGTTATTTCCAATATAACATGTTCATCAAAATTATCTTTATCAATTGCATTTAAAAATGTTTGAAATCTAGTCAATTTGCCTTTGACCTGTCCGCGTTTAATTCTCATTTCACTCAATTGTTCCGCCATATTGTTAACAGATATCGAGGATATTTCACAACTCTACTTTACTACCGTAAACGGGAATAATTAGGAAAATTGCATAAGCAGGTACTTACAGGTTACAGGATGATGGAAATGACCATTTACTGCATAACTCGCTCCTGTCGCTTCCCAAATTATACAAGCAGCATTTAGTTTTCTTCAGAAACACTTGTTAGCTGTTGGACAATTGGACAGATATATATATATATATATATATATATATATATATATATATATATATATATATATATATATATATATATATATATATATATATATATATATTTAAATGGACATTTTTGCAAAAATTCGATTGCAAAATAGCCATGAAATGTCATAATAGTTGAAGATTTTGCAATTCTCCAAACCAGTTGTCAGCTTAGTTATAGATGCAGCTGCTGTACGCTTTTTATACAAAATTGAGAGAAACAAATATTCAAACGAAGTTTTAATGAACCTATTTATACTTCACGGACAATGTGACCAAGTTGTTGCAAGGACATGCAGAAAATTTAAAGAAATGTTTTCTAATTTAAAACAAATGAATACAAAGAAATTTCTGCGAATATAAGACAATTTAATTATTTACGATATAGAACTGGATTGAAACATGTAAGCAAACGCATAACTGAGAATTAAAAGAAGGTGCTTAATAAATGCTTTAAAACTATTTGCAAAAAATTTACGAAATGACGGCCATTACTTTCCAAGCACTTCAAAATTCGTAGATTTACAGAGTGGTTTGTGGCTCTGTATCTCATCAACATCCAATTCTCCAATGCAGTGGATGATTCGACGCCGGAATTCCCATATGTTGTTGACCGGGGTCTTGTAAACATTTTCTATTAATTTACCCCACAAGAAAAAATCCGGTGGCGTAGGATCGGGAGATCTCGGAGGCCAGTCCCATGGCCCCAAGCGTCTAAACCAGCGGTCATCAAAAATTTCGAAGAGCTTCATGGTAACTTCCTGAGTGCAATGAGCCGGTGCTCCATACAGTTGACACCAACATGTGCTGTACTCTCTAAGTTTCAGATGTTCTAAAAAATCGCTTATTACTGTCCTTAGAATTTGGAGGTTGTTGGCGCGCAGAGAGCACATTTCCGAACGTGCTAGTTTTGGGCTTTCTTCAGCGTTCGTACAGCTATTACGTTTAACATAGATTTACAACATACGCAACCTACCTCCAGTATACCTCCTATAGAGAAAAAGTTAAACTTAACAAAGACTGACATAGACAAAGTGAAACAACAAATACATGACTACATTCAATCGCAAGCACAGCCCATTTCAATAGAAACCATACAACAACAACTTTCACTAGCCATAGGAAAATTTAGCCCGGAAATAAAAAATGCTTTCTACCGACATACACTGCCCAAATTCATACTGAGACTCATAAAACAAAAGAGAGAACTGTACAGACTATATACAAACACTCAAAATACCCATCTAAAAAAGACACTGAACCAACTCAACAGAAACATTAAAACCTTGATTGGACAATACCGACAAGACAAATGGCTAGAAACATGTAAATAAATAGAAAAAGACAAAGGCAAAACATACTGGCGAAAAATTAGGAAACTAGCACAATACAAAAAAACTAACACTACTGACGAAGACGGAATAGAACGTTACACAGGCAAAGAGAAGGCTGACGCGTTCGCCAGACACTTTCAAAGGGCCTTTAGCATATCGACAAACCGTAACTTCGACAATGACAACTGGAATTTGACTAACGACTGGTACTTGAACTATTTTAACAGCTCACCAAACTATACATACAAACTGATAGTTAAATAAATATAAAAAAAATAAAAAATAAATGCAAAACTCCTGAAAGGCCTAACTCAGGAAACACACAGGCTGATCCTAGCTGAGTTGAACAACTGCATCACAAAAAACAAAAATCCCAAAAACATGGAAGAACGGCTTAACAATCCCCATAACGAAAAACGGACTGGACAATACACAAGCGAGCAATTACAGACCAATTACATTACTACCAGTACTTAGCAGAGTCTTTGAGTACATAATAAAGCAGCGAGTTGAAAAACTGATCGGAAAATATATACCTACCTACCTACCAATTTGGTTTTAAACAACATCACTCGACTAAAAACAAGGGGGTTTTCGGGTTTTTAGGCCGTCGTTCGGTAGAATTTCTTCTTGACGTTTCGCAAGCACGTGTGGCTTGCATCTTCAGAAGTGGTTTGCTTGAACGCTTACACTGTTCTGATGCGATTCCTCGGGCGCAGTCCGTATTTATGCACCGGTCGCGATGACGTGGTTTGTGATGACGTGGCCTGTGTCATCGGAGCTTGCGCATTCTGTTGGCTGTTGCTATCCTCCGGTGTATAGGATTCTCTCTCTCCTGTCCTGAGCTGTTGCTTTTTCTTGCTGTTTTTGGGTTGGTGAGTGCTGGAAACCATATCCTGTTCAGCGCCATTGTCTCTTCTTTTCTGTTGAAATTGTCGTCGTGTTTGTAGATTTCAATGGCTTCTCGTATTAGTCGGGGGCGATACCCTGTTGTCGTGGCCAGGACCTGTGCCTCTCCGAAATAGATGTTGTGTTTTCCATCGCTGAGGGCATGTTCCGCCACTGCCGACTTCTCCACATGTCCAAGTTTGCAATTCCGTCGATGTTCTTCCAATCTTGTCGCAACCGATCTCTTAGTAGTTCCTATGTAGACGCTGCCACAGGAGCATGGAATCCGGTAGATTCCCGCAGTTGCTAGGTGAGGTCTTTTGCCTTTAACTGACCCTAGATATTCTCGGATCTTTGTTGTGGGCTTGTAGACCGTTCTTATGTTGTGTTTCCTCAAGAGCCTCCCAATTCTGTCCGTAACCCTGGGAACATAGGGCAGGAAAGCTTTCAGAGTGGACTCACTTTTTTCAGCACGTCCCACTCCTACAGCTTTTTTGATGTCCAACTGGGAATATCCGTTCTGAAGAAAAGCTTTTTCCAAGTGCTGTAGTTCCGTTGTTAGATGTTGTGGTCCACATATTTTTCTGGCTCTATCCGTGAGAGTCTTAATGATTCCCTGCTTCTGACTCGGATGGTGGTTAGATAGCTTGTGAAGATATCTGTCTGTGTGGGTGGCTTTTCGATATACCTTGTGGTCCAAACGATTCCCCTGCCTAGACACCAAAACATCCAGGAAGGCCAGCTGGTGGTTTTGTTCAACTTCCATGGTGAATTGGATGTCTGGGTGCTGTTTGTTTAGATGGTCGAGGAACATGTCCAGGTTTTTGCGTCCATGCCTCCATAGCACGAACGTGTCATCAACATATCGGTACCAGATCGTTGGTTTAAGGGCTGCGGTGCTCAACGCTGCTTCCTCAAACTTCTCCATGAATAGATTCGCCACCACCGGACTGAGTGGGCTTCCCATGGCTACTCCTGCCTTTTGCTCGTAGTAATCTCCATTCCACAGGAAGTAGCTGCCCTTTAGACAAGCCTTGAACAGATTTGTTGTACTCTCTTCGAATAGCTCCGCCACTAATCCTATTGATTCGTCCAAGGGTACCTTTGTGAATAGAGATACAACATCGAAGCTGACCATCATATCCGTAGGTTCCAGTCTGAGGTCTTGGATCTTCTCAATGAAATGTTTGGAATCCTTGATATATGTTTCCGTGGATCCCAAGTGTGGCTGCAGAAGAGAGGATAGATATTTTGCTATATCGTAAGTTGGTGATCCCGGGGCACTGACGATTGGTCTTAGTGGTATTCCGTCCTTGTGAATCTTCGATAATCCATACAAACGCGGGGGGAGGGCTTCTGACCTAATAATCCTCTTCCTGGTGTTCTCGTCTATTGAGGATATTTTGATCAGGCGGTTGATGTTTCTGAGCTTGGCTTGAGTCGGGTCTTTTTTGAGCTTCGTATAAGTGACTGGGTCCAATAAGTTTTGGATTTTCTGCTCGTACTGCTCTCTGTTCATGACGACTGTAGCGTTTCCTTTGTCAGCTGTCAGGTGTTCCTTCTTATTTCCTTGAGGGCATGTTGTTCTTCTCTGCTTAAGTTGCTTGGTGGTGGTTTCGCTTTTCGTAGGATTTGGGTGGTTTCCAGACGTATTTCATTTGCCGTTTGTTCTGGGAGCCCTTGCAATGCTGTTTCGGTGTTCGCGATAATTTCCTCTATTGGTATCGTTCTCGGGCTAATAGCAAAGTTTCCTCCCTTGGCTAAGACGGATTGCTCCGCAGGCGTTAGTGAGTGACTGCTCAGGTTCACCACAGTTCGTGCTGGGTCCAGGCCTGACGTCGTTCATATGTCATATGTTCCCAGGGTTACGGACAGAATTGGGAGGCTCTTGAGGAAACACAACATAAGAACGGTCTACAAACCCACAACAAAGATCCGAGAAAGTCTAGGGTCAGTTAAAGACAAAAGACCTCACCTAGCAACTGCGGGAATCTACCGGATTCCATGCTCCTGTGGAAGCGTCTACATAGG
This sequence comes from Dendroctonus valens, assembly GCA_024550625.1. NCBI lineage: Eukaryota > Metazoa > Arthropoda > Insecta > Coleoptera > Curculionidae > Dendroctonus > Dendroctonus valens. The sequence goes on from JAJTJO010000515.1 coordinate 65,716, forward strand.
AACTACTAAGAGATCGGTTGCGACAAGATTGGAAGAAGCGATGGAACACACAACATCTATTTCGGAGAGGCACAGGTCCTGGCCACGACAACAGGGTATCGCCCCCGACTAATACGAGAAGCCATTGAAATCTACAAACACGACGACAATTTCAACAGAAACCACGTCATCACAAACCACGTCATAGCGACCGGTGCATAAATACGGACTGCGCCCGAGGAATCGCATCAGAACAGTGTAAGCGTTCAAGCAAACCACTTCTGAAGATGCAAGCCACACGTGCTTGCGAAACGTCAAGAAGAAATTCTACCGAACGACGGCCTAAAAACCCGAAAAACCCACTTGTTTCAAGGAATGGCCTCGAAAGTCTATCTCTTTTGGTATCACTCGACTATTCATCCGCTCTTTATTTTGGCCAACCATATACAAACAACTCACCTAACTGACAGAATGTCGGCGTGTCTATTCATGGACATTAACAAGGCCTTTGACAGTGTCTGGCATATGGGCTTACTCCTATACTGTCTGGCATATAGGACAGAAGCAGTAAAGAGAACAAAACACTTCCGATCACTAACCTACAAAGATAGAGGAATCAGCACAAATACCGCCACCAAAATATATAAAGCTATTTGTAGATCCTTGCTAGACTATGGACATATACCCATGACCAACGGAACAGAGAGGACAAAACGTTATATACAAACAACAGAACAAATTGCACTAAGACTAATAACACGAATAAGACACCCCCAAAACCCACTACACAATCCCTCCACCCCACTACTATACGAACGCACAAACATGACAAAGATTTCGGAAAGACTCGTACATCTACAGACAAAATGGACAAACAACCCCTACAACTGGACCATACTGAATCCCCTTTGTCTTACAAGACCAACCAGACAATCCCGCTTCCGTTTCCCTACATCAACGCTACTCGAACACTTACAAACGCAACTGACTACTGGACAATAAAATAATTTTTTCTTGTCATTAGAATTAGAAAGCTTATTTAATCAAATTATTAACCCAGAATAAGAAAATTTTCATCTTTGTTTTTTCATTTAGATTAAGACTACATGTATTAAACAAGGGCAGAAAGACCGATAGGTCGATAGCCTTTTTTATAAATAAAGATGTTTACTACTTCTTCGGAATTATTGTATTTATTTATTTATTTATTTCGGAAATTTGTCGCTTTAGGTATAGAAACATGATATATCGTTTCACAGGGAATTTAGCGGTCTTCCCGTATTTGGACTAATATACAGTGTGTTCTCTTTGAAAAAATGTGATTGGAGCAGTTTTTATCTCTAGCCGAAAGGTCAGTATTTTCAAGACATCCTGTATAATTTCGAACAAATTGCTGTACGCCGGGCTCAAGCATAGGGTTTTCCCAACCCAGTACCAAAATTTTAAATTACCAGGGATCGAAATCGCGTTGTAATACAAGATTCCTTGGGGCTACGTTTTGATTAAAAATAATGAATTTTATTTAATATTTCGGAGACCGCTTTAGATAGATATAGGAATCGTTATGAAAAAATAATCAGGTCTATATATGTGCGGGCTATGCAACCTTTGTAGACCCAAAATAATTTGTAGTCGGTTGTTGAAACACGCGTACTGGATTGCTTTGGAAAGTGGACTGTATTTTGATTGAAACACTGGTAAGCTGCTTTAATTATGTATTTCACAAGCGTTACCACTACAAAGGAAGTCCGAACCACTTGACGATTTGAAAGAGAGTGTCAGAATGGCACCACCTCACGACGAGGCGTTCTCGGGGATGACGTATGACGGATGAAGTAATTGAAAAGGGCGCCATCTAGGCGAATAGATTCGTCTCAGAATAAATAGGTATCGCTAATGTAAATATCAATGGTAATTAAAATGGTAATACTAAAGTAATAAGCGCAAACATGCCCCCGGCCTTGAAAACACAGGATTTCAAAACACAAGCTTGAACATAAAGAAATAAACATGAAGAAATATAAAAGATATACAGGTACATATAAGAAATATGAGTTTACACATATGAGCTAACATCTAATACACCTCAAAACAGAGTTCACTGAGTTTGTTCACTATTCATTGACTGCGGATCAACTGGAGCTGGCAGTGGACAAAGCTTCGGAAAGGACCGACGCACAACGCCATGCTGAGTGCGTACAGAAGCTACCCTCGCATAACCATCGCTGCCAGGATGAGTAGCGACAATTCTACCTAACTTCCAATGAAGGGGAGGTTGATTGTCGTCCTTGAGCAAAACAAGGGTCCCTGGTTTCAAATCGGAATGGTGCAAGCGCCACTTGGTGCGTTGCTGTAACTCGGATATGTACTCTTTGCTCCATCGTCTCCATATGCGTTGATGAAATTGTTGAACGCGTTGGAATCTTGACAATCGAGGTTCCGCAATGTCCGTTACATCCGGATCTGGTAGCGACGTAAGAGGCCTCCCAATCAGAAAGTGAGCTGGTGTTAAGGGTTGGAGGTCGTTTGGATCAGAAGAGAGTGGGGAGAGAGGTCGCGAATTCAATGTAGCCTCCACTTGAATTAGCAAGGTGCAAAACTCTTCATATGTGACAATTGAGGTACCTAACACGCGCCTCAAATGGTGCTTAGAAGACTTAATTCCGGCTTCCCATAGCCCACCAAAGTGGGGACTATGAGCAGGAATAAAATGCCAACTAGTTCCATCGTTAGCGACTGTTTCGCTAAATTTGGAACCATGATCAATTATAAATTTAGACAGCTCTATTAGCTCCGACTTTGCGCCAACAAAATTTGTGCCGTTGTCTGAATATACTTGTGCAGGTTTACCGCGGCGAGAAACAAATCGACGAAAGGCGAGGAGGAAGGTCTCCATGGATAGATCAGTAACCAACTCAAGGTGAACCGCTTTTGTCGAAAAGCACACGAATAAGCACAAGTACTCCTTAGAGGTCTTGGCACCGCGCCCTTTTTGGTTCTTTACAAAAAAAGGCCCGGAGTAATCAACTCCTGTTTTGTAAAATGGAGGAGAAGGAGTAACGCGAGGCAATGGCAGGTTTCCCATGAGGGGTTTGGTGAATCTTCGAACACAACGAACGCATGAACGAACAATCTTTCTTGAGAGGTTTCTAGCAGATGTGATCCAAAATTGCTCTCTTAGAGACGCTAAAAGCAGCTGAGGACCAGCATGAAGTAGTCGAATGTGGGCATCGAGAGCAATGAGTGAAGACAAATGATCTTTACCAGACAGAATGATGGGGTGCTTCTTCTCATAGGAAAAATTGGATTGGAGTAGCCGACCGCCAACTCTAATAATACCATCTGCGCCGATGAAAGGATTAAGACTTAGAAGTGCCGAAGAAACTTTTACAGAACCCTTCCCTTTCAACCGGGCAAACTCTTCGGGAAAATATTTATGTTGAGACATTTTAACTAGACACATAAGAGCATCGTGTAAATTTGAGGTTGGGAAACACGGGATGTCAGACGCAGAAAGGCAAGTTATGTGTTGCAATTCTTCATATTCTTTCATGAAGCTAGAATATCGTTCATATAACTGAGGATTTGATTGGAATCGTTTTTCAAGGGAAAGAAATCGCTTCTCGGCTGTTTTGTAAGAATCGCCAAGCAACTCGACAGAAGCTTTGAAGGGAATAGAAACGATAAAGCGACCATCTGAACTTCTGCGGGTATGTTGACTAAAGTGGTCTTCGCACGCCTTTTCTTCCGAAGAAAGTGCTCTGCTCTCCGGATAATGTTCGAGCTCCCAGAACCTATTAAGCTGATCAGGCAGATCATTAAGGCGGCTTAGATGACACCGAACTTGGACATCAGATTGAAAACCAATGGAGCCTGAAACTACCCAGCCGAAACGTGTTTTTTGGAGAATTGGAAGATTTGGACCCAAACGAATTTGTCCAATGCACAAAATGTTGAAGAAAGCCGAAGCGCCTATTAAAAGGTCAATGTCACCGGGTTTATAGAAAGATGGGTCTGATAACTTCAAGTTTTCCGGAATCTTGAATTTATCTATATCTATCTTGATACCAAGAATACTGCCTGTAATTTCATCAAGAACAAGACAAGAGAGATGAATCTTAAAAGGAGATTGATGAGCATGCACTTCAACTGCACATTTAGCATTCGCCAGGGATGCGGCTTGTGCCAATCCAGAAATAGATATGTTGACTGACTCAACGGGCAAATTCAGCCTTTTACATAGACTGGATTTAATGAAATTTGATTGCGATCCTGAATCCAGAAGTATTCTAATTGTATGAGGTTTTCCAAAAGAGTCAATGATCTGCGCAGACGCGGTAGGTAATAGAACTTGAGCCGTATTCGAAGAAAATGCAGAAATAGTTGAGGAGCGCTCCGGTTCCTCTACGGATGCGGAAACAGGAAAAGTTTGAGCTGTTGATTGACTTGAATTCAGGTGTAAGCTAGTGTGATGTTTTGATTTGCAAAGACGACAAGTAAATTTAGAACGACACTGAGTTACAAAATGTCCCTTAGATAAGCAATTGAGACAAACCTTTAAATCCTTTGCTTTGGCCAATCTCTCTTGAGGAGTTAGTTGGTGGAACCGGTCACATTTTGATAAATAATGCGGCTGTTTGCATAAAGGACACACAGGATTGCTAGAAACAAAAGCTTTTGAATGCGTTCTAGGTTTTTCGTTAGCCGGTTTCGATTGTTGGCACTCCAAAGATTTTAATAGATTCGCTATATATATATATATATATATATATATATATATATATATATATATATATATATATATATATATATACATATATACATATATATATATATTTTTTTAATAAACCCTTTAAATTGATCGAGATTTGGCAACTGCGATCATAAATTATTTTTGAAGGTTTCCCATTCGCGCGCAGTCGTAGGGTCCAGTTTCTTTGAAACTACGTGAATTAAAAAGGCATCCAGAAGCTCAGCTTCTGTAGCTAATGATTTTAGTGCTGAAACGTGCTTAAAAAGTGAATCGCTCATTTTCCTTAATTTGGTAGCTGATTCCCTTGATGAGGTTTCAATTTCAAGTATTGACTTAAGGTGATTGTGTACAAGCATTCTGGGGTTGTTGTACCTTTCGCATATAGAATTGAACGCTACAATATAGTTATCGCTAGTAAATTCTAAAGATTTTATTATTTCCGCCGCTTCGCCGAAAAGAGATGCTTTGAGGTAGTGCAGCTTTTGAATATTATTTATTTCGGCGTTTTCATGGATTAAATTACTGAATATTTCTCTGAACTCGATCCAATTATCAAGATCACCATGAAACTTTGGTAAATTGATGGTAGGCAATTTTATGAAAGAGTTAGCACTTGAATGTCCCGAAAAACCGTTTGAGCTCGTTATTGGCGACTTTGTTGGATCTTGATTTGGATTAATAGGTGTAAGCATGTTTAGTAAAACCTCTGCTTGTGCAATGGCTTCAAAGTACTGACTTTCAAAAATCTCTAACTGCTCATTGTCTTTATCTGAATCTGTGCTAAGCTCGAGTATTTCCAAATGAAGTTCCTCAAAATCGGACAAATAGGTTATAGCAGAATCGAGCTGCTTTCGTAATTGCACTGTTTGAACAGAACTAACTACCTGCTCGGGATTTTCATGCGCATCCTGAATCTTAATTATAAATGCCCTAAACCGGGTCAATTTCCCTTTGAGGGCGCCTCTTTTGCGATTAAGATTGTCCATGATATTAAGTAAGAAATAACGGCACTAGTTAATGTTAGACAATCGGGACAAATCCTGCAGTTGCAAGTGAAACGTAAAAGCTATTGATTAAGCGAAAGAAGGTATACGAAAATTAATTCAGAGATCAATTAGCTTAGAAAAATGTGCCAACAAATGCGTGCATGAAACACGTGTGTAGGTACCTCAAATTAAATAGCAGTTTAAGTGAGTTTGCAAATCGCATTCAGTAAAAACTTACACTGAATGTGAACAATAAATTATGGAAAAGGTAAAAGGGATTGACTCACTCTGACTGTACAAGATGTCTGCTGCTCCTCTTCTGTGCACGTGGTTCGGATCCGGCTCGAAGGACCAAAATGTGCGGGCTATGCAACCTTTGTAGACCCAAAATAATTTGTAGTCGGTTGTTGAAACACGCGTACTGGATTGCTTTGGAAAGTGGACTGTATTTTGATTGAAACACTGGTAAGCTGCTTTAATTATGTATTTCACAAGCGTTACCACTACAAAGGAAGTCCGAACCACTTGACGATTTGAAAGAGAGTGTCAGAATGGCACCACCTCACGACGAGGCGTTCTCGGGGATGACGTATGACGGATGAAGTAATTGAAAAGGGCGCCATCTAGGCGAATAGATTCGTCTCAGAATAAATAGGTATCGCTAATGTAAATATCAATGGTAATTAAAATAGTAATACTAAAGTAATAAGCGCAAACAATATAGCCAATATAACCGTGCAATAATATCCAGGGTGTCTCATTTGAAATATTAAAGTTGTATGTACTTTTCGGTATAAGCGGCAACCTCGCATTGCTGAAAATATTTTAGGCCGATAGAGCGTATCCGATGACTTCGTTGTACAAATTTGCAGATAGATCGGGCATCGCGTTCTCCTTAAACGTCTAATACGCCATCGACCGTGAATCACCCTGTAAGTTTAGGGGTATTCCTCTCCTACTCATAAATCGTTTTAAAGCTGCTAAAAAATTCTCATGAGTCAAATCAGAAACAATTTCTATGTGAACCGCTTTTGTGCATATACATATAAATAGGCATATCCAAACCTTAACAATTTTAACTCCCCTGGTTTTTCTATCCTTAATGAAAAATTGACATCCATAACCAGTTCCTACATTTGCAAAAACATAGTTCTTATTCAGTGAAACTCCAGGAAGGTCTCCCATTAAATAATTATTGTCAGTCCCTGGTTTTGCTATACTCTACAGTGAGGCGCACCACACCCTGTCTAACAATCATTTTACACTTATTTCTGCCACAAATGATCCAAAATTTTTCCCTGATTGAACTTAGAAGTTGCTGAACCCCACAGTGCATCAACCTTTTATGCTCCTGACGTAAAATTAAATCTGTTAAAATATGATCTTTTGGCAAGAGGATAGGATGTTTTTTTCTCAAAAGGAACCATAGATTGACCAATCCTATCACCAACTCGAATGAGCCTATTCTGAAGATATGGATTTAAAGACATAATTTTACTTTTTTTTATTAATTAACCGATTATTGGCCAGAACCTTATATTCTTGGGAACATAGTTGAATTTGAGCCAATCTTATCAAAATCATCAATGAATTTTCAATTTCCTCTGGCACTAAAAACTCATTAAGGTTTGTCGTCCTTTTATTCGACCTATTTATTTTTAATTTTTTGATAAATCTTTGTAACATAACTTAAAACCCGTAAAATTTTATTTAAACAGGAAAATTCCTTTAATAAATTTTCTAACACGTTCTGTTCCTGATTAACAGCTGTGTTACTGCAAGTTTGTTTTTCTGGAATATCAAAATCTAGTTCTGTCTTTCATATCCCATTCTAAATTTGGTGTTGCTAACCAGTCTGGTCCATGAAACCATACTGTCACACATCTGTTTAGGCGTTACACTCCTAGATGACAAATCCGCTGGATTCTATAATGCAGCTATTGGTATTGTGACCTGTACGAAGACAGTTTCCACATAAATTTTAACTGTTGATATGCTCTAATCTTTGAGTAACTGGGAAATTGAGAAACTCTCGACATTTGTAAATAGAGTGTGCTTTTCTGCAAAATGAATTGGACTCTTGAACAGGTAAATTAGTTTGAATATGATTAACTACTTGATTTCTTCTATGGTTATTTTGACGAACGTCCTTGTTAAATTTATAATCGTAGATCTATAATAGATCTATGCTAGGTAATTCCGAATTGTATTCTAACTCCTTCCATTCTCTAAAGCTAGCTTTACCTAGTTTTTTGGATAATAAATATAAAATTAGAGTCATATAAAATGTCTGAACACAATTGTTACTCGTTAATGCTTTGTAATATCATCAAACATGTGGCCAACTTGATGAAAATTTTCTTTATTTAGAGATTGGAGTTTTAAGTAAATTACTTTTTGTCAAACTTAGAACATAAATTTGTCCATGCTGCGTGTATGGACAACTTACACCTTCATACCCTTCATACCCGCAACTAGGTTTGCGTAGCCTTGCAAAGAAGCCTTTCAGAATTGAAACTTTTGGAAGTCAAAGTGGCGTTACTCTCAATAATAGATTAAAATTTTATTAGAAATTGAGCCAATGATCCTAAGCTTCCCGAAAACATGGGCAGTTAAAGTTTTGGTAAGAGCACATTTTGAAGGGCATCATAACTAGAATTAGACTGTTGAGTTGATAATGTTTGAGATTGCTTTTCTTTAGTTATATATTGAAATAATTGATCACGAACCTGATAATATTTAGTAATAATATATAGGGTGTCCCATTTAAAATAAGCAAGTTGATACCTACTTCCGGTATAACCGGAAGTGTGGCCATCTTGAAAATATTTTAGATCGCTTGCCCCCATTGACCTACGTATACTGTGCAATTTTCAAATTTCTCCTGAATATAGTTTTCCAGATATCGATCGCGGCGGTTTCCGGTGGGACACCCGGTTTATATATCCATTCACTTCGCACCATATTCCAAGTAAAATACTTTCGTGGCTCGTAATTATATTTCGTCAACACCAATTATGATACCAAGGATACGGACCGAATATGTCCGTCGTATGTTAATCTATCAATTTGAAGTGTGCAATTATCAAAAAATTACAGTGGTAGTTGCACAGTGTGCAATTATTACTCAACTGAAGTTGCATTGTTTACGAAAAATATTTGACAGGTGTGTTTTCCTGTTGAATTAAATTCAACAAATGTAATTCTGAAATTCCTAAGTTATTCAAATCATATTTGTTATTCAAACTTAAAAAAATGTCTAGTTTTGGAGTCATATCACCCACTACAATAAAAGAAGAAGCGACCGTGTCCGCGAATACTATCAGCAATCACAAATATATCTGGCGGCAGTTTATAGCATTTTGTAAAGGAAGACGTTACACCTAAAGTAAAGACACCACAGTGCACCAAATTGCAAACATTCTTCAAGACTGGGCGTTCATCATGAAGAGACAGATGTTGAGAATTATAAAGAATATACATTGAAAACTATTTGGAATATTACACCTAAATTACTAATGGATAAATAATACAATGAACATTACATTCGATCAAATAAGTTTTTTGTAATGACATTCGCTTTAATTCGTTTCAAGACATCGAATTTAAAATGGCTGGAGAAGCTTAAAACGGAAAACAGAAGGAGCTTCAACGGGAGCCCCAGAGAAGAAAAGAAAGCTCTGTTTTCATGAAATACGAGGATTTAAAAAAAAATAGTCGATAGCTGTGATGAAGACACTCCAGGTGGTCTGCAGAAGAAACTATTCTTTGTGCGACCCTTCGAATTAGCATGGCGTGCAGAAGAACATATTTTAAAGTACAAGTTGACAATGCATGCCGCAAATGTGGAAGAATTCAATAAAATCCAATAATTACCAAAACGATACAGCGGCTATGCGCATCATCAAAGAGGCTAATTCCTAATCGAATCAGTTCTCAGATTGCCCAATTCGACTGTTTCGCAAATGTATGAACAAAAGACAAAATAAACCGTCTTTTTATTCATCAACCCTGCTTGTAGTACGAGTGAATGGAACAAAAATATACCTTCTGGAAGGATTACGATCGGCCAGTAGACTTCTAAATAAGCAGAAAAAGCAGCTACCTACTGGGTCAAGAAAACTGACAAATCATTCTCTTCACGCAATACCCATTTCAAAATTGGATAAGAAAGGGGTTGAAGAACAGCAAGTTTTAAAATTGCTGGACACTAAATCAATTAGACCAAGTCTCCAAATGGATGATCAACAACATCTACAAATCATTAAAAAAATTAGAGACAATGATGGTGCTGATGTCCAGCCAAGTACGTGTGAAACAGCGCTTTTTTCAGAATCTTCTTCATCAAGTGTTTCGGCAGTTATTATCTATGGACAGACATTATCTATTATCTTATTATCTACGGCTCAGACAAACGCGAAAAGTAGCCCATTTTTTAACTACAAGTTTCATTGTAGCTATTGCAACTTTAAGAATAGGATTTTAAAGAAAATAATGGGCTCAATATTAATGTAATGTCGTTTTAATAAAACCTAAAAATGTGTTAATAGAAACCACAATTACTTTGTTTACTCTGGAAATATTTATCAAAATTTCACTCGTGCAGCGAAATAAACAGATAATTTTGCATTCGAGCTTGTCTTATAAAAACTTTATTTGTTTATTTTCATATCGGAACGAAAAAGCCCTCCTTCTTCTGAGTCGGAATTTTTCGCCATAATATGAAAATAAACTCTTGCATCTTTCCAACGAGCTTTCATGCAAAGTTATCAACGATTTTGAAGCACTTGTGCAATTACCCCCGACAATTACATTCAGTCCTAGAATATTTTATTTAACACAACATTGAAAACAAAGTAATAAGAATATGAAATAGAACAGCCACTTCTTAATGTACACTTAGATACAAAGCTGCAAAAAATCGTATAACTGCTAAGTCTTATTCGCAAGTTTCAATAGATATTGAAATTTATATTTTACTACTGCAACAGTTCGTTTCATATTATTGCTCTGTATGAAAGTATTTATTTGACGGCCTGATGGATATATTTACTTCTTTATGTATGACGCTAATTCTTTCCTTAATAGAAAATACCTCATCTTTTAAATCAGTTATGAATTTACTTGCTCAATTTTAGTATCACATTTAATATTCAGATATTGTTTTGCAACGAATAAAAACATAAAAATTAGAAATAAATTTGATTCCAATTGAGTCTTAATTAACTGAAGATAGCGCGCGAGCTGGCAAGTAGCACTAAGTAGCGCTAGATGTGAAAAAAAGTTGACATCTAGTCCGTGTTTGCATGATCAGAGAAAATTTCGAAAATATTTTCCTGTTTCTCGCTTAAACCGGAATGTGAAGTAAATCCATAGTTAATTTCGTCATTAAAGCATATAGTTTGATTAAGAACGTATATTGGCATTAAAGCCAAAGTATCTATCCTACACAGCGGTCCATTGTTTGAGGCTAAAATAATGGGAAAAATAGAAACAAAATCATAAAATCTTACATAGAATACCAGTATGAAATAAGAGTTATTTTCTAACCTAAACTCTAAATCCAATCAGACTTGACAACATTTTCATGTGGAGGAGCCAACTTTTTTCTGCACTTGGGCACGCAATCTTTTGTATGCGAACTTTTATATATTTGTTCTGACACCACATGTGAAATTGGAGGCGGAAACGTAGCTTGGAATTGCAGTAGTGTGATTTGTTAATGACATATTTTAATACTGTAAGAAAATGACTCCAAATTGAAAATTGAACCAAAATAACAATTAGGTGTTTAGTTCGATAATGAAAGGGAACTAAATGATAAACCAAATTAACGTAACAAGCTCAAATTTGGAACTTTGGAACAGGACAAATTCTATACATTGAGTTAGGTTTTCGAGGTCATTCCTTGAAACTGCTGACTTTTACGGGTTTATAAGCCGTCGTAAAAAAGAACTTCTTCCTGACGTTTCGCAAGCACGGGTGGCTTGCATCTTCATGATACACTGTACTGATGTACACATACTATACACATCAGTACAGTGTAAGCTCTCAAGCAAACCACCTCTGATGATGCAAGCCACTCGTGCTTGCGAAACGTCAGGAAGAAATTCTATGTTACGACGGATTAAAATCCCGAAAAACTCACCGGTTGGATAAATTCTGTTCGCAGGGAGCAATTTTATTTCTGTTTGAAGTGTGGTCTAGCCCAATTTTGTTTTGTCAGTCCGTGTTTTTGCAAAAAAATAGGTACTTCACATAACGTTCCTACTAGGGGGAAAAAGAAACAATGCAAAATTTGTAAATGTTCACCATACTCTCAATTGAGTAAAAATAGTTTTTTTGGATTTCAAAATCAAAAGCTCTTATCTCAAAATAATTTTTGAATTTTTTCCCTATCTCTTTAATTTACAGGGTTTTGTCAAAAAGTCAACTTTTCGGCATTGCAGTGATAACATTTTTCCTCTAGGACCGATTTTCAAAATACAGAGCTAATATTGAAACTAAAACGACATAAGATGTACAAAAATTCAAAATTCAGGGTTTCATTAAAAATGACCCAAACGGAATTGCCCCCGAAATCTGGTATTATTATGGCATACTTAGATTTAATTAAAGTTAACTTAAAATTAAATTTAAATCATCCTCGCATGATTTTCCTAAAGTTTGGAATTGCCAATTCGGGTCACTTTTAATCGGAACAAGAGTAAAAATGTAGAAAGAACAAGAACAAAAAAAAAGAACAAAAAAAAAGAACAAAAAGTTGATTTTTTGACCTCAAATCTTGTTAATGTATGAAAAATTTCGTTCATACGATTTGAAAGGTTTGCGTGTTTTCGGTTCACATATGTCAAACCCGGAAATCAATCATTACATCCTCTGCGATGTTGCCATTCCTCGGAGGCAACAAAGTGTCGTATGTATCACAAAAACTGTGTATGTATATCCGGAGACTACAGCGTGCACCCTACATAAGTTTTGGACGCCACCTGTGGCGGTGGTATACACGCGAACTAACCCGATTTTTTGATGATACGGAGGCTACTATGTTATCTCCAATCGAAATTTCGTATTATGAACTGTTATTGATACCTGACGTTATATTCGATGAAAACATGGAAAAACGTTGTCGCCTCCGAAATCGGAGAGGGTAAAAAGATCGCCTTAAGGCACGACAAATCGACCTATGGCTTCTTATTCGGGAAACCGGAAGAAAATGTGGGGAATTGTCTACGAATATGAACACTATACCTTCTTTACGGTGGATCGAAAACACGTGGAATCTACACGGTCTGGAATTCTGCTTGTAAAAAAATTGTAGTGGCCGGTCGGACAGAAAACGTGGCTTATTTGTTCGGCCGGAAAAGCAGCAACGGAATACCCGAATTTTTTTTGTTCGCCCGGCGGCGGCTGGATTAGCCTTTACATCACATTCTCTCCATGCTAGCTCATCTGCTAGAATGGGCATCTTACTAATTTGACACAAGCACTACACTACTCAACATTACTTCTATCACAATATCTTAAAAAGTTAAAAAGCTACACACTTACAGCACTCTACAGTTTACTGTTTTACCTATTGCCATATTGGGCCATCTGGTGTCTGGGCATCTTTTTCCTGGGCCCATTGTCCTCTGGGGAGTAATGTACGGCATTTCGTAGTTCCTCAAAGGGGTGGTTTTCGGCCTTTTCGAAGGTCGTGGCTGCCTTTCTTTGCAGGAAGTCTCTCAGTGGCTCCCACTCTAGGTCTCTGTAAACTTGACTGTTACATACAAACCAGGGAGCATTTATGGCCATCCGCAGAAGTTTATTTTCTGTGGCCTGGAGCTGCCTCAGGTAGGTTTCTGCCGCATATCCCCACGATGTGGAGGCATACGTCATTGCCGTCCTGATGACACTTTTGATGAGTAGCAATTTGTTTCTCACACTCATCTGGCTTCTTCGGTTCAGAAGTGGATACAGCGTTGCAGCTGTAGCCCTTGCCTTGTTGATCGCTGTCTTCACATGCTGCCTCCAGGTCAGCTTCTGATCTAAAATAACACCCAGATACATGACATTACTTGCCCATTGGACCTCTTCTCCGTCAAGATTGATGTTTCCATCAATCCTGTCTTGTTTCCTTCCAATAAGGATGGCCTGGCTCTTTGTTGCGTTCACCATCACTTTTCACTTGATGAACCAATTTTGTAGTTCATCTGTGGCAAGTTGTAGGTTTCGACGCACTTGCTCTTTGTGCCACGATGACAACAGAGCTGCGTCGTCCGCAAAGAGAGCCAGGGTCGTATTGGCTGTCCGTGGGATGTCGCTGGTGACCCGAAAATGGGCTGCGTGTCGCCTTAAATACATTTTCACGACTCTCCTGCTGCCTGTTATTTTGGCTGTTAGTGGGAGCCCTTTTTGGTAGGGATTGTTCTCGGAATTTCGTGATATTGCAAAGTACTACTAATAAGTAAATAAATATCCGTTTACGGGGCCCTTGAAAACGATCATTCACCTAGTGCTGGCTTAAAACAGCCGGGCAGCGAGAAAATTTTAGTAACCTTCGTTACAATTTTATCAAGAACAGCTCAGATATTCGACTCTCTTGGTCTCATTGGTGCTTGCGTTATTAAGGCCAAACTCATAATTCAGCAGCTCTGGCAACTTGGGGTCAATTGGGATGAAAGCATTCCTATGGAAATACATAAAGCATGGCTGGACGTTTCCAATCAGATTCCCTCCATCAAGAACATCACCATTCCACGGTACTTTCTCTGTACAGACCCCTGCCTTGTCGAGTTGCATTATTTCAGTGATGCATCAAAATAGGCTTATGGTTGTTGCTGCTATTTACGCAGCGTTGACAATTCCGGAAAGGTCCGTGTATACTTAATACGTGCCTAGTCACGTGTAACTCCACCCAAGGTCATTAGTCTTCCTCGGTTAGAGTTATCCGGAGCACCATTACTCAGTCGATTAGCTCAAACGGCCATTTCAGCCCCCAAAAAAAAATTTGACAGTGTCTCCTACTACACTGACTACGATAGTGCTAGCTTGGATATCTATGCAATCAAATCAACTTCAACAATTGTTGCTAATGGGGTTGGTGAAATACAGCAATCGTCACAAGATCCTCAATGGTAGCACATTTCTAGTGAGAATAACCCCGCTGATATTATATCCAGAGGCTAAAACCCAGTAGCGATACAATCATGCTCTCTTTGGTGGAACGGTCCTTCTTTATTACATTAGAATGATACAATGAAACCTTCTTCCAGGGGAATAGCAGCTTCTGATATCCCTGATATTAAAAAAGATGTATCTGTCATCATTAAGAGTTCAACGGATTCGTTATTCATCAAAAAATTTTCTTCATTTACCCATCTCAAGAGAGTTGCAGCTTACTGCCGACGTTTACTGCCGACGTCAAAGACGGAAGACCAAAAATAGGATTTTGGTGCTATTTGTGCGTATTTACCTGCTTCACTACAAAGGCTTCTCATTTGGAGCTTGTAGGTGACCTAACTACACACTCTTTTTTAAATTGTTTTAAAAGATTCATTTCACGTAGAGGTATTTGTAGCGACGTGTACACAGATAATGGTACGAACTTTGTCGGAGGAGAGAAGGAAATACGAAAAGTAATTACTCAAATAACCCAAAGCTCCACTTGGACTGACTTTTTATCAACCTAAAACATCACGTGACCTTTTTCACCTCCTTACGGTCCTAACTTTGGTGGTCTTTGGGAGGCTTGTGTAAACTCTGCAAAGTATCACTTGAAACGAATCGTGGGTAATGCTCACTTAACTTATGAAAAATTCAAATTGGTGCTGTTGGTGATTCAAGTGCAACAGTTCGATTCCGGAGTGATCGCAACACTAGCACTTAGAACAAGGTGAAAAAGAGAGGTAAAAGAGATTTAAGGTGTACAAGTGTGTAAATTATACAACTGGAAGTGCAACAATTCCACCCGTTAGTGCGTTAACAACAACTAACAATTATATTACACATAACATAACAATTATATTCTCAATATCATCAATCTTCAATTTTAGTTAATTTAAAGTTGTTATGAGTACAGGAGTGAAAGTGAGGAATGAATGAAGGGAATTAGTATCAAAAGAGATAGACTTTCGAGGCCATTCCTTGAAACAAGTGGGTTTTTCGGGTTTTTAGGCCGTCGTTCGGTAGAATTTCTTCTTGACGTTTCGCAAGCACGTGTGGCTTGCATCTTCAGAAGTGGTTTGCTTGAACGCTTATTAACATCAGAACAGTGTAAGCGTTCAAGCAAACCACTTCTGAAGATGCAAGCCACACGTGCTTGCGAAACGTCAAGAAGAAATTCTACCGAACGACGGCCTAAAAACCCGAAAAACCCACTTGTTTGAAGGGAATTAGTGTTAGCTAGTGTCATTTACTTTAACAATTTAAGTAGATTCATTAAATGTAGTTTTACCGTTGACGTGGAGTTTTACTGTAGGAAGGACCAGCAAATCCTAGAAAGAGGATCAATTTAAACATTGATCCTATTTCCAGCGTTTGGGATGACGGAGAAAAAGATCAACCGGGTGTTAGTAAGAAAAATACAACTTCTCGCTAAACAGGAGTAATGGTTCTACTCAAAGACGACAATTCACCTACGCTCAATTGGGTAATGGGATGCATTACGGAAACCTTTACCGGAGCTGATGGTGTACTTGTGTTGTAAACGTTCGTAAGACAGCCGGAATCGTAAAACGACCAGTGACAAAAATATCTCTTTTAGCGCATGAAAGTGATAGTAATCAAACTAAATTTAATTGAAAGCATTACTTTAAGACTTCATTGAAAGCCAAGCCTTTCAGGGGGGCCCTTATGTTTGTCTTCATCAAATAAGATGTTAATTTATGTTACGGCAACCCTGCCACCCTTATTGATAGGGTGGTAACCCTGCCACCGAATAAAAAAAAAGTTGTTCGTAAAAGGCATACAGCTAACAAGTGTTTCTGAAGAAAACTAAATGCTGCTTGTATAATTTGGGAAGCGACAGGAGCGAGTTATGCAGTAAATGGTCATTTCCATCATCCTGTAACCTGTAAGTACCTGCTTATGCAATTTTCCTAATTATTCCCGTTTACGGTCGTAAAGTAGAGTTGTGAAATATCCTCGATATCTGTTAACAATATGGCGGAACAATTGAGTGAAATGAGAATTAAACGCGGACAGGTCAAAGGCAAATTGACTAGATTTCAAACATTTTTAAATGCAATTGATAAAGATAATTTTGATGAACATGTTATATTGGAAATAACGTTAAGAATTGAGAAAATGGAAGATTTTTTTGATGAATTTGAAAAAATACAGTCGGCGTTAGAATTGCTGGATTGTGTCGAATTAGAGTCTGATGAGAGCAGCTGTTTGAATCAAAATATTTTCAACTGTTGTCGAAAGCAAAACAGTTTTTTAACGATTTTTACAAGGTAGAATCGTTACGCAATGTTAATGAACTTAATAATGAAGCTACTAGCTCTAACAACTCTGTAAGAAGTAGTAGTTTGAATAATGCAATAAAGCTGCCAGCTATAAAACTACCCACTTTTAATGGGCAGCACCACAATTGGTCAGAATTTAAAAACGGTTTCAAAGCTTTAGTGGATGATAATCCTCGCTTAAATAACACCCAAAGGTTTTTCTACCTACGCTCAACTTTTTCAAGGGAGGCTGCATTAATTATTAAGCCACTGGAAGCTACTGCTAATAATTATTCCGTGGCATGGGCTCTTCTTGAGGAAAGATTCGAAAATAAAGCGTTAATAATACATAATCATTTAAAGGCAATTTTTGAATACCCAAAAATTCAAAATGAATCGTACAGAGAATTACGGAGTTTGTACGATGTTTTTAATAAACACTTAATATCATTAGAATCATTAGGAGAATGTATTGATAAATGGGACAGATTAATTATATTTTTATTAACAATGAAATTTGATGAGGTAACACGTCGTGACTGGGAATCCTATAAATATTTGACAGATTTACCATCAATGCAGGACATGCATGGACATGTTTCTAATAACTAATTGTGAAATTTTATAAAAATTAGAAGTTTACAAAATTGAAAAAAGGATGCAAAATAAATTAACAAAAGGTTCTAGATTCTCTAGCAATCCGTTTGCGACAAATGTAAATGAATTAAAATGTTACTATTGCCAACAATCCCATGCAATTTATTCATGCAATAATTTTATGCAATTACCAATTAAAGATCGAATATTCGAATTAAAGAAAAATAAGTTATGTCTTAATTGTTTGAAGTCTAATCATATGTCTTGGAATTGTAAGTCAAAAGGATGTATAAAGTGTAATAAACCACATAACTCGTTAATTCATATCGAAAATTTCGAATCGAGTATTTCTCTAAGTATAATACATCAGGAAATCAGGCAAACACCAGGGAAGTAGTAAATCATGCGATGGAGAGTAAACCTGATGTTTCTCAAGGATTAGGATCCCTTTCTTTACTTGATAATTCACAAGCGTTGAATTCTTTAGATAGCATTTCTCAGAATGAAAGTCTAGGGAACAGTGGAGCAGTAATGGCAAATATTGTTCGCTCTGAAGTATTATTGTCCACAGTTTTAGTAAATATTCAGTTAAAAAATGGAACAATAATTAAAGGTCGAGCGTTATTGGACAGTGGCTCACAGAGCAATTTTGTAGCAAAAGAATTTGCAAATAAATATATTTTAAGAAAACAAAGAATTAATCATACTGTAAATGGTCTAGGAGGACAGAATTCAATACAGTTAAATAATAAAGTGAGTGTGACGATAGTGGCAACGCACATTTTACAGCTTGATAATTCATAAAATTACTAGCAATTTGCCCAAAGCTTCTTTTGATAGAGATATTTTTAAAATTCCAAAGTCAATGGTTCTAGCAGATCCATCATTTAACACTTCAAGTGAAATAAATATATTATTAGGAGCGCATGTTTTTTGGTCACTTTTGCGTGAAGGGCAATTTAGATTAGGTGAAAATATGCCTATATTACAGAATGTTCGTTGGAGTAGTAGTAAAAATCTTTATTTCTAAAAAAGGCTATCGACCTATCGGTCTTTCTGCCCTTATTTAATACATGTAGCCCTTATTTAATACATGTAGTCTTAATCTAAATAAAAAACAAATATGAAAATTCTCTTATTCTAGGTTAACAATATTATGAAATAAACTTTCCAATTCTAATGACAAGAAAAAATGATTTTATTGTCCAGTAGTCAGTTGCGTGTTCGAGTAGCGTTGATGTACGGAAACGGAAGCGGGATTGTCTGGTTGGTCTTGTGAGACAAAGGGGATTCAGTATGGTCCAGTTGTAGGGTTTGTTTGTCCCTTTTGGCTGTAGATGTATGAGTCTTTCCGAAATCTTTGTCATGTTTGTGCGTTCGTATAGTAGTTGGGTGGGGGGGTTGTGTAGTGGGATTTGGGGGTGTCTTATTCGTGTTATTAGTCTTAGTGCAATTTGTTCTGTTGTTTGTATATAACGTTTTGTGCTTTCTGTTCCGTTGGTCATGAGTATATGTCCATAGTCTAGCAAGGGTCTACAAATAGCTTTATATATATTGGTGGCGGTGTTTGTGCTAATTCCTCTGTCTTTGTAGGTTAGTGATCGGAAGTGTTTTGTTTTCCTTATTGTTTCTGCCCTAATGTTTCGTATGTGTTTAGTGAATTTAAGTTTGTGGTCAATTGTGATTAAGTTTGTGGTATTTTACGTCGTTTTTTGGTTGTGTCGTTTGGCCGTCTGCAGTTATTTTAGGGGAGTCAGCGGTGACTCTGTTGGTTTGTGAGCATAAGTTGGGGTTTTTGACGCGTTTGGTGTTAGTCTCCATTTATAAAAACATGTCATTGTGTTGTTTGTAGTGTTTGGAGTCTTGAGCTGCTCTCTTCAGTCTGTTTTCTAGTAAGTTCTTATGGTGTGTAGTAGATATGTTGGTGTGGTGTAGTTTGTATAGTTTGTATAGTAAGCCTCTATGCCAGACACTATCAAAAGCCTTGTTAATGTCCATAAACAGGCAAGCTGTCTTTCTGTCAGTTAGGTGGGTAGTTTGTACATTGTTGGCCAAAATAAAGAGCGGATGAACAGTCGAGTGATGCTGTTTGAAAACCAAATTGGTAGGTAGGTATATATTTTCCAATCACTTTTTCAAGCCGCTGCTTTATTATGTATTCAAAAATTTTGCTTAGTACTGGAAGTAGTGTAATTGGTCTGTAGTTGCTCGGTTGTTTATTGTCCAGTCCATTTTTGGGTATAGGGATTATTAAGCCGTTTTTTCATGTTTCGGGATTCTTCTGCCATTTGTGATGCAGTTGTTCAATTCAGATAGTGAAAATACTGCGACTTAAATTTTAACCGTACAACAAAACGTGATTACTCCGGAAGATTTATTGTTTCTATTCCGTTTAAAGAATCTGAATAGCATTTGGGGGATTCAAGGGATACGGCTATAAATTACTTTACTCATTAGAAAAAAGACTAAACAAGAATCGCGATTTGCAAAAACAATATGTAGAGTTTATGGGAGAATATGAAAGGCTGGGCCATATGTCACAAGTTGAAGACAAACATGACGCACATGGCTATTTTATTCCCCATCACGCGGTACTTAAATCCACTAGCCTTACAACGAAGTGCAGGGTTGTTTTTAACGCATCTGTCAAGACAAGTACCGGCTTATCACTGAACGATACCGAATTTATTGGTCCTGCTTTACAAAATGAAATATTTACGATATTATTAAGATTTAGGAAATTTAAATACGTAATGTCAGCTGACATATCAAAAATGTACCGGAAAATTTTAATTAATAGGAATGAGAGATGTTATCAGAGAATCTTTTGGCGATCAAATCCTGAACAAACCCTGAAGTGTTTTGAGCTAAACACGGTTACTTATGGGACTGCGTCTGCACCTTATTTGGCAGTACAGTGTGTTGTACAGGTAACAAAAGAGCATGCACAATCATTTCCAAAGGCAAGTGCAGTAATTGCTGATTGTTTTTATGTGGATGATCTATTTAATTACACTTCAAAGATATTTCTCTAACATAATGCGACAATCTGGTTTTGAGCTAAGGAAATGGTTATGTATTGAGCAAAATGCCATAAATCAACTTTTAGTAATGAACATTTGTCAGAGTGTTTTGGAAATTGGAAATAATGAACAAAATAAAACATTAGGGATTTTCTGGAACGCACCATCGGATTTTATTGCATATTCGGTTGGTGACTTTGATACCAACATTTCAACAATTACTAAACGTAAGATGCTATCTATAATATGCCAAATATATGACCCATTAGGACTGTTGGGACCAGTCATTATTGCAGCCAAGCTGTTGATGCAAGATATATGGAAGTTAGAACTTTCATGGGATAAAAATATTCCAGAAAATATCTTTAATCAATGGTTGGAATTCCAAAAGAGTATTATTAAAATTAATGAGCTGAAAATACATCGGCATTCAATTTTATTCATTCCAATGTGTTCCTGGGTTTCAGTCAATTTCATTGTCACTAATTATGGTGTTATGTGATGAGCCATGCGTTTCGTCCCAGGTCTACCTATTGGACTCGTCAGTAAGGCTTAGGTAGACCCTGCCTTATACGCCGGACACCGGTTATACGCGTTTGGACGTAAATGAACCGAGCCGGCGTAGATCTTGTGCGGTGAGATGTTGGCAACCCGTGTTGCTGATGCTGCCACTCGTTCCATTCTGCTTTTGTTCCCAAGCATCTATCTTCGTTTTGTATATTCTTTTTCCTGACTGTACTTTAATTCATTCCAATGTATTCCTGGGTTTTAGTCAATTTCATTGTCACTAATTATGGTGTTATGTGATGAGCCATGCGTTTCGTCCCGGGTCTACCTATTGACGTCTTACTGACGAGTCCAATAGGTAGACCCGGGACGAAACGCATGGCTCATCACATAACACCATAATTAGTGACAATGAAATTGACTGAAACCCAGGAATACATTGGAATGAATTAAAGTACAGTCAGGAAAAAGAATATACAAAACGAATTCAATTTTATCCGATTATTTAATTATTGAATTATACGGTTTTGCAGATGCATCAGAAAAGGCATATGGAGCATATTTGTATATACGATGTGAATCTTACAACGGAATAATTGCATCTCATTTGCTTTGCGCAAAATCTCGGGTAGCTCCTATAAAGCTAATATGTTTACCCCGCTTAGAATTGTGCGCAGTAGTCTTATTGTCCAATTGAGCAGAAAGGCTTTAGAAGCTTTAAATATTAATTTAACAAGCAATATTTTTGGACTGACACTTCAATTACATTGGCTTGGTTAAAAGGGGAATATCAGTAAATGGACAGACGTTTGTGGCCAACAGGGTTTCTGAAGTTATTGCACTGACTAATAAATCTGATTGGTATCATGTTAGGTCTGCTGAGAATCCAGCCGATCTTTTATCACGAGGGTTAGCGGCTACTTTAATAAAAGAATGTGAATTATGGTGGCACGGTCCAAAATGGTTAGCACTCCCTAAGACTCAATGGAAGGTGAGCACAATGAACGTGGATCTGGACTTGCCTGATCAGCGTTCTGTGTCAAATGTATTGATTTGCATTGATGAATTTGAAGTTTTTCCAAATTGATTAATAAATATTCTAATATTAATAAACTACTGAAGGTAATTAGCTATATGTTAAGATTTATGAGCAATTGCCGTTTAAAATCAGACAATCGAGTTTTCGGCCCACTAACTGCCGAAGAGGTTGAAAATGCATTGTTGTTAATAGTAAGATTTGCTCAAATTGATAGTTTTAATCAAGAATACAATGCGTTACTAGAGAATAAACCTTTAAGTAAAAGAAGTAAAATTCTGGGGTTAAATCCATTTCTGCATAAGGGTATTTTGGGGGTTGGGGGCAGAATTCAAAATTCAGTTGGGAGTTTTGACGAAAAGCATCAAATTATTTTGCCCAAGGAACATCGGTTAACTCATCTGCTGAATGAACATATAAAACTATTGCATTGTGGTGTACAAAATTTAATTTGTTCTATCAGACAAAGATTTTGGCCCCTTTCCTCAAGAAGTACAGCTAAATTAATAGTACGAAAATGTGTCCCATGTTTTCGCAACAAACCTAGAGACCCATATATATCATGGGTAATCTTCCTGATTATAGAGTAAGTGACTATGCACCCTTTATAAACGTTGGAGTTGATTATGGAGGTCCTTTCAATCTAAAAGAGAGAAAAACCCGCGGAGCGAAAATCATTAAAGGATACTTATGTCATTTTATTTGCATGAGTACTAAAGCAATACATGTAGAGTTAGTCACGGATATCACCACATCAGCATTTATTAATGCTCTTAAAATATTTATAAGTCGTAGAGGTAGGCCACGTAACATATACTCTGACAATGGTTTAAATTTTGTGGGTGCCGGTAGGGACTTATGACAACTTTTCGATTTTTTGAAAGCCGAATGCAATTTTATGGCAGGTAAATTAATTGATGATAGAATCAATTGGCATTTCATTCCGGCCAGGTCTCCTACTTTTGGAGGACTCTGGGAAGCAGGTATCAAAAGTTGTAAGTTTCATATAAAACGAGTAATGGGTAACGCTTCACTCACGTATGAAGATTTCAATACTTTATTAACGGTGATCGAGGGTATTTTAAACTCACATCCCCTCTGTCCTCAGGGGAATAAGTCAGTCCACCTCCACGTGGTATTCCCTGGGAGATCGTGCGTAAGACTTACGAGCAGCATGGTCGGCTAAGCGGCTGACCAGTCCGGCGGGATTGCGGTAGTGGAATGAGCCAGGAAGGCTGTCGGCCACATCCGCAGAAACGGCTGGGAGAGAGAGAGTTGGAGTTGTTGTTTGGGATAGAGGGGATGAGTAAGGTACCGCTCATCTCCTCGGATGTTAAGGGGTTTGCATAACGGGACAGAGAATTAAGGGAAAGATTGGAAAAGGTGTAGAGAGATAATATGGAAAGGTGTAGCATTAAGGGGAGTAAAGTAAATGGACCGCTTTTTGGGTCAAGAGTTAGTTTGGAATTTCGGGAAGTAGTGAGAGCAAGGACTTGTCTGACCTCGAGCACGCCCGCCGCCGCCCCCCCATAGATACAGGAATTGACGGAGATGTAAAAGCCAGGAGGTAGAAAGATCGTGGATGGGAAAACTCAGGGCTAACTGGTGCTCCCCATCCTCCCCGCTAATTGGTTGGGTGGATGGTCCAAGGAACGGAGATGGGCTTCCGTGATAGTGTTTTTTCAAGGTAGTGGTGTCCTAACGGATGGAGATGCATGGACCTAATGGCGAAAGCTGGGCAGGTCGCCGCAAGGCAGAACATACATGTCCCTTGTCCTCTGACCACGACGATATGACTGCGTTGACACCGGCCAATTTTCTGATTGGTCGACCAATATCTGCGTTGCCAGAGCCCAATATACAACATGTTCCGGAGAATAGGCTAAACCGATACCAGCGACTTCAGTCTACCGTTCAACATTTCTGGCAGAGATGGCAGAAAGAATATGTGACCGACCTGCAGACCAGAGTAAAGTGGAGAGAACCGAGTGACCAAATAATTAAGGAAGGAAAGTTGGTACTCTTGAAGCAAGAAAATGTTTCCCCGTATCAATGGCCACTAGGAAGGATAGTGGAACTATTTCCTGGAAAAGACGGAATTGTGCGCGTAATTAAAGTTAAGTCGCTGAGTGCAGTGGTAAAACGTGCAGTAACGAAAATATGTATATTGCCTATTGACTGTTGAAAGCTTTTATGTTGACTGTCATTTATATATTATTTACTTCCACATAGATTATGAGAGTGACAATTATTATATTTTAGAATTTTAAAATGTTAGAATAGTTCATACGTTAATAGGACAAAATGTTTTGACAATTGTTTCAGACTATCTGAGGGTGATGGAGAAACACCGAAACGCGTTAAACAATAAATCCTTGTGAATTCGAAATAAATGACTGAAACCCAGAAAAATAGTTTAGATTAACATTGGAAATACAGTCAGGAAAACTTACATGATATTCATGCGTTTGTAATTTTGATGTTTTCCATGCGTTTGAATTTTCAATTTACTGCGAAATTAAATTGTCACACTGAATCACAAATGGCAGAATCCCAGAAACATGGAAAAACGGCTTAATAATCCCTATACCCAAAAATGGACTGAACAATACACAACCGAGCAACTACAGACCAATTACACTGCTTCCAGTACTGGGCAAGATTTTTGAATGCATAATGAAGCAGCGGCTTGAAAAAGTGATTGGAAAGTATATACCTACCTACCAATTTGGTTTCAAACAGCATCACTCGACTGTTCATCCGCTCTTTATTTTGTCCAACAATGTACAAACTACCCACCTAACTGACAGAAAGACAGCTTGCCTGTTTATGGACATTAACAAGGCTTTTGACAGTGTCTGGCATAGAGGCTTACTATACAAACTATACAAACTACACACACCAACATATCTACTACACACCATAACGAACTTACTAGAAAACAGACAACTACAAGTACGAATTGACAAAACACTGTCATTTTCTTTTTTCCCTGAACAAGGGCTCCCTCAAGGATCCCCGCTCTCACCGTTTCTCTACAATATATACTGCCATGACATATACAATTACAACTTACCAGACAAAAATCAAATCGACAGATCGGCATACATATTACAATACGCAGACGACACGGCACTTATTGTACATGACAAAACTACTGAGAGAGCAGCGCAACGACTCCAAACACTAACAAACAACACAATGACATGGTTTTATAAATGGAGACTAACACCAAACGCGTCAAAAAACCAACTTCTGCTCACAAACCACAGACTCAACGCTGACTCCCCTACAATAACTGCAGACGGCCAAACGACATAGCCAAAAAACGACGTAAAATACCTTGGAATCACAATTGACCACAAACTTAAATTCACTAAACACATACGAAACATCAGGGCAGAAACAATAAAGAGAACAAAACACTTCCGATCACTAACCTACAAAGACAGAGGAATTAGCACAAACACCGCCACCAAAATATATAAAGCTATTTGTAGACCCTTGCTAGACTTTGGACATATACTCATGACCAACGGAACAGAAAGGACAAAACGTTATACACAAACAACAGAACAAATTGCACTAAGACTAATCTTTATTCTTTTTCCTGACTGTACTTTAATTCATTCCAATGTATTCCTGGGTTTTCAGTCAATTTTATTGTCACTAGTTATGGTGTTATGTGATGAGCCCTGCGTTTCGTCCCGGGTCTACCTATTGGACTCGTCAGTAAGGCTTAGGTAGACCCTGCCTTATACGCCGGACATCGGTTATACGCGTTCGGACGTAAATGAACCGAGCCGGTGTAGTTCTTGTGCGGTGAGATGTTGGCAACCCGTGTTGCCGATGCTGCCACTCGTTCCATTCTGCTTTTTTTCCCAAGCATCTATCTTTATTCTTTTTCCTGACTGTACTTTCATTTTTTTTTTTTTTTTCACTTTTTCCTGACTGTATATTCATTCCAATGTATTCCTGGGTTTTCAGTCAATTTTATTGTCACTAGTTATGGTGTTATGTGATGAGCCCTGCGTTTCGTCCCGGGTCTACCTAAGTAAGCCTTACTGACGAGTCCAATAGGTAGACCCGGGACGAAACCCAGGGCTCATCACATAACACCATAACTAGTGACAATAAAATTGACTGAAAACCCAGGAATACATTGGAATGAACTAAGACTAATAACACGAATAAGACACCCCCAAAACCCACTACACAACCCCCCCACCCAACTACTATACGAACGCACAAACATGACAAAGATCTCGGAAAGACTCATACAGCTACAGACAAAATGGACAAACAACCCCTACAACTGGACCATACTGAATCCCCTTTGTGTTACAAGACCAACCAGACCAGTTTGGTTCCGTTTCCCTACATTAACGCTACTCCAACACTTACAAACGCAACGGACTAGTGGACAATAAAATAATTTCTTCTTGCCACTGAAATCTTATTTATTTAATAGTATTGTTAACCTAGAATAAGAGAATTTTCATATTTGTTTTTTATTTAGATTAAGACTGCATGTATTAAACAAGGGCAGAAAGACCGATAGGTCGATAGCCTTTTTTAGAAATAAAGATGTTTACTACTACTAAAATGTCACAAGATACCTACATTCCTTCATAATATTTGCTCAAGTTTGCTAACGGATTAGCGGACGGGTGTGCTGAAAATTTAAACTCAAAGTTTAATTGTCACAAATCCCCTTCTCCTTCGACAGTAGGAGAACTTCGGAAAGAAATTTTTCGACGATAAGTCAGCCACGTTATGGTCATCAAATTTCAATAGATCCTAAAATGCCACGAATCTAAACAACAAACGTTCGCAAAATTTAATACCTATCAAACGAACAGATCCTTAAATGATAAGCAGGTTGCCATTCTTGACAACAGACCTTCGCGAAAATTGTGAGTAATAAAACTAAGGTACCCCGAAATGCTATGCCTGTTCCAGATCTGAACTACAACAAAACGAATGCTGTTCTTGTAGAAGGCACCAAGTAACTATCATGAAATTTAATAATAACAGTTAAGTAAGTTATAATAACAGTTAAGCTATATATTACAGTAAATGACATGCACAAGATGTTGCCCATCAGCAACACTTTCTAAGCTTTCGGTAGGTATCTCTACATTGTCCTGGAGCATGTAGGATTGCGTTCTATTGGAATCTAACCGGTAATTCCGACGGATCGTATCGTTTGAGGCGTCTTGTGGTGTTGCTTCTGAGCAGGTTGGCAACGAGTGCGTTGGGGTGCTTTCTGAGTCCACTACGATATTTTATACTGACTTTCAAGATTTCTTCTTGTATTGAGGGTACTTGAAGGTCTTGTTGGATGACCCAATTTGGAACAAATCCAAGGGGTTTTGGTGATTTGTCTCAAGACTTTTGATTGGAATCTTTCTATTGTTCCAATG
Source organism: Dendroctonus valens (assembly GCA_024550625.1). Classification (NCBI taxonomy): domain Eukaryota; kingdom Metazoa; phylum Arthropoda; class Insecta; order Coleoptera; family Curculionidae; genus Dendroctonus; species Dendroctonus valens. The sequence continues at coordinate 93,455 of JAJTJO010000515.1, forward strand.
TTAGAGTTGCTAGCCGCGCCCCACAATTGGATGCCATAGCTCCAGATGGGTTTTATTATAATAATTTTATTATTATAAGACCAGATGGGTCTTACATAGCAGAAGTTTGTTGTCGATTGCTAGCCGGGAGTTGCGACCTATTAGCCTGTTCATTTGACGCAGTTTGACGGAGAGTTGTTTTCTTATGGTCCAAATGTGTTTTTGCCAGGTAAGTCGCCTGTGCAAGTGCATACCGAGATATTTTGCTGCTTCCGCCTGTGGTAGTCGATGGTTGTTGAGCGTTACAGGTGGACACGATTCTCGTCTCATGGTATATGTTACATGGATTGATTTGTCCTCATTTATTTTGATGCGCCACAGTCCAGACCACTCACTTATATCGTCTAGGCTCTTTTGTAGCATCCTTGAAGCCGTATGAGCCTTCTTATTTGAGGCCATCACGGCGGTATCGTCGGCGAAGATAGCTAATTCTGATTGGTGTCTGGTCGGTAGATCAGCTGTGTATAGCAGGTATAGAATGGGTCCCAGTACGTTTCCTTGCGGGATACCCGCGAGAATAGCTATAAGTGAAGATCGCTCTTGCTGGAATTTTATTCGGAAACGTCTATTTGTGAGATAAGATTTCAGAATCTGGTAGAACGTGTATGGTAAACTCCGCTTCAGTTTGTATAATAAGCCGGGGTGCTAGACTTTGTCGAACGCTTGCGACACGTCTAGAAATGCAGTTGAGGAAAATGTTTTAGATTGTAGGTTCTTGTTAATAATGGAGACGACTCTGTGGATTTGTTCAGTGGTGGCATGTTGGTGGCGGAACCCAAATTGGTGGTCAGGAATTATATGTTTTTCTATTAGAATTGGTTTCAATCTTGTGAGCAGAGCTCTCTCGAATACCTTAGATAAAATAGGCAGCAGGCTGATAGATCGGTATGACTCGGCCTCTTCCGGTTGCTTCTCAGGTTTTGGAATGAGTATGATTTCGGCTACCTTCCATTGACTAGGGTAATAGCCTGTACTTAATATTGCGTTGAATAGAACCATAATACATTTTACATCCTCTGTGGAGAATTCTTGCAGAAGTTGTCCCGTTATTAAATCGTAGCCAGAGGCTTTCTTGGTACTGGTGTGGTCAATTATACTCTTGACTTCATTTAATCGCAGTGGTTTAATTGGTAGATCCAGTTGATATGGACTTTCAAGGTAGTTTCTTTCTTTCAAGTATTGGTTCCTCTTCAGCGTCTGAGCACCTTGATGGGAATGGTTGAAATACTTTTTCTAGGTGTTCTGCAAAGACTTTTGCTTTGTCTTCGTCACTTCTTGCCCATTTTCCATTGTTCATACGGATCGGAGGAATGTTCTTCTGCGGCCTTTCTTGGTGGCTTTCCAGAGATAGTAGTCGCTAATTTCGCTGGGCGTTAGTCCTATTAAATAATTTTGTAGAGATCTGTTTTCGACTTCGTTGAGGAGTCTCTTTAGTTCCTTAGTTGCTAGGTTCAATTTGGCCTTCATAATTGGATGTCTTGAGGTTTGCCAGGCGCGTCTTATTTCCCTCTTTGCAGAGATCTTTTCTCTTATTATATGTGGAATGTAGTGATTTGGTTCGTGAGCTTTGATCTCTGGGGTGGCGTCCGAGGCTGCGATCTGAACGATTTTGCTAAAGTGTTCTATTGCGTCTTCTATGTCGGTTTTTGTTTTTAAAGCCACGTTGGATGTTTGATTTTACTTGACTACGAAAAATATCACAGTTGGTTCTTTTGTTGGTTAGTGTAGCCTCTTTTTGTGTGGATGTTATTTGTGTGTTGTAAGATATCAGCCCCTGGGAGTGGTCGGACGACAGTTCGAGTCAGGCCTGCGTTGTGAAATAGTTGCTGGCGATTCCTTTGGTGACACATATGTCGATGACGTCCGGGATTTTGTTGGGATCAGTTGGCCAATATGTTGGTTCGCCAGTTTTGATGAATTGTAGCTTGTTATTCCCTGAAGCTCTCCAAAGTTCCCTTTCCCTAGTGGTGGTGAGTCTCGAGCCCCATTGTTGGTGCTTGGCATTGTAGTCACCGCTCGCAATGAATGTAGATCCAAGAGTGTTGAAGAAAGCGTCGAATTGTTATTTTTTAATATTGTGCTTTGGAGGACAGTATACCGCAGATATTGTAATATTTTTGTTTAGTTCTTTGACCGTTATACTTGTAGCTTGAATATGATCTTGGTTATAACACTCTCGCAGATGGTGCTTGATTGAGCTTCTGATTAGGATTGCCGATTCTGCGTGTGCGGTAGCGTCTGGTTGCTTTGTGGTATATATGGAGTAATTAGGGATTCGGAAATATGATTTGTTTGTGAAATGTGTTTCGGATATCATCATAACTCATTCCAATGTATTCCTGGGTTTCAGTCAATTTTATTGTTTATTATTCGTTTTGTAATTTTCCTGACTGTACTTTAATTCATTCCAATGTATTCCTGGGTTTCAGTCAATTTTATTGTTTATTATTTAAAATGTTACAAATACGTTTCGGTGTCTTTATCCACCATCATCAGTTTGTCTAAAATATCCATTTTACATTTATTATCAATTCAATTAAAAAAACTTTCACAAAATTAACATATTAAAATTCAAATCACACACATATTAAAAAGTACAATTTGGGGCCTTAGTTCTCAGGTGATGAGTCGCGATAAACATGTTCGGGAAAAGACTAGAATCTATTGTTTAGAGATCTAAATTTGACTTACACGTTTAGATGTTTCTTCCTTTACATTTGGTTGGATATTGAATTACCTATTTTATTCGATATCGAGCGAGTGCCCGAAAAACCTATTTATATTTCGCCTTTTCTTTGCATTCTTGGAATTGCTCTGTAATTCTTCAATATCTGCTGTTTAATTTTTATTTACCAGGTCCATTCAATTCATGCATGCGATCATTTAATTAGCGTATGATACACAGAGCTAAGAGAGTCTGTATCTGATCTGAAGTTTATTGCATTCTGATGTTTCTTAATTTGTATCATTTCATGGATTCTTCTCTTATTATAGTTTTCCTCATTGATCAATATTTGTGTGTTATCGAAATCAAAATCATGCAACTTTTGTTGTGCATGTTGTGCTAATGCTGTTGCATTTTCGTTAACCTTTCTTAAGCTATACTTATGTTCGTATATTATTTTCTTTAAATATTGCCCTGTTTGTCCTATGTATGTGTTGTCACAGTCCAAACAGTCAATCTTGTATATTACGTTAGGTGTGTCCAACTTATCGCTTCTAGGCTTAAATTTTGTAAAACACTCTTTTGCTAAGTTGTTTTTAGTTTTCTCCGCTATAGTAATATTATGCGGTCTTAAAACATTTTTTATTTTTGTGTTGATTTCTGGTATGTGCGGTAATGATACATACTTGATTTCTAGGAAGGAGGAAAACTATAATAAGAGAAGAATCCTTGAAATGATACAAATTAAGAAACATCAGAATGCAATAAACTTCAGATCAGATACAGACAATCTTAGCTCTGTGTATCATACGCTAATTAAATGATCGCATGCATGAATTGAATGGACCTGGTAAATAAAAATTAAACAGCAGATATTGAAGAATTACAGAGCAATTCCAAGAATGCAAAGAAAAGGCGAAATATAAATAGGTTTTTCGGGCACTCGCTCGATATCGAATAAAATAGGTAATTCAATATCCAACCAAATGTAAAGGAAGAAACATCTAAACATGTAAGTCAAATTTAGATCTCTAAACAATAGATTCTAGTCTTTTCCCGAACATGTTTATCCCGACTCATCACCTGAGAACCAAGGTCCCAAATTGTACTTTTTAATATGTGTGTGATTTGAATTTTAATATGTTAATTTTGTGAAAGTTTTTTTAATTGAATTGATAATAAATGTAAAATGGATATTTTAGACAAACTGATGATGGTGGATAAAGACACCGAAACGGATTTGTAACATTTTAAATAATAAACAATAAAATTGATTGAAACCCAGGAATACATTGGAATGAATTGTTTATTATTTAAAATGTTACAAATACGTTTCGGTGTCTTTATCCACCATCATCAGTTTGTGTATATAGTTGCTACCAACTTCACATTTAACTGGTCACTCACTTAACCAGTCAAATGTGAAGTTGGTAGCAACTATATACACAAACTGATGATGGTGGATAAAGACACCGAAAAGTATTTGTAACATTTTAAATAATAAACAATAAAATTGACTGAAACCCAGGAATACATTGGAATGAATTAAAGTACAGTCAGGAAAATATACAATATCATCATAACGTTCCAACGTGTTCCAACTGCAATTATATTGGTTCTGATATTTAAGAAGACGAGGGCATTTACGTAATGTTAATGACGCAGATAACCTTCAAAAACATTGTTGCCGTCTTTATGATCTATTTTTTTGCAAATTTCTCAGCTTTTGATTAGAATTATTTTTTTACTATTTTTCTGTACTCCCTAAACACCTTCAGACACAACCCCCAGAGAAATGACGCTAATTTTGACCTTGTATAACACCCTGTATATTCGCAGATAGATGTCGAGGTTACGTACACTATCCGATTTTGGGTCGCATTTGTAGTAGGCCTATTCAAGCAACTACGTGCTTTAACTATATGATTTATTCAATTTTAACACAAATTCGTACATATTGTCTCTTTTTTAGCAAGCCATAATTTTTCATATAGAATTATGTATATATATTTATATGAGCAAAAATAGTTTATATCTTAATACTAGTTAATAAATAAATGATGGACAAACTAGCTTTATAGTTAAAAATATAAAACTGTCGCACACAGATGTTTGAATAAGCGTTAAGAAAATCGAATAGAATTATAGTGATGCAACATAAGTATCTCTATTACGGAACTAAATTAAAAAAAAAACTGAGGGCATTTAACATCTTTCAATAAGTTCCATTAATAAATCAGCTTAATTTAAGAGTACTCAGTAGTTGTTCGGTACGCGTCCTACATAGATTGGAGATTGGGCCTAATTCATTGTTTAATTTCGGATAATACTTCATCGGCAGCTTCTTTAACTTCTTTCCAAGAAACGTCAATATCGCTTTCTTCAGTATATCTTGAACATATAGCCAGACGCAAGAAGTATGTATCTCGAATTTTAGATGGAACTAGATGAATTACACCTGAAACACAAAAATCGTAGTATATCACACTATAAAATACTTGGGAACTATAGTTAGTTACTTATGTACAGTTACTTTAGCATAAGTTTGATTATATGTTTTTGGTAAATTTTCTATAGTTATTTGTTGAGACAAAAATAACACACTATTTCATATTTGAACTGATCGAAAATGTAATTACTATTAATTACATTTACTATCGCTCAAGTAGAAACCAGAGAAAATAGTAAGAGAGAAGAACGCTACGTCATCCTTAACGGTATTCTCCATCGCAGCCTAGGATGATATCGAAGAGTTGGCCCTGCAGACGCCAATTACGCAAGCCACATATTTCTCCCACAAACAATACAAAATCGTGGTGTCGATTTTTTAAAATCTGTTGTAGTTTACTATGCAATTCTACAAAATTCTACAAAATCGCGGGTTATTTCAATATATACTTCTGACAAAAGACGCCACGTGCAGTCTTAAGCTCGATTCATATTTACCAGCACGTATTCTTCTGTGCCAATGCACATGCGAATAAATTCACATAAGGCATAGTATAGCAATGCTACCAACGTATTCATACTTAAGTATACTTAGACACGGGCTAGGCACGTACAGAATTGTCGCTAAGAATATATTGCAGGTTACGACTCATGTCTGTGCAAGTCTATGAGGTTCTTTCTGAGCTAATTTCTCTCTTGTCGATAACGACTCTTTCAACTTGGTGATTTTCTTCCTTATCACCGATGAAATTTTGAATACAATAATTTCGACCGACACTGTATTTCAATCATCTATTTTCGTTTTCAGGTTGCCTACTTGTCTTTATCTATGGTTGCGTAGAAGATGGCTACACATCCAAATTTCTTTGGGAGTCAAATTCCTAGATAGGTTAGGAGTTCTAAATGGTGTAACGTGTTGGAAGCCCAATCAGATTTTACTGTTTACGAAAATCAAATACAACTTTAGTTTCAATATTGTTGTAGCTGTTATATCAGTTTTGTAATAATGGAATAATAATATTCAGTGTCAAAGGAAGTGCAAACGTGTTGTGCTCGCAACTGTAAAAATAAAGATGGTAGGCGATATCGCTTTCCAAAGAATCGGCCAGACTTTTAACGCATGGCTTGAAATTGTTAAGCCTCGTGATTACAAGACATTGCGGAGTGTTGAAAGTATCCAGGTTTTGTGCCCGGAACTCGTAGAGGATTGAAGGTTAAATCCCTTCTGTTAATATTTATATGTTATACGGTTTTTATGTTTACAGGGATCTGAAACTTCAAGTAGATGCGGATTTTCTAAGAATCTTTATATGTGATTTATGTTTTGGGTTAGTTTGCAGCAATAAACATTACATCAGAATGTAATGGAGAACCTCATGACATAATTGTGCAAGATATATTATGTGTGCCACAGCTAACAACGAACTTGATTTCAATAAGTCAACTGATTTCAAAATGCAATAAAGTTTATTTTACCAAGACGGGTTGCAGTGTTTATAACAAGGCAGACCAGGAAATAGCTGCTGCAAAACTTGTAAATGGTGTCTACAAGTTACTGTTGAAACAAGAAAACTGCATGCTGAGTGTTTCTGGAGAAACATGGCATAGAACACTTGCTCACATTAATAGAAAGGATTTAAATCGAATGGTTGGCTGTGTGGATGGTATATCACTTAAAGAAAAGGTCCAATTTGACAAATCCAACTGCATTGTATGCTGCGAAGGCAACCAACCGAGACTGCCGTTCACGAATAGTACAAGTCAAAGTTCAGAACCACTTGAAATCGTACATGGAGATGTATGTGGCCCTATGGAAAAAGTCTCTTTTGGAGGATCAAGGTATTCTCTTCTCTTAGTAGGTGATTACACTAAAATGTCTTTTGTATATTTTTTAAAAGGAAAAAATGAAGTTTTTCAACGCTTCAAAAAATTTCAGTTCCTGGTAGAAAACCAGAAAGATAAGAAAATCAAGGTTTTTAGAACTGACCAAGGCGGTGAGTTTTGTGGCAGGGAATTTGAAGAGAAAGGGAATAATTCATCAAACAACCAACACTTATACACCTCAACAGAATGGCGTTGCAGAGAGAATGAACAGAACCATTTTGGAGAAGGCAAGATGTCTCTTATTCGATGCAGATTTACCAAAGAGGTTCTGGGCAGAAGCCGTAAATACATCAAATTTCTTGAGGAATAAGATGTATTGTCAGTGGTTTGAATGGAAAAAACCCTTTCGAGTTATGGAGTGGACAAAAACCTGACTTGTCAGACATCAGACTATTTGGAAGCACTGTAATGGTGCACACACCCAAAGACAAAAGACTCAAGTTTGATAAAAAGTCCAAGAAACATATATAAAAGGTTATCGAGTTTTTGACTGTGAAACAGAAAAGATAACTACAAGTAGAGATGTAATAATCTTTGAAAATCAAACGTCTCGAAAACCAAATGCGACTGGTCGCTTAGTTGAAGCTGAACCGAAGGCAGAGCCTGAAGACAAACCACTTTCAGTGGGCAATAAACAGTCACCAGCAAACAATAAGGTTTTAACTGAAAATTACTCTTCTAGTAACGGTAGCATGAAGGACTCCCATATTGATGATTCAAGTGACAGTGATTGCCAACCTGATATGTTAACTGAAGTCAATGAAGAGACTGCTGAGTTAAGGTCAGAAAGGCAAAGAAAACCAAAAGTCGACAATGATTTTGTCACTTATATGGCAGAAGCAGACAGAAAAGTTTTTCCTATATAGCCCGTATCCGTAGCAGAAGCTCTTTCAGGGCATGATGGAATGAAATGGCAGCAGGCTATGGAGGAGAAGCTCAAAGTTTAGTGGAAAATCAGTCTTGGGACTTGGTCGAGTTACCTTCTGAAAGTTCAGTGGTAGGTTGCAAGTGGGTTTATAAAACCAATTGTGATAGTCCTAATAACAAGACATATCGAGCTAGGCTAGTTACAAAGGGCTATACTCAACAAGAGGGTATAGATTCTCACCTGTTGTGAGATATTCTACCTTACGATTTTTGTTTGCATGGAGTGTAAATTTAGGTCTGAATATTTGTCACTTAGATGTGGATACAGCCTTTTTGCATGGTAAGTTGAGTGAAACTGTTTTCATGAGACAACCTGAAGGTTTTATAAAACCTGGTGAGGAGCATAAGATGTTGAATGCAACAACTTTGTTGTTGTTGAACTGCTTGAGAGTAGAGGATGTTCTAGTTAATTTAAGTTATAAAAAGTCTAATTTTGAACCTTGTGTATTCATTAAAAGTAATCGTGAGCATGGTAAATATTCAATAACTATTATCGCTCTGTATGTTGACGACTTTTTTATTTTTTCTAACAACTTAAATGAAACAGACTGTTTGAAGCAGGAATTGGCAACAAATTTTAAATTAAAGGTCCTCGGTGAAGCTAAGCATATTTTAGGCATGAATTTATGTATAGATAAAGCAAAGAATGTCATAACATTAGATCAATTGTACTTTGACGAACTGCTGCATAAATTTTAAATGTATGAGTGTAAGTGTGCAAACACACCAATGGAAAAAAATTTAAATTTGGAAAAGGGCTCAAATTCTAATTTAGTTATTCCATATCAGCAGTTAATAGGTAGCTTAATGTACCTTTCAGTTATGACCAGGCCGGATATCTCATACAGTATTAGCTACCTAAGTCAATTTAACACATGTTTTGAAAATAGTCACTGGGAATCTCTAAAGAGGGTTTTGAGGTATTTAAAGAAGACCAAAAACCATTGTTTGAAATTTAAAAAATCTTCCAATCGGCTACAATGTTTTGTCGATGCAGATTGGGGGAATGGTTTGGTAGATAGGAAGTCATATACTGGTTTCTGTTTTACTTTTTCAGATTCACTAATTTCATGGAAAAGTGTTAAGCAAAAAACCGTTGCCCTTTCGTCCACGGAAGCCGAGTATATGGCTTAGTCCGAAGCTTCTAGAGAGGCAATGTATCTTAGGAATTTGATTGGTGAAGTAATAGGGATTTTTGATTATGTTGTAATGTTCACTGACAGTCAAAGTGCGTTGAAGCTCACTTTGAACCCGATATTCCATAAACGCACTAAGCACATTGATGTACGCCATCACTTTGTAAGGGAAACAGTAGCGGACGGGTTTATCAACATAAAATACTTAGAGACTGAGGAATACCTGCTGATTTGCTTACAAAGGCTTTGGGTTCAAACCAGCATGCAAAGTTTTCGAGGGCTTTGGGTTTGGTTGATAAGTGCGAATTGCTGGAAACATAACATTTTGGAACTAGTGGGAGTGTTAGAAGTTAGTTCTAAAACTGTTATGGTGTCTTTTTCTTTCTTAGGTCGTTATCATTTCTTAAGTTGGCAGTGTTGCTTTTGAGTTTAATAAAGAAGCAGTTCATGCTAGTATTCTGTGAGAGTAACTTATTGTTTCCTTTGCACCCTAAGATCTGCGTAAATCATAACAGTTTTTTGGTTAAAAAAACAACATATTTTTAAATTTTCGTGATAGAATTTAAAGGATTTTGTGGAATTTCAGCAATAAGACATTGAATGAACGTAAATTAACGAGGTACTCGTAGTACCATCGAAATTTTATTCACAAATAAATAATTTCAAATAAAGTTTGAAACGGTGCCTATTATGGGCGTAGCAAGGAAGAGGCAGGGGAGGGTCATGCCAGTAAAAAGAGAATCGAACGCCCTTTAAAGCGATGTGCCACTTGACCCCCATTCCCATTTAAGATTATAAGGGTGACATCTACCCCTCCTAGGGGGTTGAAACAAGAAGACTAACAATATTTATTTGAAGTATCCCCCTTACAAATAAAATTGACGTGTCTCCGATTTTTCATATTTTTAGCTGCAAGAAAGATATTAAGGGTGGGAAGTTTTCAAATTGACACCCCGTATATCACATATTTTAGGCTGATGATAATATTACTTATTCACAATAATAGATTTCGAAAAAAGTTGTCTTGTTTACTTTTGTAACGGAAATTACTAATTATACATTCACTTAACAGCGAAATATGTCACTTTGTTGTCACAAAAGTTGTTTTGTCTGAAACTGAATATGGTGATCTCAAGTAAACTTTATTAACTGCTATTTCTATGTAAGCGACAACGCCGAACGAGCACCTCCTATTGATAGGGAAGTCCGTCCTCGAACATGAAACTTCCGTCCGTTCTTCGCCTAGTGCGATCCTTGTTATTCGTTGCCCGAGATTCTCTCCCTAAGGCACTTAAGATCAAGAATGATCCTAACGTATCACTCACACTTAACTCCTACTAACTTCGAAAATTTAGTGACAAGTAAGGGAACACATCACAACTTTAACCTTGCACTCATCTAAATAACAGATTGCTATAATAAACTGTTCCAGTAAATTATTGTAAAATATGTGTGAGCTACTATAGAAGCATGCCCGCAAGCTATAATAAATTTCATCAACCAATTATTGATGGAATTACCTACTATCTTTAAGATGTACTGATTTGGTCGAAAGTTGATCTTCTTATTAACAAAACTGAAAATGTCCACCATTGAACGAGACATCCGTTTTTCAATTTTACTCTCATAATTCACCGAGTTTTAGAGTAATGTATTTTCGTAACCACTTACCTCTTCCATTGATTTTCTTCAATAGTATTTCATTAGTTTCATTAGAACCCACTAGCCTGAAGCACACAAGACCCATAATCACTTCCTCAGTGATTTCAAAACGTTTGTCAGTCCTCATTAACTTTTCAAAATAATGAGCAAGAGCAATATGTTTGCGAATATGAGCTTGCAATGTTTCGATACCGTAAAGTCTGAGGACAAACCATAATTTCAAAGATCTGAAACGACGGCCCAATGGTATTTGCCAATGGCGATAATCGGGAGCAGACCCTAAAAGATAAGAAATATCGATTGTATTATTTTTACTCTTATTCCCACAAAGTTTTGCTTACCTTGCTGTGCATGCTGAAGGTACAATGGATCAACATTGAAGGCATTAACTAACCAAGATGGATCTTTCAGCCACATGGCTGAGCAGTCAAAATTCACCAACAACCATTTGTGAGGATTAAAGTTAAAAGAATCTGCCCTTTCTATTCCTTTCATCAGATATCTAAAAGCAACAAGGGTATTTTCCTTAGAACCACAGATTCATCATCCCCCATAAATAATAAATAAGTTTAAATAATCTTGATTTGTATAATTTAAGCGTCCCGTAATGATTATTATTTTGTAAGGGTAAGTGTAAACATTACTTTAGCATTTCCGATTCTTTAGCATTTGATTGTATTAAAAATTTAATAATGTATAGGGTGTTCCATTTAAAATAAGCAAGCTCAAGGAAGGAAGTGTGGGCATCTTGAAAACATTTTAGATCGCTTGCCCCCAATGACTTCGGAATACTGTCCAATTTTCAAATTTCTACTAAATCTAATTTGTCAGATATCGATCGCGGTGGTTAGCGGTGGGACACCTTGTGGAATTAACTGCTAGTTTCAACATTTGGTTTCAGCTTTTGGGATGCGAATCATATTTGTACCATCGCGTTCCCTTGTTATTTCTGCTATGAGTAAATGGGTATCTCTCCATACATTTTATAGATAAACAGCAGTCTTAAAACAGAAATCTATCCAAAATCTTGTTGAAAAGATATTTAACGTAGGTTTTACTTTGCATCTGATTCACTATTAATCAGTAACGCAAAGTTACAGGAGGAATCAAAATCATATTTATGGTAGCTAAACTCGTTTCAACCAAAGCATGATAATGATGGTAGAGAATAACCCTCACCACTGTCATCAAAAGCTGACAAGTTCTTCAAGTCATTTTATTCCTAGGAAGTAGTTATGCTCCATTTTAATATGTAACTTTTTTGTCAGGTTTTGTTCACGAAACAAAGTCGTCAAAGTTTCTCGTCAGGAAAATGATTTCAAATTTCCTTCGAATTCGTCAAAGGTCTCGATATATGGTTTAAAATTAATCTTTAAAACAAATCTACCCCTTTCATTCCGATTTGCGGTAGACCAAAAATATTTTGCATATGCTTTTTCACATTTGTACAATATTTTATCGTTACCGAGTTCATATAGTTCCCAGTACTTCAGGACAATGCCATGGCTAAAAAGACGAAAATCCTTTGTTTCGTAATGTATTATTCAGTTGGATGAGCTTCTCTGTGGACTCTGTGCAGCAGGTGTATACCCGCTAGATGCAAATTTCATGTAACAAACATGTACCATTTGTTAATGCAGCACACATTAAGGGCCGATTGCACCAAAGCAAATTTAGCAGCGGTTCATTTGAACCATCAGTCGTAGAGATGGGTAACTCAGAGAATTTTCAAGAGCCGGCGGAAGGGCTTGGTGCGCCAACCCAACGCACCGGCACAGTAACTCACCGGCGCAGCTTATGTTGCAGTAAACTCTTATATCAGTAAACTCATTTATATATCACGCCGTACGCCAGACGATAAAACGATAAATGCGCGTTCCATTCCTTTTTATTTGCTTTTACTGAGAGAGTACACACGCTTGTTGAGTTGTTTTAATGAATAATATATAATCATAAATGAAGTCGCAATATATTTTCTTCTTGTAAAAACTAGTTGTCACAAGCGAATTTTCGGAGAAAAGATCCGAATAGTTGGATGATTTAACAGGTGTCGGAAATTGTTGAAATAACATAGTTTTCAAAGTTGTTTTATAGTTAGGGCACTAAACAGTAAACTTTCCTTGTAAAAGTAAACTTCCGTTGAAAAACTAAACTGCACAGTTTCGAAGCACCCGGTATTATACACATTGTCTAGTCAATGGGAATATTAAACATGTGACACTCAGATTGCCTAACGTGTGCGGCATTATGCAGATTGCCTGAAATACCGTAGTCAATTTGCAGATTGCCCAAAGTAGGACCTAGGCATTTCGCACAATGCCGGATTTCGTACACTGCCGATAACATATTTATAACATGTAATGACGGTTTCAAAATTAAATAAAACGTGGTACTCTATCTGTGGCTTCGATAAAAAAATTACATAATACGTAATATAATCTCTCCCGACAATGCCAAGAATCATATGGTGACTACCAGGCCTGCACGAACTTGCAATCCAAAGTAAGCCATCTTGAATGAATGTAATTGTTGCAACCAGGGTTGGTTTTTCCACCTATGTGTGTTCCAGTTTGTGGATGAAGTCACAGAGCGGCAACAACTCAAAAGGTCAACTCAGTGTTACCATGCCTAATCAGTCGCCGTTTAAGAGAATTCAATTTTTGACGGGTTGTATCAGAGCGACTAGAACTCGGTTCACTTAAACTGGACCAATCTACTCGTATTTCTTCCTGGGTTGGCGCTTCCAAATGTCGGTAAAATTTGGAATTTCGTTTCTTTTGATTGCAGACTATGTTTCTCAATCAAGTATATTAGGACCATGATCTAATTATGACATTCGGTGATTACAGGGTGATTTACGTAGACCGTGCCATAGAAATTTTAAAACAAAAAATTTGAGGCATACATGTTTTTCAGAACTCGAAATGCGACAATTTTGTGGATTAACGATGCCATCAGGATGAAAATGGGCCTTGCCACTAAATATTATTTTCGTTGAAAAAGCATTACTTAATTGCGGCTTTGGCTCATGAGCCAATTCAAATTTGTATGCATATTCCTGAGCTAGATACCGAATTTATGTTGCTGCGCTTTCTCCAAGATTTGCACGCACTGCTGCGATCTTTTCAGTCGAGTTCAGTAAGTAAGTAAGTTAGAACGTAAAGCTGTTCAAATTAACTGATTCTTACTGTAATGGATCTAGTAAGTTAACACGAAATAGTCCGCCTGCAGACAGTCTATAAATTACGTTCTAGGTCAAGTTATCTGCACCATAATAAATAAAAAACAAACATGCAGATAAGAGAAAAATTTTCTTTCAAATTTTCTTATAGTGGAGTGTAAGCAAAGAAAGTAATCTGAGGAGATTTAAACCAATTAGTGCAAAATGTGAGAATGTAACATTCAATATATGTTCAGTAATACAAATAATGTTATATAATTACCTGAACTCCGGGCATATAAAAGCCGATCCTGCATAGGCTGCATCTACGTGAAGCCAAACATTGTTTTCATTGCAGACAGGGCCGATCTCGTCTAAGCGATCAAAAGTACAGGATGACGTAGTTCCCAAAGTAGAAACACACTATAAAAGTAGCAGATAAAATCAGTTAGAAAAATATTCTATGAAAGTTCAAGTTTGATTTCTCAGTTTCAGAGACGAAAATTTCTGAATCAGAAAGTTGCAATTCCGAACCTCATTTGCGATAAGAATAAATAATTGTTAGAGTATTTGGAGACTCTAAGTTGGATAGTGCCATTTCGTCGAAAAACCCAGGCAGTCATAATAAAATATTTTTATAGTTATAAATTAACTTCTCTTAAACAACATATAAAAAATATTTTCGAATGTTTTAGTAGACCGTCAAAAAACAAAACAATTACCACTAATGGTGGCCGATCATAAATCTTGAATTATCAAGATCTATCTTTAGATAGCTGTAGTTATGATCTACGGTTAAAAATTCTAAAAAAGAATACGTTATGGATAGACAGAGATATCTACCCGGAATAATGTTTATAAATATTTTATAAATTTCAGGGTGTCAGAATTACCTGGCAGGAATAATCCTAACCCCGTTTTCGATGTTAGCTGAATTTAATCAAAGTGTTGCATGTGCACAACCTTACAGAATAAATCGTGTTATCAGCCAAAATACCACAACAGAATTAGGAGCTGAAGCTCATGTTGTAGAAAACGAAACAAACAAAGCCCAAAAACCACGCATTATGGGAGAGTGGGCCACCACGAGACTTGGGCCACCATGAGACTTTGCAATATTTTCTGTTACAATAAGGGATTTCCCCTTATTGTAACTATCTACTACCCCGTTTGGGTATTACTAGCATAGTGTTGCTTCGGTGGTAAAAGTTTCTTCCTGTCTGAATCAGTCCTGACTGAAATGTCATGACAAAGATGCATGTGAGCGAAGACGTGTTTTTCACGTTTGTTATTCTGAGCTAAATTTTTTTGTGAAAACATACAGTTAATGGTCAGAAACTTAAGTTGTATATTTAGTGTTGTAAGTGCTTTTTCATTGTATGAGGAAACTTTGTGATCTTAAATCGAATTTACCAACAATTAAAAAAAAGTTATAACGTGTAAATGGATTACCATGAGACACTTTTTTGGCGCCACCTTGGGGCACTGTCTTATGGATAAACTTTTAAGCTTTTAATAATGAATTAATTGCAACATTTTGTATCAATGGGTCGCATAAGAAAGTCCCAGAATAAAACATGAAACGAGCAGTCCAAGAAGTTATAGTGGTAGTAAGTGTTAGTGGACTAAAACTGTTGTTGCGAAGTCCCAAGGTATTTAGATGCTACCCAAAAGCTTTTAAAAGCAAACTCTCCAATAGTCAAAGAGAAAAGCAACAAATATCATACCTACTGATACTCCAGAAAAACAGAAAATTGAAATAAGTGCAAAGAATAAGATAGAAATTTCCAAAAAAGAAGCAGCGAAGAGAAACTTTTTTTTATTTTAAATTGTTTACAAAGGAGATGTCTTCCGATGACGACGAACGAACTGCGTTCGAAGAATTAGATAGAGAACCCAAAGAAGATGATTTTGTGCTAGTTGAGTTTTACAATTTAAATAATGGGAAGGTTATATTCTGAGGGAAAGTTGTTACTTGTGGCGACACATCCGAAGAAGTTGAAGTTAATTTTTAAGGAAGTCGGGTAAATTCAGCGGTGGTTTTGTATTCCCTGATCAACCTGATATTGAAACTGTTTCCTTAAAAGAAATTTTAATATTTTATAATTGTTTTCCTAAGACTAAAATTACAAAAGTTTTATTTTTTTCAGTTTTAATTTTCTTTAAGCCGAGGGTTAAAGCTAATTAATTTAATGTTTAAGATTAAAATAGCAATATTTGTGAATCTTGTAGTGGAAATATTTTTTTTAGTTTCAGATATCGTTTTTTTATTGATTTACTTATGTCTCACAGTGGCCTGTACCTCGGGCCACGATGAGACCTTGTCAAAAAAAATTAAACAATAAAAATATCTTTAAATTTACAGAAATTGTGTGCTTTCCACTGTTACATACTTAAATAAATGCAATTCCCACCAGCTAATCAACTTTTCACCACGTTCATGTAAAATGTTTGGAAAAAAAACCACTTTGACTTTTTTAGTCTTATGGTGGCCCACTTCCCCTACTAGAAATAATAAAATAACAGCGTAAGACAAGCAAGCGTCTTACGGATTCTGCAAAGAAAAAACCCAGCTTGATTACATTTGATAAATTCAATGAGTTACACGTTGACACGTTTCCGGTTTTGATTGCAGTTTTTTGTCAGCGAAAATATTTTTGATAAAATATTGCTGTCTGACGAAGGCACGTTTTACAATATTTGTTGTCAATAGGCACAAATTTTACGATTAAATTTTTTTGAATTAGAGTCCAGTTTTATTAGCAGACATTGCGTTATATACATACGAATTGAAGCAGCCATGTGGTTTCAAATGTGAGCACATTTGCATCGTGCAGTTCAGAAATTCTTAAATGTTTCTAATACCGCTGAATTGGAAGAAGTGATTGTCAAAACTGACCTTCACACTTTAAAGACTTAACCCGCTGATATGAATCTTAAAAAAATATTTTTTATAAACTCTTCAGGCCTTGGGTATAAGAAACGTTAATATTATTCAACCGAAAATTACCCATTTCATTAACAAAGTGGGAACAACTTCAAAGTGACGACTTTCAAGTCGTCAATAAATCGTCGTCGTAAAAGTCGTAGTCGACAATAAATTTTACGCTGCAATTTTAATGTACTGGGATCTGAAATTGCACAATTAAATAAAACTCGTTTAACGGGGACGGAATAGCAAAACTTATAAACAAACTTTGATAGTGAAAACTCCGACTATAAAAAGAAAACAAATCAAATCAATCGACATTCGCATTCATACTAATTTTAAAATGTTGCAAAACAAGAAGCCAATTTAGTAACCAACATTGTCACAAAATTGTTATTGTTATTCCGTAAAAAAGAAAATGGTTCGGCAAAAATGAACCAAAGTTATTCCGTTTTAACGTATCAACCTTTATTAGCTTACATAAAACGGAATTAAACCAGATTCGCGGTCTTCCTTGATAGCCTTTTCAACAGCATCACCTCTTAGCCTGTTGCTTTCATCGGGTTGTATGGATCGTAATTTTACTCCTCCCAATAAGCCAGCACGTTCCACTGATGAATGGCTTTGACCTGAATTTAGAGTAAATACGTATTATAAAAATGTGTATTTTTAAGACGTTTAAATGTTTTAAATTAAATTCTAAAAATAAAAAAACGGATGACTCAGTGGAGGAACTTTATGTATAATCTAGGTTAATAACATTTTTATATCGCAAGAAAGTTACTTAATTCTGTAACTAATTAGTTTTGCAATCTGATATCTTTGTTTCGTGTAAGAAAAGTGACTTTGACCTGGAATCAGTGAATGGTAATATTATCGAATTATTAACTAATAGGTACGATAGATAGATGTATAGATGTTACAAAATGACCGAACAATACGTTAGAATTGAAGAAATAGAAAAAATTTATACAGGGTGAGTCAGTTTATCAGCAGGACTTTAACGGTTGATAGAAAGACCAATTTTAAGAGGAACATATACACATATATATTGAAAACGGCTTCGTTTTTGGGATACAGGGTGGCAAAGTTAACATTTTATTTTCATTTTTATTTAACAATTCACGCAAATCTTAAGATTCTGTAATAAAATTCTGCATTCTAGAACTTATTGCAATACGACATCCAATCATGTCCAAGTTTTCGCCTGATTTACAGAGGCCGCCACATGGCACTAATATTTAATTTTTAAATAATAATAACTTATTTGTGCTTACCGGTATCAACCTGATTTTAAAATCAATCATTTTCCGTTGATATTTACATAAGAAAGGTAATCTTGTTTGATGAAATCGCTAACAGTAACTGTTTTAGAGATTTTATCAAAAAACTTTTTAATTCCAATCACAACAAAGTAGCAAACTTAAATTAAACAATTTCAGATTTTTAAAGTAAATTTTCAATGATTGGATGTGGTATTGCGATAAGTTGTGTATATTTTCCTGACTGTATTTCAATTTAATCCAAAAAAATTCCTGGGTTTCAGTCAATTTTATTGTTTATTATTCAAAATGTCACAAATACATTTCGGTGTCTTTCTCCACCATCATCAGTTTGTGTGTATAGTTGTTTCTACCTTCACATTTGACTGGCTATTCTATAGCTATTCTATATGATGATGGTGGAAAAAAACACCGAAAGGTATTTGTGATATTTTGAATAATAAACAATTCATTGTTGTGTATATTTTCCTGATTGTACTTCAATTTATTTCAAAATTTCCTGGGTTTCTGTCAATTTTATTGTTTATTATTTAAAATGTTACAAATACGTTTCGGTGTCTTTCTCCACCATCATCAGTTTGTCTAAAATATACATTTTTACATTTATTATCAATTTAATTGAATAAAAACTTTCACAAAATTAACATATTAAAATTCAAATCACACACATATTAAAAAGTACAATTTAGGACCTTGGTTCTCAGGTGATGAGTCGGGATAAACATGTTCGAGAAAAGACTAGAATCTATTGTTTAGAGATCTAAATTTGACTTACATGTCTAGATGTTTCTACCTTTACATTTGGTTGGACATTGAAATCCCTATTTTATTCGATATCGAGCGAGGGCACGAAAAACCTGTTTATACTTCGCCTTTTCTTTGCATTCTTGGAATTGCTCTGTAATTCTTCAATATCAGCTGTTTACTTTTCACTTACCAGGTCCATTCAGTTCATGCATGCGATCATCTAATTAATGTGTGATACACTGAGCTAAGATTGTCTGTGTCTGATCTAAAATTCATTGCATTCTGGTGTTTTTTGATCTGTATAATTTCATGGATTCTTCTCTTATTATAGTTGTTTTCATTGATTAGAATTTTTGTGTTATCGAAATCAAAACTATGCAATTTTTGTTGTGCATGTTGTGCTAATGCTGTTGCATTTTCGTTAACCTTTTTTAGGCTATATTTATGCTCGTATATTCAGTTCAAACAGTCAATCCTGTATACTACGTTAGGTGTGTCCAACTTATCGCTTCCAGGTTTAAATTTTGTGAAACATTCCCTTACCAAGTGGTTTTTAGTTCTTTCCGCCACAGTAATATTATGTGGCTTCAGAATACTCTTTATTTTTGTGTTTATCTCCGGTATGTACGGTAATGATACATACTTGATTTCCCCCTCCTTTATCTTATCTACACCATACATGCTGTTCCACTTATTTGATTTATTATTTGACTTATTTGAATTGTAGATTTTATTAATTCTTTGTTTTATTATTGGTTCAAAGAAAGCTTTGGGATAGTTGTTCATTATTAGTACCCTTTTTATTTTTTCATGATTTTTTGATCTTGTAAGAGCTGTTACAACACTTTTTTTATATTGTATAGGTGCATATGATTGGTAATTCAAGTATCTACCAGACCACACATCTTTGTGTTACCAGTTTGTTTTTTATTTCCCCATTACCGTCATATATAACAGTCATATCCAAAAAGTTTATCGATTTGTTTTGTCTTCCTCAATGGTGAATTTAATGGTCTCATGGAACGCGTTAAATTTATCTAATGTGTATTGAATTTTTTTGGTTTGGCAGGCACATTATGCAGTCATCCACGTATCTTTAAAGAATCCACACTCAAAATTCAATTCCGGTATTAGTTTTTCTTCCAGACTTTCCATCACGAGGTTTGCAATTGTTGCAGCTATGGGAGACCCCATAGCTAAGACACAAAAACTAATACCGGAATTGAATTTGAGTGTGGATTCTTTAAAAGATACGTGGATGACTGCCTAATGTGCCTGCCAAACCAAAAAATTCAATACACATTAGATAAATTTAATGCGTTCCATGAGACCATTAAATTCACCATTGAGGAAGACACAAACAAATCGATAAACTTTGTGGATATGACGGTTATATATGACGGTAATGGGGAAATAAAAACAAACTGGTACACAAAGGATGTGTGGTCTGGTAGATACTTGAATTATCAATCATATGCACCTATACAATATAAAAAAAGTGTTGCAACAGCTCTTACTGATAGAGCGATTAAATTGGCACATTGTAAATATAGATCAAAAAATCTTGAAAAAATAAAAAGGGTACTAATAATTAACAACTATCCCAAAGCTTTCTTTGAACCAATAATAAAACAAAGAATTAATAAAATCTACAATTCAAATAAATGGAACAGCATGAATGGTGTAGATAAGATAAAGGAGGGGGAAATCAAGTATGTATCATTACCGTACATACCGGAGATAAACACAAAAATAAAGAGTATTCTGAAGCCACCTAATATTACTGTGGCGGAAAGAACTAAAAACAACTTGGTAAGGGAATGTTTCACAAAATTTAAACCTGGAAGCGATAAGTTGGACACACCTAACGTAGTATACAGGATTGACTGTTTGAACTGTGACAAAGCATACATAGGACAAACAGGACAATATTTGAAAAAAGAATATACGAGCATAAATATAGCCTAAGAAAGGTTAACGAAAATGCAACAGCATTAGCACAACATGCACAACAAAAATTGCATAGTTTTTATTTCGATAACACAAAAATTCTAATCACTGAAAACAACTATAATAAGAGAAGAATCCATGAATTGATACAGATCAAAAAACACCAGAATGCAATGAATTTTAGATCAGACACAGACAATCTTAGCTCAGTGTATCACACATTAATTAGATGATCGTATGCATGAACTGAATGGACCTGGTAAGTGAAAAGTAAACAGCTGATATTGAAGAATTACAGAGCAATTCCAAGAATGCAAAGAAAAGGCGAAGTATAAACAGGTTTTTCGTGCCCTCTCTCGATATCGAATAAAATAGGGAATACAATGTCCAACCAAATGTAAAGGTAGAAACATCTAGACATGTAAGTCAAATTTAGATCTCTAAACAATAGATTCTAGTCTTTTCCCGAACATATTTATCCCGCATCATCACCTGAGAACCAAGGTTCCCAAATTGTACTTTTTAATATGTGTGTGATTTGAATTTTAATATGTTAATTTTGTGAAAGTTTTTTTTTAAATTAAATTGATAATAAATGTAAAAATGTATATTTTAGACAAACTGATGATGGTGGAGAAAGACACCGAAACGTATTTGTAACATTTTAAATAATAAACAATAAAATTGACTAAAACCCAGGAAATTTTGAAATAAAATAATAAACAATAAAATTGACTGAAACCTATGAATTTTTTTGGATTAAATTGCGATAAGTCACAGAATATACCCGGTGTCCCTAAAATCACTGTGCAACGCTTGACCACAAATTCCTTAAATTAGACGATCTAGGGAAACTTACCTATATCCAATGTTGCATGTTGTCGCTACAGGGCGCCAAAGTTCTCAAATTAATATTGTTTTTTTCCAAATAATTTCTAAACGCCTATATCAATTTTCACTCATTTTGGAATCAACACTTGCTACATAAATTAACGTAAGTGTGATCTTTTTTTAATGCGTGAAATTTTTTAAATGGCGTTTGGTTCGTTAATAAAAGTTTGTATTTTTGTTATCTCTAGTACAAATAGTTCTGATTGTTTTCTGCTATTAGCTTGTTTTCGTTTGAAATTTTTTTCAAACCTTCGTCTTTTCCTTCGTCAAACCTTCGTCAAATTTTCGTCAAACCTACAGTTTCTGTACAAATAATTATTTAGGATACCTTGTAATGCAGATTTTATATTATTAGTCGGGCTTGCTTTGTTTTAATTTGCAGCATCGAAAATTATTTCCAGTAACTGAGCTCCTATAGCGAGGGGCAAAGCATACACTTCTGATTTAAGAGAGCCCCACAGAAAAGAATCTATAGGCGTTAAATCGGATGTTCTTGGTGGCCAATTTGTGGGTGCATCCTTGCCTCTTCCAATCCATCTATTATCAAACTTCGCTCGACACCAAAAACAATAAAAACTGTCGGATTGTCAAATGTACGAAATAATTTGTTTAAGTTCAGTCAAGTATTGTTTTTAAGCAACAATACAATAAATTTGCAAACACAAAAACGAATGCATACAAACTATACATGTATATGTCTGACGAAAAGTTTACAAGAGGCAAAAGAGTTTCAAGCAGCAGAAAAAAAGCTAAAATCATTTGTACAGGGGGTAACAAAAATACAAACATTTATTAACGAACCAAACGTCATTTTCAATAGTTTCAAGCATTTAAAAAATAGGACGCTTACATCAAAACACGTCAATTTAAGTAGTAATTGCTGATTCCAAAATTAGTAAAAAACCAATTCGGCGCTTAAAACTTATTTGGAAAAACCGCTATTAATTTGAGAACTTTGGCGCCCTGTAGCGGCAAAATGAAGCAACATTCGATATAGGTAAGTTTGCTTAGATCGTCTTATTTTCGGTTAAGGATTTTGTGGTTAAGCGTTGTATAGTCATTTTAGGGACACCCTGTAGAATTTAATCACAGCTTATATTATCATGATATATCAGCTGTGATTTTGTTACGTACCTATATTTAAATTGCGTGGATAATTTAAAAAAATAAAATAAAATGTTAACTTTTCCACTCTGCATCTCAAATAAGTCTAATCTCTAAAATAAGTTCAATATATATTTGTATAATATTTTCAACTTAAAATTGGTTTTTATATCGACCGTCAAAGTCCTGGTACTAAGAACTGACTCACCGTGTATAAGCAGCTTATGGATCAATTACACTAAAACATTTGATTTCTCAAAAGTTTTACGTGTTTTCGCAACAATCACGCCAATTACAAAACTGAATCAAGATAATGCGTTCGTCGCTTTCTCAAATATCGAGAATTTTACTTCCTCCGCTAAAGACACTGGCAGATACGGAAAGGTGAATTTTAGAATAGTAGTAAAATAGTTCAGAAATATAATACAATATGAATTTTAAAGCTTACTAGATGTGTATCCAACAAGTTTGTCAATGATTTCAGACTCTTTCATTTGTGGGTATTCCTTTTTGGCCATAGCAATGGCTTTTGCCTTAGCTCCTAAAAGAGCTACAAGTGTTGCTTCGCTAGCTGTTCCTTGGATTACACCCCCCACCTGCAGTAGATGATATTCTTTAATTAATTGTTATAAATAAATAATCAATTAATACCTTTCCCTCCAGAAGATGCCAAAAATTCTTCTGGCAACCCTAAGCTTTGCCCAGCCAATCTAACATCACTACTTCCAATTCTGTGCATGCCGGACTAGCGATCTATAACAAAATAAAATAGTCCTAAAATTATACTCGTTTAATTACACTCTTGATATATGAAAAATATTGGAGATCGGTATGTAGTGACCCTCAGGAAAAACAATGACCAGTCAATTATCCATCTATCAGAACATTTATATTTCCTTCCTCAGGGCTATAATACAGAATAAATAACAGTCCGGGAAAGTGAATAAAAAAATTTTCTATGAATAAATAGGTACAAACAGATAAAATATTTTAACAATATATCAATGTGGAAGTCAAAATAAAATTTTACAGTATAGTCGAAATTGAAAACATATTTTCTAATTGTAAGAATCCAGCAATACTCGTTCTCAGTTTTAGCAGTCTATTTAAAATACCCGCGCTAACAAAAATCGACAAAACTATCACAAAATAAACTATTGTATCATGTAGATGGTTTTCAATGTCAGTAAAAAATATGTAAGAAATATTGTAAGTTTGTATTTGTCAAGACTGGGTTTCTACAAAATAATCAAGAAAAAAGTGAAACTATTTTTAGAATACTTGAAGCCAATAAACTAAATGCACATCATTTGAGTTATCAAATACACATACCGGCAAAAATTAGGGAAACAGGAACAAATGTTTGAAGTCAGTTTTCTTGTGAGCCCTCTATCGGGTTTGCAATTGTTTTTTTACCGAATTGCAGCTTAGTTCTTCACGAATGTCCTTAAATTATTGCCGTTCCTGGTAGATGAACATATACAGGGTGTCCCACCGGGAAACGCCGCGATCGATATCTGCTAAATTGTAATAAGGAGAAATTTGAACTTGGGACGGTCTGCCGAAGTCATGGGGGCAAGCGATCTAAAATATTTCCAAGATGGCCACACTTCTGGTTGTACCGGAACCACCATTTCCAGTGTTTTCGTGTTTACATTTTATTTTTTCTTAAAGTTGGAAGCTCAACAACATTTTCCACCTGGTCATTGCCTGCTATTAATTTTTTTTAGTAGTAGTAGTAGTAGTTTTAGTTATTAGTAAGTTAGTAGTAAGTAAGTAAGTTTAGTGGTATTATATCGAATTCGTTTTGCCACTAGCCTATTAGTGTCTACGATAGAAATAAATGCGAGTTTTATTAAGATTTATCTTACTTAAACCTTTCGGTTTCTAAGATATTTGGAGTTCTGTAAAAATGAACCTATACCTGTACCTAGCTCTTCAGGTTTTCATGGAAATCGCATATTTTCAGGATTGATTTATCGTTATTTATGGCATACTATTTAAAGTAAAAGTAGAACTAAAAAGCGAATTGTAATTTTAACAAACACCCAGCTTTCTCAGCAATACTATTATATCAGCCAAAAACACTGTACCCGCAAAAAACACTGAGTATCTCGAAACATTATTCAAGCTATTAATGCACGTTTTCAACGGTGATAACTTGCGTAAATTAAATGGAACACCCTCTATTTTATGCCAAGAGCCGATAAAAAAAATACTCTCAAGTATTATCAATTCAAGCTATTAATGCACTCTTTTTTTAAACGCTCTAACAACATTTGAGCAACATAGCAGAGCTTATCCTTTGAAACGCTTCTATGATTTTCTACTTTATCTTTTGTAAGTTATAATAAATTAATAATATTAATTTATCTTTCTATAAACAACACCTTTTACATATTCCAATAAAAAAATCCGCCGGAATAAAATCTGGTGATCACGGGGGCCAGTTTGGACAAACAGTTCTTTCAATCCAGCGCTGATGAAACTTAAGTTTTAAAAATGCCCGTACCTCACGATGAAAATGTGCTGGCGCTCCATCCAGTTGAAACTAAATGGCAGCTCTAACTTCTAACGAAGTTTTGGGTTAACCTTCTAATAACATTGGAAGCTGATTGATTAAAAAATTTAGAAACAGTGCTCCATTCAAATCTCCTTGGAAAATATAGGGGCCAATTAAATGATTTTTCATTATTCCACGTCACGTATTTACTGACCACTTGTCCTGATTTTTGATCATTCTAAATTGGTGCGGCTTTGAATCCGAGTAATAATTGAAATTGCGCCTATTGACAGATCCATTATTGTAAAACGATGATTTCCATGAAAACCTGAAGAGTTGGATATAGGATACCTTTATAGTATTCCACAGAAATAAAAATTTTCATCGGTTTCAGTCATAAAGTACAGATTCTTCCATTTGAATTAAACAATTTATTACCGTTCAAAACGTGTAATTGTTTGAACACCATTTTGGGACACCCTGTATGTCTTCGGCTAATTTTCATTAATTTGCAACAAAACGGAATTCATTGGTAGCCGTAAGGTAAAATTTAGTTTCCAAATTCAAAATGGGTGTTGAAAATTTAAACTAACAAAAAGAGTCTTTATTTTCACAAAATTCCAAATATCTCACAAACTCTAAGCTTTAAGTAAGATAAACCCGAATAAAACTCACATTTATTTCGATCGTAGACACTAATAACATAATAATATACAGAATTTCCATTTATTTAAAAAAATGCAACTTTGGGTTTAATCTAGCAGTTGGGACACCCTGTGCATTAGAAAATAATTTTGAATTGTACGTCCGGCGGACCTCCATTTATCCATAAAATTATACTTTTAAATCATCGTCATCAAAAAATCTTTCGTGTTGTATAATCTGAATAACCCTGTATACAGGATATACGAGTAACCATACTCGTATATATATAACCAAAGCTACGCATTCAAACGCATAGTCAACGAAGTCCTTAAATTGCAGCATTTCCCACAGAACTGGAAAAACGCTGTAATAGCTCCTATCTTAAAGCTAGGAAAAAAACCGACTGATCCCGCCTCTTATAGGTCAATTTATCTCCTGAACTCCCTCGGCAAATTAACCGAGAAGGTTATCCGATCGAGACTACAGGCATCAGCCGCTTCGAAGTTTAATCCCGGCTGAGCAGTTTGGCTTTCGACCAAGAGACAACACAACGCATTCAGCATTTAATAAGCTTCAAAGTACGGTAACGCTGCTTCTCGATAAGGAAAAGGCCTTCGACAAACGTCGTTTGGCACACAGGCCTACTGCACAAGTTATTTGCCGTGCATTAACTGCCGCTCTACGTAGTCTCCCTTATAGCGTCTTACCTAAAAAATCGTACCATCCAGGTGAAAGTGGAGAGTTCCACTTCTACCAAAAGACGCATCGTGACAGGAGTACCACAAGGTACAGTGATTTTGCCGTTGCTGTATAGATTGTAGCCAGCAGACATTCCAAGACTTCCCACTACAAAAATACCACAATACGTTGATGATGTTGCTTTTTACACATCGTCTTTCTATGCTCAAGCTGCGAAATCTCAGATTGCACGTCTCCTGATATATTGACGCCGTATTTCGACAAATGGAAACTTACAGTGAAACACCGAACTTATTTATTATCTTTTCGCGCAAATTCACTAACAAAAAAATCCTATAGCCACTCATAGTCCAAAATACTACAATCAAACCAGTACAAGAGGTGAAATACCTGGGATTCAAACTATACGCCCAACTTCATTTCAATAAGCATGTTCACTATGCTATATAAAAGACTTTCATGGCCCAAAGAAAATTCTACTCTCTTCTGGCGCCCAAATTAATTTCTATCACCTCAAAACAAACTTCTGCTCTACACCTCCACTATACTGACTTACTGCTCCCCTATCTGGCACCCCGTCAGTGATTCCACGAGACGGCGTGTTCCATGGACCCAAAATAGGTTCTGAGAGGCGTCCTATCGGCTGACAGATACACCAGAATAACCAAACTGCACGAAGCTACAGGGGTGGCCTATATAGTAGACTATATAGATACAATCTCTGACAAATTCTATCATAGCGGAGTGCAAAGCTCTGCCCTTACGCGAAACCTCACACAAGTTAGAGCAAACGATCGCCCTACGCACGGTCCCCTGTATAAGCGACTTCCCATATTTTATGAGGATTTTTTCCTATACAATACGTGACGACAAACCAACACTTCCTGCAAAAACAGGACTCGTTTCCAGCAGGCTAGAAACGCAACAATCCAACACTACGTGATTGGTCGGATTCGTTCTTCCTTTGCTCTGGTTGGTTCTGGCTGGTCTTTGCACCAATGGGAGCAGGGGGTGTGGCCTAGGCCATATATTGAGTGAGACGGCCGGCGGTTTATGCCACGTCTGACATTATCAAAATTAAAGGTAGAAGAAAAAGGGAGTTTTGGCTTTCTTTCAGAAAGACCTTTTTTTCTTATTCAATGCCCCTCGAATAAAACCAAAACCGCCATTTCCAGATTATCTCCCGACGCTGTAGTGCCTATGGCTAGCTCGGAAATGTCCATGTTAGGGCACTGCCCAGGTAATTATCGCGCGTCTATTATCATGGGCAAAGGGAGCAACCGGAAGAACATTTGGACAGGCATGGGATAGTGACCCTCTCGTATGTTGTAACTTTGTATGGACTTAAATCAATGTAAATATTAAAAAAAAATTATCTATCTATCTATCTGCTGCAAGTATCTTCAACACATGTTTCTCTATGTCTAGATCTACCTGCTTCAATTCCTGAAGCCAATCTTCCAGTGTCTCTAGCCCTTCGGTGGCGTAAGTTCTTACAACTTCTTCTATGTTAATGTGGCTGTTTACGCTTATTACTTTAGTATTACTATTTTAATTACCATTGCTATTTATATTAGCGATACCTATTTATTCTGTCCATCTGAGACGAATCTATTCGCCTAGATGGCGCCCTTTTCAATTACTGTCATCCCCGAGAACGCCTCGTCTTGAGGTCGTGCCATTCTGGAACTCTCTTTCAAATCGTCAAGGGGTTCGGATTTACTTTGTAGTGGTAACGCTTGCGAAATACACAATTAAAGCAGCTTACCAGAGTTTCAATCAAAATACAGTCCACTTTCCAAAGCAATCCAGTACGCGTGTTTCAACAACCGACTACAAATTATTTTGGGTCTACAAAGGTTGCATAACCCGCACAGTGGCATTCCCGAATAACTAATAGCATATTCGGTATTGGTGCACATTTTGTGAAAGAAGCTTCAAACTAAGTCACAACTTGATAAATGTTTGTTATTCTTGACAAAAACTATCTACCTGTAACCTCCTACTGACAAAAAATTGTGGAGAGTTACATAGCCATACCCACCTGACTCTGCAACTACAATACTAGGAAACCACCATACTCCAACATTCCACGAGTCAGCAGAAGTGTTTTCCTCATTTGACTGTTTTGCATGAGAACTCATTCTTTGTAACCACGTTGTGGAATTAAGTAGCTAAATAAATTGTCGTTGTAATAATAAAAACTTTTTAAAAACGAATTATATCGTTAAAGTTTCATAATTGGCGCAGTCGGTAGGATTGTGCAGTAGCAGTATCCAAGATTCCGGCTATTTGGGTTCTTCAACTCTTCAGCACAATCTCTAGAACCAACGGCAGAGGCTACTCCACCAAAGAATCGGGAAGGAAGAATCAACGTAAGTGCATTCTCCTTTCAATCCTAATCTATCTTCCGTATAAAGATTTCATTAGGAATAGTAATAGGGCCGTGTATCGCATACACACAATTAAAGTTAGGTCAGTCTATTGAAGATATAGTTTAGTTTGATTTTTTTTTCTCTCTCTCAATTAAGAAAATAGAAAGCATAAAAATAGTAATTTTTTAAAGTGAAATATAAAGTTTATGCTTATTTATGAGTGAAGTAGACGATATTGTCCAACAATTAGAAAATATTCGTCTTAGCAAACCAGTAAGTACCAGCGTTAAAATGACTACTGCAAACCAAAATAATATGAATTGGAGTTTATTCAAATCAAAGTTAGATAATATTAAATCCTTTGACGGTGACAGTAATTACCTGAATAAATTTTTAAGTAGGTGCGAGAACCTAATAAGTACATATCTACCACTAAACGATGCTGATTTAAACAAGCATATTTTGGATTGTATTAATGAGAAACTGATCGGAAAAGCCGAAACTATGGTTGGCAATCGATCAGAACTTCTTAGTTGGGATAATCTCAAAACCGCTTTGATTCAGTGCTTCTCTGACCGAAGAGATGTAGATTGTTTAATTCAGGAACTTACAAGGACCCGCCCTCATAGAAATGAAGATTTAATAAGTTTTGGTACTAGGTTGCAATTTCTTAGGAGTAATGTAGTCCAGCGTGTCAGTAACGATACCCAAATGTCTACTAGCGATAAAGTTTGCAACATTAATCATTTTGAGAAAACTTCACTAAATACGTTTATCGCAGGATGCTCAGGCACATTGAAAAATAATATGCATCTGAAAAGACCAGAATCCCTTGAGGATGCGATGGCCTATGTTTTAGAGTTTGAGAATTTTGAGCGACTTTATGGAACTTTACGTAATAGTGAAAAATCCCAAAAATTTAATCCAAGTTTCACTAAGCCTGGAATTAACCAAAATTATTATCGTCAACATTTTCCAAACGCGCAAAGTTTTTTCCCCACCCCACAGTTTAGTAACAGCCAACCGCAATATAATCAATATCAAGCCAACAACCAATCAAATGGTTATCAACTTAATCAACACACTAATTCAATCACGTCTACTAAACCGACATTTCCCTCTCAACCGGTAAATATTCAAAGTAGACCAACACCCCCTAGACAATGGCCCACAAATAGAGATGTTTTTGGTCCGCCTAGAAATGTATTCAGACCCAATCAGAACTCTCCAAATCAATTTCCAAGGCCTACACCCATGTCAGGAATTTCCAGAAATTCTCTTACCCCCACCAGAAAACATAGATTAAATTCTCAATATAATAACTTCCAAAGACCATTTTATCAAACACCACAGCCAATGATAGTTGAAGAACTATATTCGAACGAATACGAAGATCATTCTACAAACCCGTATTGTCAAAATTTTGAATATTTTATAACCAAGAATACCTTGACTACCCTCAGTCAACAGAAACATACTCTGATCAATTTGAAGACCAAATCAACTTCCAGGAGCTTCAAGGCCCTCGAACTTCCCAAATACTGTCCTCGAAGAAAATGGAAATTTTTGCGACCCCCAGCCCAACGAAAGAACACAGCTAATAGAAATTAACATTTCTTCATACAATGCCCTTCCATACATTGAAATTAGCAGTCTTAACATCAAGCTTTTAATTGACACTGGCAGTTTTCGATCAATTTTAAGACCCACCATTGCCGAGACTTATTTTCCACACTGTATATTTCGGTCAACCAATACTATTAAAACAGCCATAGGTAGCGAAAGCACGCAGTTTCAAGCTAATATTTCCGCGCTCGCAGAAGTTGGTCTCGACTACGAAATCAGCTTTATTTTATTTGATTTTCATGATTATTTTGATGGCGTTCTAGGACTCAATGATCTTATAAATATGAATCTTAACATTGATTTAATTAACAAGCGATTGATTGGAGCAAACATCGAAATTCCCTTTAAGTACAGAACACCTGCAGAAGCTAGTTTTACATTCTCGGTAAACCCATGCAGTAAAATTAAGAAGAAATTACCAGTTAATGTTAACGACGGGGATATTATTATAAATACCCAGAAGATGAACGACCTGATCATTCCGTCAATGGTCACCTGTGCACGCTACGGATTTGCCACCGTTGAAATTCAAAACCCCACAGATAAGACCGTTTCAATAACCTTAACTGAACCACTAAAGGTCGAGGCTTTTGAACCTGCAAAGTATGAAATTTATACTCTTGAGGCAGTCTCGCAAAATCTTGGAAATCGTAATAACAAAACGTTTAATATTAATAATCAAGTTCGAACGAATCACATGAATACCGAAGAAAAATTAGCTATCAATCGATTGTGTACGGAATTTTCCGATATATTCTATAAACCAGGAGACCAACTCAGTTTCACATCAAGAATTAAGCTTGAAATCAAAACAACCGACGAGATTCCGGTGCACGTTAAACCATATCGATACCCATATGTTCACAAAGCAGAGGTTAAAAAACAAATAAATGAAATGTTAGACAAAGGAATTATTCGATCTTCCAGCAGTCCATGGTCATCACCAATATGGATTGTCCCCAAGAAAATGGACGCGTCAGGGCAACAGAAATGGAGGATAGTTTGCGATTTCAGAAAAATTAATGACAAATGTGTTCCCGACAAATACCCAATACCTAACATTAACGATATATTAGATAAAATGGGCCGTGCCCAATATTTTTCTACCCTCCATTTGGCGAGTGGGTTTCACCAGATTGAAATACACAAGGACTCGATAGAAAAAACAGCATTTAGCGTGGAACATGGCCGCTATGAGTATTTAAGAATGCCATTTGGACTGAGAAATGCATATTTTTCTACCCTCGATTTGGAGAGTGGGTTTCACCAGATTGAAATACACAAGGACTCGATAGAAAAAACAGCATTTAGCGTGGAACATGGCCACTATGAGTATTTAAGAATGCCATTTGGACTGAGAAATGCTCCAGCGACATTCCAACGTGTAATGGATGAAGTACTCAAAGATCTACAAAACAAAGTTTGTATGGTATTTATGGATGATGTAATCGTGTTCAGTACAAATTTAACAGAACATATTCAAAATTTAAAATTGGTATTTAAAAAACTTCGTGAAGCAAATTTAAAAATTCAACTCGATAAATGTGAGTTTCTGCGACGAGAGGTCGAATTTTTAGGACACATTGTCACACCAGAGGGAATAAACCAAAAAAAAATAAGATCACGGCAATACAAAAATACCCACTTCCAAAAACGCAACGCGAACTAAAATCATTTTTGGGATTGGTTGGATATTATCGAAAATTTATCCAGAATTTTGCAAAGCTAACTAAACCCTTAACACAATGTCTTAAGAAAGAAGGAAAAATTGTGCACACAAAAGAATTCATAGAGTGTGTTAATACTTGCACAAATGTTCTAACAACAGAACATGTCTTGGCATATCCAAATTTTACGAAACCCTTCGAGTTAACCACCGACGCTTCTAATTTCGCGATTTCAGGAGTACTATCTCAGGGAAACCATCCAATATGTTACGCATCTAGAACCCTTAATCCAGCGGAGATAAATTACTCAACAATTGAGAAGGAGCTATTGGCAATTGTCTGGAGTTTGCAAGTACTATCGCCCATATTTATTTGGAAGGAAATTTATAATCTTCACAGACCATAAACCCTTACAATGGCTCATGTCAATGAAAGAACCGAATTCCAGGTTGGTACGTTGGAGACTAAAATTAGAGGAGTTCGACTACGAAATCAGATATAAAAAAGGCAAATCCAATAAAGCAGCAGATGCACTTTCCAGGAATCCTGTTGACCTCAATGCTCTAGAAACAGATTCATTATACAACAATATAGGAGACACCGATGAAATAACCAATGACTTTATGTTAAATCACGAAGAATTGCCAAGCTTAGATAACTTAACAGTTTCAGAGATTTTAGGGCAAAACACCGAACCCTCAAATTCAAATAAAGGCAAAATTAATATTATATCGAATATCCAGTTAAGAACACCGAACCAAGTTAACAACCAACCGTCCGATTCAGAAAACAATACACTCATCATCAGAAAATCCTATTTTTGGAATACCAATATCTGAACGTCCAATAAATATGTACCAGAATCAAATAATTATTACAGATGGAGATATCCTAAATGTTCATATTAAACAGAAACGCATATTCGAAAACATCCGTATGTACTTAACTATTTCAAAAATTAATCCCGCCCCTCACATTATCAAATTTATAAAAGAATACCTCAATCCGAAACAATCATACGCATTATATTTTCGACACGATGGCCTTGCGCGAATTATTACAGTAACCCTTCAAAATATCTTTAAAAATTCTGCTTATAAAATGCTTCATTGTACAAAAATGCTTGAAGATGTACAAACCAGAGAGGAGCAGCAGGAGAGAATGAAGCTCTATCACACCACAAAGACTTGTCACCGCGGCATAAGCGAGCTAAAATTGAGTTTAAATCAAAGATATTATTGGCCAATAGAAAACTACGTGAATAATTGTGAAATTTGTCAGAAAAATAAATATGACAGAAGTCCACCTATTGTGAAGTTCAATCTCACTCCTACAGCATCCAGACCATTTGAACACATACATGTCGACACTTTTAGAATGAATTACGATGCTTATGTCACAGTTTTAGATTCATTTTCCAGATACGGGCAGGCATACCCACTTAAAAGTATTACCGGAATTGAAGTTATCGAAAATCTATACACCTTTATTAAACATCATGGTTTACCATTGAAGATAACTACAGATCAAGGAACGGAATTTAAGAATAAAGCTTTAGAAGATTTTTGCAAACTCTATAAAATTGATTTACACTACACAACAGCGAAGAATAGTAATTCAAATTCACCTGTTGAACGCTTTCATTCGTCAGTCATAGAAAGCTACAGATGCTTGAAAGAGGAAAATAAAGAACTATCAACTGATCAATTAATCAAGCGCGCAGTTTTGGGTTATAATAATTCTATTCATACTGTAACAAAATTTACCCCTTTTGAAATCATAACTGGTCACATTAAATCAATAAATCCGTTTGATCTCAACGATAACGCAATTATTTCAAGTTATGTGCAATCGCATAAAGAAAATTCGAATAAGTTATACGAAAAATTAAGCAAAAGAATGAAGAAGCAAAATGTGCAATAATAACTAAACGGAACGAAAACAGATGTGAACCACCAGATTTCGAGTCACAAAATCACGCTTATATCAAAACCAAAAACCGCGGCAAACACTTACCAAAATTTAATAAAATGCAACTACTCGGGCAAACCGATATTAAATTACAAACACAAAATCACGATTATCACAAAAGTTGGGCCCGAAAACCAAAAACTAAGTTACACTATTATTTGCAGAGAAACCAAGGAAATGGGTCTCAAATGGAAAATCCCGATTGTCCTGTTCCTGGTTCTTCAAACCAAATGGTCAATTGAAACGGAAATACAACTAAACCCCTTAAATAATCCAATACTTCCGATTAAGCTAGGTAATGCTAAGCTAGTTTATAGCAAACATACATTTCTACACTATATAGATTTAATTGAGATAATTACGCAAATGGAAAATTTAAAAAGCAATTTTCTAATACTTAAAGGCTACTTAAAGTCACATAACGGTAATAACGGTATATCATATCATCAGTTATCAGAAAATTTACTAATAAGAACGGACAACTTAATTCACATTGCATCAGGTAAACTTCAAAATTTAATACCAAATAATCGAAAAAAAACGAGGCCTTTTGAATATAGTAGGGCAAATTAATAAATGGCTTTTTGGTACACTTGACGCTGAAGACGGTCAACATTACAATGAAGCAATTGCTACTTTAGAGAGTAGTCAAACAAGCGTTAACGATGAACTAAAACTTCAGATGTCGCTATCCAAAGGTTTAATCACTCATTACAATAAGACCATAACTACCCTTAACGAAAATCAGGACAAATTTATATTAAGTATAAGATCCTTTCAGCAACTAATGCAACAAACGATATCCAATGTTCAGAATTATCTTGGGTTTCATGGGTCAATAACGCAATTGAACCTAGATTGTCAAAACTTAATTATGTTTTTGGATAAATTTAGAGGATTGCAATAATGTTTTCCAAGCTAAATGCGCTGCATAACAGTATTTTGTCCACTAACGAATTAACAATTATGCTAAAATATTTAGAAAACATGTACAAAGTTGCAGCCAATCCCAAATTTCAAAATATACTCTCGTATTATCAATTTTTTGGAACTCAGGTTAGTTTCTCTCACACGAAAATAATTTTTGCGATACACGTACCTATACTAAGGCCAGAAGATCTAATGTTTTTTCACCTATACCCTATTATCCTAAATCGAACTATATTCATTCCCCAATACCCTTACCTCGCACAAGAAGAAGTTAGAAACCAGCACACCAGTCAGCCTTGCTCAAAAATAGAAGACACATATTACTGCAACGAAGAGTTTCACCCACAAGATGATTGTACCAATGAACTTTTAAAAGGCAAGACAATACATAATTGCCCAACATTCAACATTAAGTTAGTAGAGCCAATAGTTGAACAAGTAACGGAAGAATTGGTCCTCGTACTGTTAACAGAACCTGCAAAGTTAATATCCAAATGTGGTACCGATCAGTATCACCTACTTGAAACATCAACCCTTGTCAAGATCCCGAAAAATTGCGAAATTCAAATTAATGAAAAGAAATTCATCAATAACATCAACATACAAAAGGAAAACCATTTATATTGCCGAAAATCACACTACCTCAAACAATTACTACGAAGTTCTTGGACGCACCAAACATTTCCAAAATTAATCTAGATGAAATTTATCATTTGAAGGAAATAGCCAATCAACTTTTACCAGTGACTTTAAACCAGAAGTCAAAACACCAAGAATACACCTTCTTTGGTATTGTGGGCGTCCTGCACATTTCTTCTGATTCTCCTATTGACGAGCCAATGGAACCGAGTCAAAATCTTTTGGCTATCGACCCGAAATGCTTTCCATAAATCTACGGATCTTCAAGTACCAGATGATTACTCAGCAACTACCGCTTCGAAAAAACAGTCCGTTATTTTCGAATCCTGAGGAGGGAGAAGTTACATAGCCATACCCACCTGACTCTGCAACTACAATACTAGGAAACCACCATACTCCAACATTCCACGAGTCAGCAGAAGTGTTTTCCTCATTTGACTGTTTTGCATGAGAACTCATTCTTTGTAACCACGTTGTGGAATTAAGTAGCTAAATAAATTGTCGTTGTAATAATAAAAACTTTTTAAAAACGAATTATATCGTTAAAGTTTCATAATTGGAGGAGTACTTTTTTAATATTAAAATTTTTCATAATTTGAAGTAAAAATCATAATTTTTCTTTTCGAATAGTTAAGAATTTTTTATTTTTATATATATTTATTAAGAAATTTTCGAAAAAAATTGTTTCAATATTTTTCTCCTGCTCTCCAAGTGAGCCCCTATAACTCCTTGAAAGGCATGACGCCAATTTTGAATCACCCTGTATATTTTATATGTCTTTAAATTAGCTAATTTAACCAGCTTTAAATATCAAAAGAGCATTTAATTATTGCCTTCACAATACATTCAAGAAATAAATTAAGCTCCTTTGGCAGTTAACAACCGAAAGAACGCCTGATACGCTCGAGAAAATCTTTTCAGCTAACGGAAATGAGCTGAGTAGGGCCGAGAACACGCATTTCATTTTAATGAAAGGAAAGGAGAAAAGAGTCCTTCTGGTTTATTCAGGACTTGTTGAGTGCTTAGCGATTCGATCATAAATCAGAGGATTTACGACATGTGCTAATGACGCCTATCAAATAAATGGCTCGGCGAGTATGTGAGTATTTTCGTCGGTCATTCGTATTGGCCAGTAGTTCAATCTATTATCAAAAGGGCTGACCTGGGGAGTTTTTCGGGTTTACAGGCTGTTATCGAAAACAAATTCCTCATGGCGCTTTGCAACAACGAATAGCTTGCATCTTTAGAGGTGGTTCAATGCAAAACCGAAAAATGTCTATTACTTTAAAACAGTTTCTAGACCAGCTTCATTCAGCTGCCCTTAATGTCTAGGGGAGGGAATCCGTTGGAACAAAAGATACAACCGCCAAAACAAACAGTTGGCTAGAAAGATTGGGATAAAACCTTTCTTTGGAACAGAAAATCCCTTATGGATATGAAGAATGCATCAGTATTCCGAAAACATATTAGATACATGTTGTTCAGAAAGGGTACTACTTCCAACCAATTTTGCTGACCTTTATATTAATAACTTTTCACGCAGTACATACATGTCAGATCAAATTTTAGAACTTAAAAGCCCAATTACTTCCACATAAATTAAATATTCTTGTTTCATGGCGAAATTTCAGTCCGAATTTGAGAAAAATGGATTCAACTAGCACCAGGTTTTAAGAATAAACGACACTGACAACAAAACAAATCATGGAATATTTTAAATGATAAGATAATGAAAATGTGTAATAATTAGTTAAATAAATTGTTCAGAGTGACTCCATTGACAACTCCGCCTGGGCCATGCGGTGGGTGGACTGAGCACACTCACCGGGTCGCACTGCCGGTCAAAAACCCGGATAAAAGAGGAAGGTTCCTAGGCGAGGTTAGCTACCTACCTGGAGTGAGAACCGATATTGGCTCATAGAACTGAATATATAGCTTCGGAAACCGGACAGAACTATCAGATGAGGACATGCGCCAGAAGAATGAAAAAACGAATGGGAAAACGAGTGACCAAGAAAATCTGAACACCGCATAACACGATCAAGAGATCACAATATAAATTAAGAAGCACACTATTGACGTTTGCGGAATCTCTGATACAATGATAAAGGGACAAGAAACATCAAAGTATGGACAATGCATGCTACATAGAAGTACATGCTGACATTCATACAGTGGTAAAGCTAAATAAGAAAGAGCGCGCTCAGGTTTTGGAATTTTGCTGCACGATAAATATACCCACAACCATACGCGGTATCAATCTGAAAACTTCCCATCCTTAATATCTCTCTTACAGTTAAAAATATGAAAAATCGGAAAGACACATCAATTTTATTTGTAAGGGGGGCACTTTAAATAAATATTTTTAGCCTTCTTGTTTCAATCTACCTAGGAGGGGTAGATGTCACCCTTAGAATCTTAAATGGGAATGGGGGTAAAGTGGCACGTCGTTTCAAAGAGCGTTCCATTCTCTTTTCAGGGACATGACCCTCCCCTGCCTTTTCCTCGCTAGGCCCATGGTGGCATCGTTTCAAACTTTATTTGAAAATAATTATTTGTAAATAATATTTCGATGATACACGGGTTACCTCGTTAATTGCGTTCATTCGATGTTTATCGCTGAAATTCCACAAAAGCCTTTTCTATCTAATTTCTAAATTATATCAAGAATTTCTAAAAATGCGTTGTCTTTTGTTTGTGTTGTCCAAAATAGGAATAGTATTGTTAATTGCCCTTTACTTCTTGGACTGTTCAGTTATAACTTTTATTAAGTGCATAAAGTGTGAGAATGGTTTATCCTCTTCAAGAAAGAACTGAAATTATTTTCATTTATGGAGAGGTTAGCAAGTGCGCACGGAAAACGGAATTGGTTCGCAATGAAAGAAATCGGAATCATGAAGTAAGTCACAGATATGTTCTGGATTTGATAAAAAAGATCTCCGAAACTGGTTCGGTGAGTAATAGAAAAAGGAACAACACAGGAGTGAAGAATGAAGGAGCTCTAAATGAGGTTTTGGGATTATTTGCTGCAGAGCCCACCAACTCCTTGCGGACAGGAGCAGAACAGATATGACTATCACACGAGACTGTAAGAAAAGCACTGAAAGTGCATAAACTCCATCCGTACAAAATGCAGCTACTTCAAGAACTCTGCGACGATGATTTTGATAGAAGAATAGAGTTCTGTGAATTCATGAGTCGTCAAGTCAACGCCAGCCCCAATATTCTGCCGAATATCTGTTTCAGCGATGAGTATTAATTGTTTAAAAATGGAAATGTTAACAAACAAAATTGTCGATATTGGAGTAACGAAAACCCGCATGTTCTTCGAGAAAGACATACACAATATCCTCAAAAAGTTAATGTTTGAGCTAGTATTCTTGTAAATGCCATTATTCGTCCTTTATTCATTGAAGGAAACTTGACAGGTGATCTGTACGTTAAGATGCTTGAAGATACTATCCTGATCCTGTTATCATGCATGAGCTATAAACTCAAAGTGATGCAGAACGTAATTCAGTTTTACAGGAGGATTGGTTAACATTCCAGCAGGACGGTGCTCCACCTCATTATTTTCTTCCGGTCCGACAGTGGTTAAACGAGAGATTCCCGAATAGATGGATTGTCTGAAGGGGAGAAATTGAATAGCCTCCAAGATCACCTGATTTAACAGCCTTAGTCCTCTTTCTTTGGGGACATCAAAAGTCCATTCTTTATAAGGCACAACCTGCTGATATTGATGATCTTAAAAGGAGAAGTGCGGCAGAATGCCGGTCAGTTCCCGGTGAAGTTTTCCGAAATGTTAGGGAGGAGTTCGAAAACAGACATTATTATTGTTTACAGGAAAATGGACTACATTTTGAACAACTGATAAGATAATGCGTAAACATGTGTTTTATTGTAAAAACTTCTCTTACGCAAATAAAGAGAGTTTTGTCGAAGTAAAATAATCAATAAATGAGATATCATTTGTTTAAACTAGATTTTCGTCTGTTATTGAACGCTTTTAACGGTGTCACCTACTCTTCTAATCATTTGTACTGCAGGAGAGCAAATGCAATAATTTTTGTGTAAACACTAACATGAAAACCAACATCGTAATGCGGGAAAGTTTAATTACTTTTTCATATTTCTAACTGCAACAAAGATATTAGGGATGGGAAGTTTTCAGATTGACACCCCGTATATAAGTGCTACAGTCAATGACGAAGAGATAGAAGAATAATTAAGAAGAAATAAAAAAACAGAAAATCTCCTGGGCCTGACGTTATCCCCAATGAGTTTTTAAAATAAGGAGGCCCAGAACTCGCAAGGAAACTGTCGCAACTATTTAAAAAGATCGTGCACGAAAGGGAAACAAACACAAACACAACACCTGTCCACAGAGCTATCCTCACTATCAGGATGCCTACGAGATTGCCTCTAGTCAAATCCGTATATGCGTAAAGATAGCAAAATGAGAATCTACAAGACTTGTATCAGACCGATCATGAAGTATGGCATAGCCCGCGAAGACACCAGCCAGACGAAACACATGTTAAGGGTGGCAGAAACTAAAACACTAAGAACAAAAATAGGGATATCAACAATGCGAAATACAAGATATTGTAAGATAAAGAAGACAGCGTAAGATGCCGTGGAACAACCATATAAGACGGATGGATGAGAACATCCCCCGCAAGACTACCAAAAACATGGAGACATAGTTGGCAATCTACGTCTCAGGACAAAATGCAGATGCAGCTTCAGACTTAACAGATCAACAGATCGGCAAGAAGTAGAAGAAGACGGAGACTCCATTGACACTGTTACACTTTACACACAGTTCGTGATAGACCTGCTATCGTCTCGTACTATACTATGCTTTTACGTAATATACTATGCATACTTTAAAATTAAAATGAAAATAAAAATAATTGAAGGTTACTTTCTTACATTCAGACATACGATGTGAAAAATGAGTCGTTAATGTATATAAAAATTAAAGTCTCTTATCTGGTCTGCGTTTATGCACGAAAAAGAAAAATGTTTTCCGCCATTCAATTTTCAATTAGTTGCTCATTTGGAGCAGCAGTTGCACAGACAATTCGAATACTTCAGACACTTGAGCTTATTTCAGACACAAAACACAAATGTTACTTTGATTTTAAAGAATAATTTTTTTTAAGTTGAAACACGAACATGTTTTTGACTGCCTCAAATGCAAGCAGTCCCAGTACTGACCTCGGATCTATCAGCCTCTTCAACTGGGTTTAACTTGCAAATGGCAGTTTGAAAGTTAAGCCTTTGCTTAAAGACGAAATAAGGTAGATGCTCACCTACGCAATTCGTTTGCAGCAAGGTAGTACTACAACCCTCGCGTTAGTTTTATTAATGACCAACTTAACATTAAAATTTTGTTGTGGCATTATTGTCCTTTAGCAGACTAAAACCAAAATAATCATACCAGCGTGTCGTCAAGAGTTCACTCTATTGCGTGCAATTAATTGCACAATACAAGATTGATTTAAAAACTGCTTAGTGTGAACCAATAATTGCTGTAACGAATTGCATAAGTTAGAACCTAGCTTAAAAAAGCACTCCGGAGAGGGTCTGTCGCAGTCGCAATCTTTTTTACTCGCATAAATCTATACGAATATAAAATGTACATGATAATGCATGGTAAAAGACAATGTTCTCGTTTCATTTAATGCCAATACAAGATAAATTTGCAAACTAACCTTATCTCGAAGTCGAAGCAGATTTTCTTGTACTGACAAACATTCAACATTATATGTCTACAAAATATTGCTAAGATCCTATTCCGAATTATAATTATATTGAAAGTTTTAAATTAAATAACCATTTTACATGGTTTTTTATCTAAGATTTGCACTTTTTATGATATTGTATGCTAAGTTGTAGTTCTTTTATTTTCACTTATTTATCTTCCTTGATGAGAGTAGACATCTTAAAAAGGCCAAAATAGTAGTTTTCGATACAACACTAATGTTTTATTGGAATGAAAGACATTACACGAATAATAAGTTATAATAAATATCATATTTTAAATTTTGTGTCAATGCCATTTTTTTAAATGTGCATATTGCAGGTTCCTGTCGACGAGACGAACTGGCACATTTACAAACCAAAGATATTGAAGACTTAGGCAAACTTCTTTTAATTAAAATTCCTCACAACAAAACAAATAAGCACCGCTTTTTTACGGTAAATGACAAGTATTTAGAATATTACCGCAAGTATTCAAAACTGCGCCCAAAAGATTTTTCCAGTCGCTTTTTCGACGCACAGTGTGCGCAAAAGTAAATGTGAGCCATTAAAACGACTATAAGCCTAAACTTGTAAGAAAGTGATAATTTACAAACTGTAAATAAACTTTAAATTAGGATCAATAGTTGTCGATAAACCTACGTAATTCATTAAAAAACCAGCATTTCCATTACTGTTTAATGAAAATACTTTTAAAATATAATGACGGTGATAAGTTGAAAGTGTCACATTTACTTTTGCACACACTGTGCGTAAAAGTCCGTGCGTAAAAGTAAAACAAATGAACACTAAAGGAAAGTGCTTCTTTATGATCATCGCTTCTGATCGTAAAATGCCAGTTTTCGATTCATTCGAATAAAAATTATCACTCCACTATATTTCTGGGTTTCAGTCAATTTTATTGTTTATTATTTAAAATGTTACAAATACGTTTCGGTGTCTTTCTCCACCATCATCAGTTTGTCTAAAATATACATTTACAGTTATTATTAATTTATATAAAATTTTCCATCAAAATTCACACATTAAAATACAAATCACACACATATTAAAAAGTACATCAAGAACATTGGTTTTCAGGTGATGAGTTAGGACAAACATATCTGGGAAAAGACTAGAATCTATTGTTTAGAGATTTAAATTTAATTTTACCTAACGTGTATAGTTGTTTATACCTTAACATTGAACTGGTCACTGAATTTTCCATATTTTACTCGATATCAAGCGAGCGAAACAAAAAAAACTGTTTATCTTTCGCCTTTTCTTTGCATTCTAGGAATTGCTTGGCAATTCCTCAATATCAGGTGTATTTATTTCATTTACTTGGTCCAATCAGTTCATGCATGCGATCATTTAATTAGTGTATGATGTAATTATACCTTAATAAATGATGTAAAAACATATAAACCGGAAAAAAAGATCTTACTACAAATATTCAAACAAAACTAAATAAAATAATAAATTCATGGCATAAAAATAAATTCATAACAGATAATTTAAAACGAACACTGTCTTGCAACAACGGCCGAGCACCATTTATGGCCTGCCAAAGCTTCACAAAGCAGGTAACCCATTGAGACCGATAGTTAGCAACATAAATGCCCCAACTTACCAATTGTCTAAATACCTGTCAGCTGTGTTGAGTAATATATTGGGAAATTCACAATATCACATTAGGGACTCATGGAGCTTCTGCGAATTTATAAAAAACAGAAGATACCTGAGAACCATCGCTTAATATCGCTTGATGTGGTATCGTTATACACAAACATCCCGGTAGATTACTCAATACAGTGCATAAGAAATAAATGGTCTGAAATAAGGGAACATACATCATTATCCGAAAATGAATTTATTGGGGCGGTAGCACTGTGCCTTAAGTCCACTTACTTCCGGTACGAGGACAATTTCTCGCTAATTTTATATATATATATATATATATATATATATATATATATATATATATATATATATATATAAAATATATGGAGTAGCTATGGGGTCTCCCATAGCTGCAACAATTGCAAACCTTGTAATGGAAAGTCTGGAAGAAAAACTAATACCTGATTTAAATTTTAAGTGTGGATTTTTTAAAAGATAAGTTGATGACTGCATAATGTGCCTGCCAAACCAAAAAGTTCAATACACACTAGATAAGTTTAATGCATTCCATGAGACCATTAAATTCACCATTGAGGAAGACAAAAACAGATCATTAAACTTTTTGGATATGACGATTATATATGACGATAATGGGGAAATAAAAACAAACTGGTACACAAAGGATGTGTGGTCTGGTAGATACTTGAATTACCAATCATATGCACCTATACAATATAAAAAAAGTGTTGTAACAGCTCTTACTGATAAAGCGATAAAATTAGCACATTA
The DNA here is from genome assembly GCA_024550625.1 of Dendroctonus valens. Classification (NCBI taxonomy): domain Eukaryota; kingdom Metazoa; phylum Arthropoda; class Insecta; order Coleoptera; family Curculionidae; genus Dendroctonus; species Dendroctonus valens. Next base: position 137,495 of record JAJTJO010000515.1, read on the forward strand.
TAGATACAGACCAAAAAATCTTGAAAAAATAAAAAAGATACTAATAATGAACAACTATCCCAAAGATTTCTTCGAACCAATTATAAAACAAAGAATTAATAAAATCTACAATGCAAATAAATGGAACAACATAAATAATATAAAAAAGAAAAAAGAAGGTGAAATCAAGTATGTATCATTACCGCACATACCAGAAATCAACACAAAAATAAAAAATGTTTTAAAACCACATAATATTACTATAGCGGAAAAAACTAATAACAACTTGGCAAAAGAATGTTTTACAAAATGTAAACCTAGAAGCGATAAGTTGGACACACCTAACGTAATATACAAGATTGATTGTTTGAACTGTGACAAAACATAAATAGGTCAAACAGGGCAATATTTAAAGAAAAGAATATACGAACATAAGTATAGCTTAAGAAAGGTTAACGAAAATGCAACAGCATTAGCACAACATGCACAACAAAAGTTGCATGATTTTGATTTCGATAACACACAAATATTGATCAATGAGGACAACTATAATAAGAGAAGAATCCATGAAATGATACAAATTAAAAAACATCAAAATGCAATGAATTTCATATCAGACACAGACAATCTTAGCTCTGTGTATCATACACTAATTATATGATCGCATGCATGAACTGATTGGACCAAGTAAATGAAATAAATACACCTGATATTGAGGAATTGCCAAGCAATTCCTAGAATGCAAAGAAAAGGCGAAAGATAAACAGTTTTTTTTTGTTTCGCTCGCTTGATATCGAGTAAAATATGGAAAATTCAGTGACCAGTTCAATGTTAAGGTATAAACAACTATACACGTAAGTTAAAATTAAATTTAAATCTCTAAACAATAGATTCTAGTCTTTTCCCAGATATGTTTGTCCTGACTCATCACCTGAAAACCAATGTTCTTGATGTACTTTTTAATATGTGTGTGATTTGTATTTTAATATGTGAATTTTGATGGAAAATTTTATATAAATTAATAATAAATGTAAAAATGTATATTTTAGACAAACTGATGATGGTGGAGAAAGACACCGAAACGTATTTGTAACATTTTAAATAATAAACAATAAAATTGACTGAAACCCAGGAATATAGTGGAGTGAATTAAAGTACAGTCAGGAAAATATACGAAACAATAAAAAGTATATTGAATGGTTGATCGCACTTTACTTAAAGCATCTGAGTTGTGTTATTGCATAATGCTTTCCAGCTTTTCGAAATCTTTACAATGATTTCCGTTCATCATTTTCATTCTATAGCCTTGATCAAAGAATATCAATTTGATCGAGCAAGTAAAAAGACATAATGCGGTTATATCAAGCTGCTTCTGCCCAATTTGATTGGCTTGCTCATATTTGTTGATATAAATAATATTTTTTTTAATTTCATGAAAAATTACGGCCAATGCTTTTTATAGTACAGCCAATCACAATTTCGATATTTTGTGCCCCTACAATTTTTAATTAGACAAAGCACTAAAAGGAAAATATTTATTTTTTAAAACACATTTTTTTGACAAAATAACTATTTTATTTCGTCAGCTTTCGAATATTAGATTTTCTTCTGGAAATTGTAGAGTTAATTATTATTCTATGTTATAACAAATGGTGCGTATAGTTTGAAGATAATAGAAATAGGAGAGTACTGGGAAACTGAAATCCAAATATTTTGTCAGAATCGAAGAACATTTAGATATCGCTAACATAAGAAAATCTCATAGGCATTTATTTCTTGTTATACATTGTGTCCAGTATAAAATGATGTACATGGGGATATTGGAAACCGTTAGAGTTACAGGGTGGACCAAATGAGGAAAAAGTTGTGCAATCAAGTGCCTATAAATAATCTGTCATCAACTTCTTTGAACTCGGAATAGCAACGGATATACAGGGAAAAAAAGAAAAAAGTGCGTTTTATAAAATCCTTTATATCGTGTTTACTATAAAAGATACAATAACAAAATTTTCAGGGTGGGGGTAAGAAATGAGCGTGAATTTGAAAATAAAGTAAAAAATAATCTGGGCCCACTATGTTCAATGAGGCCGAAGTCAACTTTTGTTTTTCTTATGGGCGCCATATTGAATTTCTACATTTTTAAATTCCCCTTTAATTATGCTCTTCAACCATGTATAACATGTTTATGTTCGGTCAAGATAAATAATTAAAATTAACAAATTAGATTAATTATTTCTATTAATTATTACTTTAATTTATTATTGATCATACACCGAACACTGCAAAAGAACAAGTAACATTTTAGGATTAAAGTAGGTGTTCAAAAAAGCCACCGTTTTCTCGCACGTACAACATACATCGTCTCATTACTGCTTCACAGGATTTTCTGATCATTTCTGGGGTAATTCTGTTAACAGCTTCTATAACAGCGTGTCTCAGCTCCTCTTCGGTTTCGTATGACCTACAGTATACCACATTTTTGAGGAAACCCCATGCAAAAAAATCAAGCGGTGTTATGTCACGGGATCTCGCAGGCCATCTTACTGGTCCCAGGTTGCCTATCGACTTGTTAGGAAATTCGTGATTTAAAAATTCTGTGATAATACGTCCATTATGTGGCGGCGCGCCGTCTTGTTGGAAATACAAGTTTTGCAGGGTAGCTACTGGAACATCCATAAGTGCTTCCGCAACGTTAGTTTGTAAGAGGTTCAAATATCTCTCGGAATTTAAGTTCTCATTTAAAAAAACAGTCCAATCACGTGGGTACCCACAATACCTAACTAGGCGTTAAATCCAAACCTAACTTGGTGCCTAACTTGACGAACTAGTCGTGGATTTTCATCTGACCAAAAAACGGTATTTTTACGATCAAATAGTCCACATTTAGTAAATTGGCTCTCATCTGACCAAAGAAATTTTAAGAAAAAGTCTGGTATCTCGTTATTTCTTTGAATAAACCACTGACAAAATGCCATTCTTCTAATCGCATCGCCATTCTGGAGTCCCTGGCAGGGCCGTTCACGATAGGGGTGATATTTATGACGTTTTAAATACTATTCGCCATTGACAGCGCAACACCTGTTGTGGCTTCAATTTGACGCAAAGACGTACGAGGTGTCTCAACCACGCTTTGCATTACCATATTTTCTTTATTTTCATCTGGAAGTTTTGTTTTTCTTACCTTAGCAAAACTCCCGTAAGCTACAAGGTTGTCTTTCTACAAGGTTGTCTTTCTACAAGGACGCCTAAACATAGTTCTACCCGGTTCTCGCCTTTCTGGATATTTATTTAAATACATTTCTTCAGCTTTCGCTTCATTTCGACGACAGAGAATAAAACACTCCAACATATCGTATTTTTCATAATTTGAAAAGTGATTCATTTTGAAACACACAATTAATTACAAAACTTGACACTGACAATAAATTCTACTTTGACAGTTACCTAGGTAATTAAAACAGATAACGAACGTCAGTATGGGGAAATTGAAGAGAAATATCAATGCCTACTACAATAAAATCTTAATTTTGTTAATTTTAATTATTTATCTTGACCGAACATTAACATGTTATACATGGTTGAAGAGCATATTTAAAGGGAATTTAAAAATGCAGAAATTCAATATGGCGCCCATAAGAAAAACAAACGTTGACTTCGGCCTCATTGAACATAGTGGGCCTAGATTATTTTTTACTTTATTTTCAAATTTACGCTCATTTCTTACCCCCACCCTGAAAATTTCGTTATTGTATCTTTTATAATAAACACGATATAAAGGATTTTATAAAACGCACTTTTTTCTTTTTTTCCCTGTATATCCGTTGGTATTCCGAGTTCAAAGAAGTTGATGACAGATTATTTATAGGCACTTGATTGCGCAACTTTTTCCCCATTTGGTCCACCCTGTAACTCTAACGGTTTCCAATATCCCCATGTACATCATTTTATACTGGACACACTGTATAATATTTGTTATGGAATTCTAGTAATGATTCAATTAAATAAAGTACGAAGCAAATTCTCATCTGTTTTTCTAATTTTCTACTTTGATTCGATGAACTTTTTTTATAATAATATTATGTAATAAATACAGCTCTTCTAACATTAACCTAATTGACTTCGTGTTCATTTTGCCCCTTTTGCCCAATTGAGCGTGCCATATTTTTTTTTGGTAAAAATAAATAGACGTTCACATTAACTTTTTTATTCGATTGAAAACTTTGTGAGTCTTCTACTATAGAGTAGAACAGATACCTAATTATAGGTATCTAAAAGACGATATTTGTCCGAAAATATTAACTTACCCAGGAAAATCCAATACAAGCTATAGCTCCACTTAGAATATCAGCAACAATAGCGGGATACGAATTAGCCGTCGGAAAATAGGCATGGAATCTGGGTGAATGCCAATGCGTTACCTGCAATCGAATACTTGTGCTGTAAATTAACGTTCGCTTTTTTCAGATTACTATCTACACGCTTGCTTCAAATGGTTCACTATATGGCACTTGATATGCATGAGTTGAAAAATTCCTCCATTACCAATAGGCTCAAGGTTTTTAAAACCGATTAGAAAACGAGTAGTAGAAAATTTGCATACATAGTTATTTTCAATTTCGTATACGTACTTTTCATTGTTCTGCACGAAAGCAGATTTGACCTAGATTACAAATAATTACTTAAGATTCGAACGGTCAATAAACTCATTAGAAGTGACAGTGTAAAAAATATCCTTGAAACAACCACACCAATAATACAGATTGTGGTTTGCCGATAACGGTTGGTAAAATGCTCGAGTTCCTTGCCACAAAATTAAATCTGAGATAATCTCGCTAATATATCGCGATAATATATGATACAAATCAAAACGATAAATTTTACATCCACTTAGACATTACCCGAAAATCCGTTTTACGAACAAAACTACCATTCAAAATCCAATTAAAAATTTTGAACACGAAGCTTCACGGAAATAGCAATAAATAAGTTAACACTATTAAGAGTAGCAAATTGGGTGTCCATGAATCATTTCCAACAAGATAATGGTCACTTTTTACCATATTTCTAAAAAGTTACTTTCCTAATCTTAAAATGTTACTTGTTGGCTGGTTTTTAAGCAACCGGGTTTTTGATAAGAACTTGAAACCCTTTTGCTTAAAGGACATTTTTACGTAGATATTTCTTTTGGCAAACAAATAAACTAAATTTAATGGCATTTCTGAAATTATAATCTGATCATGACTGATCAATGAGTAATATTTTTCAAGCCTAATTTACTACAGCTACAAAACTGATATACTGTTCTCTGCTTTGGCACTAGCACAGATTACACTAGTTCGAAGGGTTTGATCCTCTTGAGTTTTCTGATCTGACTCGTTTTGTCAAGCAGCTGGATTGACGTGTTGAAGAAGTCGCTGTTCGTGACTCTTTGCAAATTTGCTAATAGTCTAGCGAATGGTAGATATTTCCATGTCCCTAATGAGGTCAGTATTTTTGCAATACCAGGAGGCATTAAGACTGTTCCTTAACACAGTGGTACCTCAATATAAGAGTGCCTTAATATACGAGTGTTTTCAGATACGAGCCGCCGAGCGAGCGATACATTTGCTTTAAGATGAGAGCAAGATTGGAGATACGAGGAAAAGCACACTACACCACTGCACACAACCCCCTTATGATGTCGTGGCGCATATTGGTGTCGTGTGCAGCTCCCACCTCGGACCTCACCTCAGTCTGTATGCTTGTTCCTCGTTTTCGAAGCATTTTTGATTAGTTGTTTAGTTTTGATGATATGAATGATATGTACTGTGCTTAAACAGAAGGAGTTGATAAAGGGTATAACGCCAGCCAAGGGCGTTACAATAATTTCTAAGCTCCGGGTATCTCTCCATGAAAAGATGGAGAAACTACTGATGGTCTGGGTGACAGAGAAACAGCTTCAAAGAGGAACCTTAATACAAAGCATCATATGTGAGAAAGCGCGAGCGATTTACGGTGATTTGCTGAAGCAGATCCCACACACTTCCATAAACGAGGAATCGGAAAACTCGTTTAAAGCAAGTCGTGGCTGGTTTGACAACTTCAGGAAAAGGACCGGCATTCACTCCGTCGTCAGGCATGGTGAGACAGCAAATTCGGATGTGAAGGCAGCTGAGGATTACATCAAAACGTTTTCCAAACCGATAAAAGCCAAAGGATACATCCCCCAGCAAGTCTTCAACGGTGACGCGACAGGGCTTTTTTGGAAAAGAATGCCGGGTAGGACTTACATAACGGCAGAGGAGAATACGATGGCAGGTCACAAACCCATGAAGGATAGATTAACTCTAGCACTTTGCGACAATGCGAGTGGCGACTGCAAAATCCAGCTCTGCTAGTATACCGTTCGGAAAATCCCAGAACCTTTAAGTCACATAAGATTTTAAAACAAAAACTGCAAGCTATGTAGAGGGCAAATCCGAAGGCGTGGGTAAATTTTTTGTGGAGTGGATAAACCTGGTGTATGGCCCTTCTGTTAAAAAAATATCTACAGGAAAACAACCTACCCGTGCAAGCCCTTCTCGTCCTCGACAATACCCCTGCTTACACACCAAATCTCGAAGATGATTAACTCGAAGAGTTCAAGTTTATAAAGGTTCTCTACCTACCACCCAACACCACTCCTCTCCTGCAGCCCATAGATCAGCAGGTGATTTCTAATTTTCAGAAGTTATACACCAAGCACATTTTTCGGCGCTGCTTTGAGGTGACGGAGAACACAAACCTTACCCTTCGAGACCTCTGGAAGGACCACTTTGACATCGTGATATGCCTAAGAATTATTGATCAGGTCTGGCTGGGTGTTACAACGAGAACCTTAACATCTGCATGGAAGAAGCTGTGGCCTGAGGCTGTAGCTGAAAGGGCCTTCGAAGGATTGGAACCCGAAGTGTCAGTGGTAGAGGAGATTGTTTCTCTGAAAAAATCCATTGTTCCGGAGATGGATGAGAGAGATGTGAACGAACTCGTCGAGGAACAGTCTCAGGAGCTGACAACCGAGGAGCTACACGATCTACAATCGCAGCAGCATACGGTGGTTCAACGAAAAATGAGTAGGAGCTTATCTCTACAAGAGATATAAAGGAGATCTTCGAGATGTCGGAGAAAGTTGTAGCGTTCGTGGATAAAAGTGAAAATGAGTAAAGCGTGACGAAAAAACCGAAGACCAGTGACGAAAATTAAGCGCTTCCGTAAGCACTTCACTTTCTCGTTAATTATGTTTTTATAGAATGTGTGTGTTATTTATAAATGAATGTTTCTCCTTGTAAATATTTTTTTCTTATTCAAAAACACTTAACAAAAACAACTGAGGTGGTTTTTTGGGAGCTGGAAGAGATTAATGGCATTTTAATTAATTTCAATGTGAAAAACTGCTTTCAAAATACGAGCAAAGTTACTGAAGGAATTAAACTCGTATGTCGAGGTACCACTCTATTTTGGAATCGCTTGATTATTTGTAGATTGCTCTGACTGGCACAACCCCACAACTGAATGCCATATGTTCATACGGGCTATAGAACTTGGTTGTACAGAAGTACCTTGTTACATATTGACAGGGTGTAATTTCGTTCAAGCAGGCAATAAATGTTTCTAAATGTTATGTCAAATTCTTCTTTTTTCTTTTTGACATGAGCTTTCCAGCGTAGCCTGGCGTCTAATGTTATACCCAAATATTTTGCTGTCACAGCAAATGGTACTTGAATATTGTTTATGCTAACAGGAATACGTTGATCTCTTTTGTTTGTGAAATTGACATGGGCAGATTTAGCTTCACTTAAGCTTTGCGCAGTGGCATTATCGTAACCAATGAGGGCTATCCGAGGTGCGATTATTGTTGGAAGGCGACACAAATAGAATTCACAAAGTGAAAAAAGATATACTATATCATTGGTTAAAGTCGACACTCCCTCCCCGTGGGCTTCTGGCGGGCCACGACTGACAGGCAATAAGTCGGGGTTCTTGTATGGGTCTTACAACGCAATAAGCTCCTGTCTACGGCCAAGAGGTGTAAAAGAGGGACTGGGTACCCCTCTGGTGGTCGGAGGAATTTCGGTCAAAGCTCCTATTCTGCTCCGGGCACATCTGCGAGGACGGACTCGGACTCCAGCATGGAACCTGGAGAGAGAGGATCGAAACGGACAAGGCAAGAATCTCCAAAAGATAGTGTGATTTCTGAATCCTTGCAGGAACAGCTGGAAGCATTCGAGAGTGCAGTTGATTTCATTTATGAACAGATACCTAAGGTCAACAAAGAAGTTAGGAAAACTTTCTCAAAGCATGTCCACAAGCTGAAGGAACTGACCACAAACATTAAGGATACAATAACACAAATATTCAAAGAAAATAATGAAAAAGTAGCAGAAATTAAGAGCATGTTAAAAGCTCAAGATGCAAAAATTAACGAAATTCAGAAAGAGCAGAGAGCAAATAAGGCTCCAATCTCTATGCCAACCACTTATGCTGGAGCGGCTTCTGCCACAAGTAACCTAGTGAAAGTAGCGGGAATAAAGAAACCACTAGAAACCGGCAAGACATACAAAATCCAAATCTCCTCGGATGGCGGAAACGTCACCGGATAAGAGCTTAAGAAAACAACCATGCAAACAATAAAACCGAAAGAAATTGGGTTCAAACCCAACCGAATCTATGCCACTAAGGACAATAAAGTCATCATTGAGACAACGGATGACTGCATTGACAAAGTCAAGAATTGTGCGGCCCTCAAGAACATGAAGGTTCAAGTAAAGAGCTTAGATAAATTTCTTCCACGATTGGTAATCTACAATGTACCATTAGACATAAGCCCAGACACATTGGTACAAGAAATCATCTCCCAAAACAGCCTAGAAGGAATGGAGGACATTCAAATTAAGCCGGTCTATAAATTTGGACCCAGGAATAAACATTTTGTTCACTGGACAATAGAGGTTAACGCTAAAACCAGACTAATCCTGATACACATGAAGACAATATTCTTAGATTGGCACTCGTGCAAAATTGAAGATAAAGTATATATCTCCCAATGCGACAATTGTCAGGGGTACGGACACACGGCTCCCAAGTGCAGGAATAAGGCAGCCTGTGGGTACTGCTCGGAAGAACATGATTCGAGGACTTGCCCAAAGAAAGAAACAACAGAAAAGCATAAATGTATTAATTGCGTAAAAGCAAAAATAGAGGACAATAAACACCGTCCCAGGGACGCAAAGTGCACTGCATATAAGCGCAGGATGGAGAACTACGTTTCCAACATAGACTACGAAATCCATGACTAGTAGCTCTAATCAACTAAGGTCTTCAGAAACAGCCGGAAGAAGACAAAGGACAATCTCCTAATGCTAGACCAGGCCTCCATAGAGTTCCGACGGACACCAAGAAACTCGGAGTTCGCCGAGATCGTCAGACGCCGGTTATAGGAGCAGAAAAGTAACCTTAAGGTAAAGCGCAAAGTCAAGACTCTATATGTAAACCAACTTGCTTGCAATAAATGCGCAAAGCTCTCAAACTCAATCAATCTAAAAGTGCATATTGAAAAGGCACAAGTCATAGTAGCATATAAAGGAGGGTATTTGGAACCTCCTGGGGAAACCCACAATTAGGTGGACCTCATCTCTAACTCTAATTGCACAGTTGCTGGAAGCAAGTCGGCAAATCAATGTTGTAACTAAAACATCAATAATAAAGAGAATCAATTTAACTGCATATAACTCCCACATTTTTTGCCGACAAGTCCCAATAATACACCTTTCAAATCCTTTCGGGGGCACTTTCAGATCCCTTCAGGGTCTGTGAGTGGTACGAGGGAGGTGGGACCCCCCCTTTCTTTCTTCTTCTTCTTAGCTTCACTTAATTTGATTTTCCATTGTTTACACCAGTTGTTAACTTTGTTGACTAATTTTTGCACATTTGTTGTCGCTTCTTCGTGATCTTTGCCTACAGCCATTATAGCAGTGTCATCAGCAAAGATGGCTATCGTGTCATGCTCTAATTCAGAAATATCACTGGTGTATAGTAGGTAAAGGACTTGCTCTAGTACACTACCTTGCACCCAGGCTTAATTTCTTTAAATTCAGCGTACGGACACACGGCTCCCAAGTTTCTTGTTTAACTCTAAAAGTTCGGTCTGAAATATAAGACTTCAACAATTCTGAGAGCTGGTGAGGCAAGAGCTTTTTCAATTTATAGTAAAGTCTCTCGTGCCACACTTTGTCAAACGCCTGAGCTACGTCAAGAAAGACTGTAGAACACACTTTTCTTTCTTCCAAGGACTTTTCAATTATACTGTGATCCTCTGGACCTGATTTGTAGTTCAGTGAAACTCTCTGAAGCCAAACTGATTATCTGGGATTATGTTTTTGTCTTGAATAATTGGTTTTAGTTTTTTAAGAAGTATTTTTTCAAATAGTTTTGAAATTACGGGCAGCAAAGAGATTGGCCTGTAAGATGAAATTTCATTTGGTGGTTTGCCGGGTTTAAGAATTATTATCACTGGTACTAGTTTCCATATCTTCGGTACATATTTTAATCTAAAAGAGGCATTAATAAGATAGAAAGTTTTACAATTGCTTTACGTGGGAGTTGTTTTAGAATTTCCCCCGTCATTAGATCAAGCCCTGGAGCCTTTTTTGGGTTAGTGTTTTTCTTATTTCTGTTGCTATTTCCTTTGCAGTCGCAGGTTTAATTGCACCTTCTTCCTGGATAAGATTTTCCCAGTTGAGAATGTCTTCACCTTGATTCGGCTGGATAATCTGCTCAAGATATTCAGCATATCTGCCAGGTTTTTGCGTATTACTTCTTGCCCATGTACTGTCCGCATTTTTGCAGAACCCACTGGGTTCTGCAGGATTGGTGTTTTTAATCTATTGGTAGCTCTCCAGACTGAATAGTCAGTTTCACTTTTATTTGATAGTTCACTACTCTCTCTCCGACCTTTAACCTCCGAAAGGGTATGGTGGCAGTATGATGTTGCTCTCCAAGCTTCCCCCAGACAATAAGTCCTTCTAAATCATCGGTTCTTCGTGACAGATGGCCAAAGTATTTCAGATATGATTTGCTGATTTTGGATGAAAGGCGAGTTCGGACTTTTAATTCATTGAGAATAGAAGCGTTGGTCCGATGGTCCGTCCAGGGTGTCCGCAGCCTCCTTCTATAAGCCCACATCTCAAAGGAGTCAATATTTCTTCTGTCGGACATTTTTAGCGTCCATGTTTCGGCGGCATCCAGATGAGCTCAAGTAATACGAAAGTGAACATCATACAGGTTTATGCCCCAACAGCTGATAAACCAGACAACGACATAGAAAGCTTTTACGAAGATTTAGATAATGTCCTAAAATCCACTAAAACATGACGACATGATGGAAAGATGTGACGATCATAATGCGTATTTTAATGCAAAGATATGAGGAAAAGTTTGATGAGTGCACGGGTGGCTGGGACTGGGAGTTGGGAACGAGAGAGGTGATAGACTTGTTGACTTCTGCCAAAGCAACAATTTTGTAGCTGCACACATTGGACACTGTTCAAATTACCCAAACAAAGACTTTACACATGGAGATCTATGGATGGACTATGTGTTGATTCGACAAAGATACAGAAATGCAATCAATTCGGGAAAAATATATCCAAGTGTCGACATAGGGTCAGACCATAATCCCGTGGTAACCAAAATCAGGCTTAGAATGACACAAATGAAAAGAAGTTCAGAAAATTCCCCAACAACGTTCCAGAGATCCAGGAACAAAGCAACGTTCGACAGAGGAGAATAACGAGTTTACGATTAACATTGACGAGTGTAAAAGAGGAAATTCTCCAAAGTACTGAAATAGAAAACAAATGGCTTCTAATGAGTACAGAAATAACAAGAAGTCAAAAGGGAGTACTAACGCCAAAAACACATAAAAAGAAACAATGGATGACAGAGGAGATCCTTCAGTTAATGGATAAAAGAAGACAATTTAAAAACAAAGATAATACGAAATATAGAGAGATAGGCAAACAGATAATGCATGAAATTTAGCAAAGAAACGAAAAATGGCTAAAGGAACAGTGCGCAGAAATAGAGGAGTACCAGAAAAAGCATGACTGTTTTAACACCCATAAAAAGATAAAAGAGATGACGCTAATAGGACAAGAAAACCAGGAATACTCAAGGATGTACACGGAAGGCTAATTTTGGATATAAACCACAAGCTAAGGAGATGGACTGAATACCGGGTGTCCCACCGGGAACCGCCGCGATCGATATCTGGCAAACTATAGTCAGGAGAAATTTTAAAATTGGACATTATACGTAAGTCATTAGGTGCTAGCGATCTAAAATATTTTCAAGATGGCCACCCTATATATTATTATATTTTTGAATTCTACTCTAAATTCTAAATATATTCCATGTACAATTTCACATACCTAAGTCTAACCGTTTTTGATATATTTGAAATTTTATGTAAAAACTGACAGTTGCAGCCACTCGAATAATTATTCATTTTTCCTATAAAGGAATATGTGCTACTTAATTTGAGTCGCTTTTCCTGTTGAAAAGGACTTACTTAAATGTAATTTCGACAAAATTTTGACAACTATTAATACAAAGTGTTTAAAAAATAAGTTTCAAAATGACGTTAAGAAAACCGCCCAAAATCAATTTTTTTAAATGGAAACCCCCATTTTTGATAATTTTATTTTATTTAGTGTTAAAATTAAGACGAAAGTGGCCATTTTTAAGGCAACCAAATGCCAAAGGAACGATTACAGCTGTCAGTTACCTGTTGAAAATACTTAAAAGTGATGTCCAGACGCTTAAATTATACGCACGAAGATTTTTTAAACTTAATTATTATTTATGAAGAATGTGAAAAAGTTATATCAAGAATGGTTTATATATTATTAATTATTATTATATCAATTATAATTATATCAAGAAGTAAAAACAGTTTTTTTTTTAAATCTAGGGTTCTCTAATTTTTCTGCTTGCCTTTATAAATATGAACATGCACTGTTATTCAGACGTATCCAAAATTCTTGAAATTTTCTATAATTTGTTTAACAGTACAGCGTGAAGGCGTCTGTTTTTGTGGATATCGAATGGCAAATGTGTCACATGTTTTTGATATAACTTTACCACATTCTCCATAAATAATAAATAAGTTTAAAAAAACTTCGTTCGTATAATTTAAGCGTCTGGACATCATGTTTAATTATTTTCAAAAGGTAACTGACAGCTGTAAGCATTCCTTTGGCATTTGCTTGCATTAAAAATGGCCACTTTCGTCGTCATGGCAACTAAGAGTGACAGTATTTAAAATAGGATGCGACAAAATAGCCATATGAAAACATTAAATTGGCAACATTTCGAAAAATAAACACTTTTGAAATAGACAACTTTACACAAACTTACCCTTAATTTTAACACTGAATGAGATAAAATTATAAAAATGGGGGTTTCCATTTTAAAAAATTCATTTTGGACGGTTTTCTCAACGTCATTTTCAAACTTGTTTTTTTAACACTTTGAATTAATAGTTATGAAAATGTTGTCAAAATTCCATTAAAGTAAGTCCTTTTCAACGGAAATGCGACTCCAATTAAGTTGTACATATTTCCTTATAGGAAAAATTAATGATTATTCGAGTGCCTGCAACTGTCATTTTTCACATCAAATTTCAAATATATCAAAAACGGTTAGACTTAGGTAGATGATATTGTACATGAAATATAATTAGAATTTGGAGTATAATTCAAAAATGTAATAATTTATAGGGTGATCCGTTTACAATAAGCAAGTTGATACCTACTTCCTATATAACCGGAAGTGCGGCCATCTTGAAAATATTTTAGATCGCTTGCCGCCAATGACCTACGTATACTGTCCAACTTTCAAATTTCTCGTAATTATAGTTTGCCAGACATCGATTGCGGCGGTTTCCGGTGGGACACCCGCTATATCAAGGAGTTGCTTGGAGATGATAGAGCAGGACAAGTTGAAATTGAAGTAGAAAATAACGAAGTTCCAAAAATACTAAAAGCAGAAATGAAAACGGCCCTGAAAAACACCAAAAATTGGAGGGCAGTAGGTCGACATCAAATCCCAGTCGAAACATTCAAATATATAAACGACGATACCTTGGATACACTACTGGACTTATTTAACGAAGTATACAAAACAGGGTATATACCAAAGCAATAGTTGGTTGCTCTCCACTTTCTGCGCTATTCCAAAAACCACAAAGGCGAATAACTGCTGTGAATACAGAACAATATCAGTAATAAGTCACGCGCTCAAAGTAATTTTGCAAATAATCCATGGACGCATCACTAAAAAACTAGAGGAACGGACTAGGCATGAGAGAAGCGTTGTTTACACTAAATGTGCAAGCACAGAGGTGTCAAGACATAAATATGGATATTCATGTCTGTTACGTTGACTTCGAAAAAGCGTCCGATAAGATAAGACACGAAAAACTAGTCAAAATTCTACAAACAAACAACATCGACAACGGAGATTTGAGAATAATAACAAATCTTTAATGAAATCAACTCGCACAAATAATAGTGGATAATAAGCAAAGCCCAGACATGGAAATAAGGAGAGGAGTAAGACAAGGATGTGTTATGTCCCCCCTCCTCTTCAACGTGTACAGTGAATCAATATTTGAAGACGCACTACTATCTGGAAATGAGGGAATAATGGTAAACGCAAAGATTAAAAACAATATAAGATTCGCGGATGACACAGCGATTATAGCGAGCTCCTCTGAAGAACTCTAAATTGAACCATTATACAGAACTGGTACCTTTTGTGAACAGTATGTACTAAAATAAACATAAGAAGGACCAAATTTATGATAATAACGAAGCATTCAAACATAAAATCAAACATAAATTTATGGGGCCAGGTTATTCACGCTATACGGCACGGAAGTTTGCGGGTAAACCGTTTGATTTTTAAAAAGTATTATTTGATGAATCCACAAACGCCTACCGGGCGCACATCTTAAAAATATTTTTGTAATGTACAGGGTGTCCCAAAAGCCTTAAAAGTATCAAAGTTGTGTTTTTTTAAATGAAATACCCTATATATTATTGCATTTTTAGATTATCTGAGCTAAATAAGTGTTTGTTTTAATAAGGTTTATAATACCTAAACCTTACGGTTTTTTAAATAATCCGAATTTTATCAAAATGTAATATAATTTTCATGTGTCAAATACTTTAGAATTATTTAAGTATGTAAGCGTAATTTCTAGTGAAGTGTAACAAGAAATCATATTTTATATCCCAATGATAATAAACTTATAATGTTATACAGGGTGTCCACAAATTTAAACTAATCAAATAAGAACTTTAAGTGGCTATAACTTGAATAATTTAAATACAACCCCATATTTTTTAACTCACCAGGAAATGCAATTTTTAATATTGCCTATCGAACGGTATTAGGATGTTAATAGCTAAGTTTTTGCCTTTTAACAAAATACGCCAAATAATCGTTCTGGGCACCATTTGGTGTTTTTTAATTAAAATCTCTAAATAACATATCAACAATAATATAAAAGAAAGGCAAATTATTTATAGCAAATGTTCGAAATGTTGACCGTTCATTTCCAGACACTTGTATATTCTTTTTTCAAAACCACTGCTAACTCTGGACAACATTTGCGGAGTTACAGTTTTAAAAGCGTTTCTTATGCGTATTTTCAATCGCGTGAAGTTTTAAGAAGCGTATGGTAGACAATTCCTTTTATGTACCCCCACAAAAAGAAATCTAGTGGAGTTAAGTCCGGAGATCTGGGAAGCCAATTTTGAAATGCATTTCTGCCAATCTACCTGTTTGAAAGTTCGCATTTAAAAATTGCCGAACTTCGCAATGATCATGAGGCGGAGCTACATCCAATTGAAACCACATGTTGGTTCTAATATGTAAAGGGACTTCTTCTAATAACACTGAAAGATGGCTTAATGGAAACTATAGAAACATCAAACCATTTAGATGTCCTTAAAAAAAAATAGAGTCCAAATAAATATGGGCCCAGTATTCCACCCCACACATTAACTGACCACATATTTTGATTTTTGTTTTAAAAAAACATTGTTTTAAAAAGTACATTCATCACTAAATAACACATTATCGAAAAACTTTTCATTTTCTGCCACTTTATCTAACAGCCACATGCAACTCAGTTCGTTTTCAAAATCATTTCCATAGAGTTCTTGGCAAAGCTGAATTTTATAAGAATAAAAGTTATGCTTTTTAATAATTCTGGAAATATTTGATTGACTAATGTTAGTACTTTTGGATATTAGATTTTAACTCATATTGGGATTTTCGATAACTGAACCCATTAGCGTGAAAACATTTTCTTCATCTTCAGTGACAGATTTCCTTGTAATGGGTTTTTTATAATTGACACTCCCACTTTCCTCAAACTGGTGTAATACGCACTTAAAATCGGCTGGCTTAGGATTATTTAACATTATTGTTAACATTTTTATGTTAACAGATTATATAACAATTTTATGACATTCTTCAAGGGTGAAAATCATGACAATATGCTCTTCTTTTGGATAATTCTTCATTTTCACTAAGCAACACAAATAAAATAAATTATTTGACATGTGTTAATGACATAGGCAACTTAGATACATTGGAATCTTAAATTAAACAACACCAAATGGTGCACAGAACGATTGTTTGGCGTATTTTATAAAAAGACAAAAACTTAGCTATTAACATCCTAATGCCATTCCATAGGTAATTAAAAATTGCACTTCCTGGTAAGTTAAAAAATATGCGGTTGTATTTAAATTAATCAAGTTATAGCCACTTAAAGTTCTTATTTGATTAGTTTAAATTTGTGGACATCCTGTATAACATGGTAAGTTTTTTATCATTGGGATATAAAATATTATATTTTGTTTCACTTCACTATGAATTACGCTCACATAACTTAAATACTTCTAAAGTATTTGACACGTGAAATTTAGATTATATTTTGATTAAATTCGTATTATTTAAAAAGCCTTAAGATTTAGGTATTATAAACCTTATTAAAACAGACACTTATTTTGCTCAGAGAATCCAAAAATGCAATAATATGCAGGGTATTCCATTTAAAAAAACACAACTTTGAAACTTTTAGGGCTTTTGAGACACCCTGTACATTACAAAAATATTTTTAAAATGTGCGCCCGGTAGGCGTCTGCCCATTCATAAAATAATACTTTTTAAAAATCAAACGGTTCAGCCGCAAACTTCCGTGCCGTATAGCGTGAATAACCCTGTATATAAACTCTTTGATGGAAATCTGTCTGTTAACGAAGAACCAGCTACTGAGCAAGTGAAGAAATATCCTACGGGTTTCATTCAAACAAATAAAAACATCGTGCAAAAATTAATTTAACAATAGCCATCGTGGGTCATTGCAATCAATGTTTGACAGGCAACCAACAACAGCGGATTTATCTGTATTTACAGCCAAATAAAAAGTACGTTTTCTTTGACAAGCGTTTCTATATGCACTTGATATAACTTACTCCAGGCATAATAACTCTTTCCACGTCTTTCAAAACATCTTCCCATCTTTCTGGTTTGTCTGGCGCACTGTCTGGTATTAATGGTCTCAAATAGCCGGGCTCTACGGTAGGGACTACTCGCCTATAAATAAAGAAAAAATTAAGGAAATTTTGTTACATTGAAATAAGTAAAATAATATTAATAAACTTGAAGTAGGTACTAACTGGCGTACTGATAACTGAAGTAATGAAAAACAAAAGTGTTTAAAGAGAAGTGGAAGACGACGTTCAAAATTCCTCCAAGCTTTCATCGTTATCGATTCAGAATCGAAGTTCCAAACTACCTTGCTTTTCCTGCCAATTAAAACTAAACGGATAATCGGTAGATTTACCTTTTTCTGAAATTAGAATATTTGTCTGAGTAACAACACAGACGACCATGATGTCATAAGATTTTTTTTCAATTCTAATTTTGCGATTCGAAACTACGGTAGAACTGCTAAGTCGCCGGGAATGCAAATATGCCGACTAGAATCTACCTGTTTATAATTGAAATAAATTTAGCCGACAAATCACTGCATGCGCCTTGCAGAAGGTCAATTTACCTGGAATCACTACTCAAATTGCAGAAGCATATATTAACATTATAACGGAAGAGACAATTCTTAAATGCAGCAAATGTAAATACTAAAATAGAAAATAAAGGGCAAACATAAACTTTCAGTAAAAGGTAGCAGCAATAAAAAAGAGTCTTTGCGAATGAGTAGGAAATGTTTAATACATGGAGACTATCAGCTTCGGCTCCTGATTCAAGTGGAAAATAAATCTTATAGCATTACGCGAAAACTCCGGTTCTTTTTCAAATGCTAAAGTAGATGGCGGAATTTAGAAACCTATTTTTGTTATTTTGGGACTAATGAATTGCTTTTGTATCAGTTTCCTCCAAATCGGCAATATTTCGCCTGATAAAAGGCCCATTTCCAACAACTATGAAAATTTCATGGTTTTCGAGATATTTATTATCGTGCTTTAAGAATTACTTAAAACTGACATAACTTGACATTTCAAGATATTACTATTTTTTAGTTTCGTCAATATTCATAGTTCAAAAGCTCCGCAAAAGATTGGAATGTAAGCTTTCGATATAAAACTTAAACATGTATTCTAATATACAGGTTGACTCAAAATTGGCGTCATTCCTTTTATAGGGGCGGGTTATAGGAGCCCACTAGTTTTTTGCAAATATTTCAATTTTTTTATTAGAATTATTTTTTATACTATTTCTAATGTACTATTTAAACACTCTGTATGTTCCTTATAACTCCATTTCTATTATCTTACTTTTGGTTCCAATACTAACAAAGAATGAAAAGATATGTTGATGTCCATAAGCACATAAAGTAGCGTCATTTTTCTAGAGTCTGAATTGGTATAATAATTACCCATGCGTTCAAGAACTAAATATGTATGTAGCCGTTCTGGTAATGCAAGTACAGCTCTTCTAAGACATAACAATCGGTACTGTTTAATTGCTTGTTATCAAAAATTAAAACGAAATATTACCCCCATTATCGCCAATGCAAAATTTAATTCTGTATCTTTGTAGAAACCATCTTTTATTGAGCGATGTCGAGTTTCACTAATTTACGGTGTGGCTCGAAAAAACTTTTGTCGCAACTCTTCGGCTGGCTGAAGTAAACTTCTTTTTCAGGCAACCCGAATAAACAGTAATAGTAAACATCTTTATTTCTAAAAAAAGGCTATCGACCTATCGGTCTTTCTGCCCTTGTTTAATACATGCAGTCTTAATCTAGATAAAAAACCAATATGAAAATTCTCCTATTCTAGGTTAACAATAGTAGCAGTAAACATCCCTATTTCTAAAAAATGCCATCGACCTATCGGTATTTCTGCCCTTGTTTAATACATGCAGTCCCAATCCAGATAGAAAACAAACATGAAAATTCTCCCATTCTAGGTTAACAGTGTTATTGAATAAATAAGATTTCAGTGGCAAGAAGAAATTATTTTATTGTCCACTAGTCCGTTGCGTTTGTAAGTGTTCGAGTAGCGTTAATGTAGGGAAACGGAAGCGGGATTGTCTGGTTGGTCTTGTAAGACAAAGGGGATTCAGTATGGTCCAGTTGTAGGGGTTGCTTGTCCATTTGTCTGTAGCTGTATGAGTCTCTCAGAGATCTTTGTCATGTTTGTGCGTTCGTATAGTAGTTGGGTGGGGGGGTTGTGTAGTGGGTTTTGGGGGTGTCTTATTCGTGTTATTAGTCTTAGTGCAATTTGCTCTGTTGTTTGTGTATAACGTTTTGTCCTTTCTGTTTCGTTGGTCATGAGTACATGTCCAAAGTCTAGCAAGGGTCTACAAATAGCTTTATATATTTTGGTGGCGGTGTTTGTGCTAATTCCTCTGTCTTTGTAGGTTAGTGATCGGAAGTGTTTCGCTCTCTTCATTGTTTCTGCCCTGATGTTTCGCATGTGTTTAGTGAATCTAAGTTTGTGGTAGATTGTGATTTCAAGGTATTTTACGTCGTTTTTTGGTTGTGTCGTTTGGCCGAATAAACATTTCTAGTGCATTTAAGTCCGGCGAGTGTGATGGCACCAAATAGGTCCTCGACGTCCAATCCATATGCGAGGGAAAACGTTATTTAGGTGTTCTCTTACAACCAATGCATAATGGGCAGAGCAACCCAACACAACCGGGGTTCACATTTGTCCTTTTATTGATATACAAACGTCTTGAAGTAATACTGATAACTTGTTTGGCAAAATTGAGAATAATAAGTAGCATTTAACTCCGTCAACGTTTGGATTGGGATTATTCGTGTCCAAACGTTGGTTTTAAATTGATACTGAAAATTATTTAACTGAAGGCATGAATATTCTCCATTAACCATCTTTTGCATGACGATTCATCATCCAAAGAATGCGATCAACAAATTTCGTAATAATGTACCACAAAAATGTTATTTGTTTTTTAATTTGTTGTAGGCTTAATTGCAACTTGATTTTAAAGTGATATCAAATTCACTCATGTCACGTCCTAAGCTCAATCCCTTCGAACTTCGTGCTTCGAATGACTGCCCGAAATTCGATGGTTTTAAAGTTTAAATATTTGTTAATTACATTGGCCTGTACCGTATTGTGCATTTGTATTTTTTGTGTTATGTCTTGGATTGTTGTTTATCTGTTTTGTCCATTTTCTTATGTGTTTCGCTTTGTCCATAAACGTATTCCTTCCAACACCTCTTTATCATCAACAGCCTGAGGTATGACCTTCTCCACCTCATAACTCAAAAAAGCAAAAATAATTTTTGACAAAACAGATTGATAGATGTAAATATTTGCAAACGATTGTTTTTGCAAAATTATTTGTGCTTGTTTCAGTTAAGTTAGGAATATATACTGTTTAAGAAGTAGGTACTTGTTATACAAGAGGAAACTCTGAAAGAATGGTGCTATTTTATGTACTTATGGCCATCAGGAGATTTGTCCATGTTGTGCTACAGAATGGACAACTATTTATGTGAATGGCAGTTTAGTGTATTAAAATAGAGCTTTATTTACAATCATATTTGCAATGTTAAGTTGACTGACTTTTTAAATTTAAAAGTATCACATTTTTCACTTTTACTTTCTTCCTCTATTAGTTCCTATCCGTTCCGGATGTTGGCAAACATATTAGCTAGCATCAGTTTATTTACTGCGGCTCTAATTAACTGTGTGGTAATCACTGCAAACCAGGTTCTGAGGTTCTTTATTCAAGAGATTTTCCTTCATCTGACACCTCTCTTTCCATCCACTTTGCGTTGCAAGATATTTTGGAGTAATCGAAATTTGTCTGTATTTCTCATCACATGACCGAGGTATTGGAGTTTCCTTAATTTGATGGTGTTTAGAATTTCTTTCTGTTCATTCATTCTCTGTAAAACCGTTTCATTTTTGACACGGTCTGTCCCCGACACCCTCAGTATTAGGCGATAGAGTCACATCCCAAAGGCTTCCAATCTTTTATTTTTTGCATCAGTGAGTGTCCACGACTCCACCACATATAACAGAACTGAAAACACATATCATCGTAGGTATCTTACCTTTGTTGCTAACGTCAAGTCGTGGTTCTTGAATATTGTACTCATATTTCTGAACACCGCTCTGGCCTTCTCAATACGGATCTTTATCTCTTCCGCGTGGTCCAATTGGTCATTTATATTGGTGCCAAGGTACGTGTATACACTCACTCGTTCAATAGGTTTTCCGTTACTCTTGATATCACAATTGGGCACATTGGCCTTACTTATAACAATAATTTTTCTTTTGTTTGTGTTGGATTTCTGCGTAAATTCTTAGTTAGGTATAATTTAGAAATGTAACTTTATTCTTGTATGATTGACTTCTCGGAACTTTATGGTCGTAAGACCATCCCCGAGGATGCACCCAGACAAGCGGCGGTAGGGTAGTAAAACGACTGCGTCGTCAAGAAGGTTTCTAGTAGAACGCCTCACTGGAAACTAGCTTAGTTCTGTGTACGTGTTAACTTTTTTGCCTTAAGTTTTGTTTAATAAATGCATGGTTTTGGAAGCGTCTGCTAATTTCTTTAATATGTTATGGGCCCAGCACGCTTAGACTGCGCCAGTGTACTTTATTGAGAAAAGACTTAAGCATTAGCATCGTATAAGTATCGCGTCGGATAGTATCATGTGCAAATGCCGTTTTCCATAGTTTGTGTGAGTGCTGGCATCGTTTTTTATGATGGCTGATAAAGAAATCTTTGACTTAACAAAGTTTGGAATGCAATTTTTGCTAGAAGGCAAAAATCTTTACGGCTACATAGACGGTACCATCAAAGAGCCCGATATGGAAAACAAAACTGCTGAGTGGAGCAAGTGAAGAACGCTGTCTTCACAAACAGCCCCAATTTTTCTAAGCTCAGTGGAGAAGAAATTACATCGTTATGTAATGAACTGTAGAACTCCGCATGCAATCATCAAGCAGCGATACCGTGGACAGCGCTTTCCAAGATTTTTATGACTTCCGCCTCAAAGACGGCCAAGGAGTTGCACCGCAGATCGAGCAGTTCGAATTCATCTGCAGAATACTTGAAGATGCAAGTGAGAAGCGGTCTGAAAAGGATATGGTGTCAAGACTTTTGAATAGTCTACCGCAATGACTTTCGGCATTTCGTATGGCATGGGAATGCACGCCCAAAAGCGAAAAGACTAAGGAAGGTCTTGTTGTACAGTTTATACGAGAAGATAAGCGCATGTGTGAGGCAGAAAATATTACAGCATCCTCAACCCTTCAAGTCGAGGCTCTAAAAGTAATAGTTGAAAGCCAACAGCAAGCAGAGACTAAGGCCAACACTGGAAAAGTCAAAGGAAAAAAGAGCAGCGAAGATTTGAAGAAAACAACCAAATGTGCCATGTGTAAGAAGAAAGCTCACTGGGCGCGAGAGTGTCCCGAAAAAAACTGCTAGGGAACAATCGCTAGGATCATCGTTTGTAGCAACAGCACACATCAGCGATTTCAGTGCGCTCTTAGGTGAAACAGCCGACAGTGATCAAGATATTTGGCTGGCCGACTCGCGTGCTAGCATGCACATGACCTTCCGATCTCATTTTTTTAAGACTCTTGAAGCAGCAAATGACACCCACTATGTAAAAATTGTTGACAATAAGATGCTGCGCGTGCAAGGCATCGGCACGATCATAATTAAAGAGCAAATCAACGGTAAAATAATCAGCCGGAAAATGCAGAATGTGCTTCTAGTAGTGCAAAAGTGGTAGCACGCGGCGAGAGGTCCGGTGTTATAAAAAATGCTGTTCAAAGTTGAATTTTTCGACAAGTGAAACCTCGCTGAGTCGAAAGTCAATCATCAGCAAGATGTTGGCATTATTTCTCCCGATCAACAAATTGCTAATGAAGTGGGAGATAATGAGCAAAACGGCGGGCAACAAGAAGAGAACCAGCGCATCGACAACCAACCAGCACACAATCAGACGCCGAAAAAATGGAGGAAAGCTGTGCGAGAAGATATGGACGCACTGCAGGAAAATGACACATGGAGCGGCGTCCCGCTACTCAAAGAAAAACGTGTAATCGGCTGTAAATGGGTGTTTGTGGTCAAGAAAAACTCGCTCGATAAAAGCGATCCATCGTTGTATAAGGCGCGAGTTGTGCCAAGATGATTCTCTCAGCAAGAGGGCGTCGATTATTTCGAGACCTTTGCTCCGGTTGTTCGTTACGAGTCCATTAGACCCCTCCTGGCAATTGCAGCAAAAGAAGGGCGCGAGATTGCTAAATGCGCCGTAAAAGCAGCGTTTTTACACGGCGATCTCCAAGAAGAAATCTACCTGAAGCTGCCAGAAGGAGACGTCATCGAGAAGAAGGAAGAATAGGTCTGCAAGCTGCAGAAAAGTCTGTACGGCTTAAAGCAGTCCCCATGCTGCTGGGATGAGAAATTTTTCGGCTTCTTGACAAACTTCGGTTTCAAAGTCATCGAAAGTGATCAATGTGTATTTACCGGTACAGTAAAGGACTTTAAAGTGTTTTTAGCCCTTCATGTGGATGACGGTTTGGTGATTTCTGAAAGTCATCTCATTAATGAGGTACTGCGTTACCTCATAAACATACGAAAGAAAAGAACATCTAGCAGATATTTTTACCAAACCTCTACCTAAAGAGCAGTTTTGTTATTTGCGCAAACGTTTAAATATTCGGCAATTTCTGATCAAGTGGGAATATTGGATTTCTGCGTAAATCCTTAGTTAGGAATAATTTAGGAATGTAACTCTGTTCTTTTATGATTGACTTTTCGGAACTTTATGGTCATAATACCACTCCCGAGGATGCACCCAGACAAGCGGCTGCAGTGTAGTTAAACGACTCAGTCGTGAGAATGGTTTCTAGTCGAACACCCCACTGAAAACCAGCTCAGCTCCGTGTACGTGTCATTTATTTTAACAATTTGTATTAATGTCAAGTACGTATTTGTTGTTACTCATCGTCACTCTATCTACCAATAACTGCAAATCCTCCGGGATATCAGCGAACAAGACAGTGTCATCTGCACATCGGATGTTATTTAACCTTTCTCAATTTAATAGAACTCCCATGTCAGCATCTTCTAGTGTCTTTCCAAATATTTGTTCGGCATACAAATTAAAGATTAATGGAGACAGTATGCATCCTTGTCTTACACCTTGGAGAATCCTGCCCTCATCGGTACTTTCTCCCCCTAACCTCACCGAAGTAGACTGATTCCAATATAGGTTTGTAATTATTCTTAAATATTTATCATCCAGTCCTATATTTTTCAAGACGTCTATAATTGTCTTTTGTTGTACTATATCGAAAGCTTTTTCATTGTCGATAAAATAAGCCTATATGGCAACATTTGTAACTATACATCTCTGAAAGAGTACTTGAATGCTGAACAGGGCTTCACGTATACTCAGTGGATTGCTGAACACGAACTGAGTTGGGGTTATATGTTCCTCACACAGTTTACGTATTCTTCTGTGAATTATTTCTAGAAATAGTTTCAGCATGGGGCTCATAATCTCCACATGTAATATGTACATTAAGCTCCAGGTCTCTTGGGCAATGTGATAAATTCGGCTTCAAGCCATTGGGAGGGAATATCACCGAAGTCATAGATTCGACTGAAAATCGAAGTCAGCCATTTTACGCCGACCCAATCGAGTAGCTTTTGGAATTCTGCCTCTATGTTACCTGGTCCTGCTGCTTTGCCATCTATCATTGCTTTTATGGCCGCGCTCTCCTCTTCTTCAATGATGCTCGGACCCGTTTGTCAATCCACTTGCGGTGCTCAGTTGCTCAACGGCACTCATCCAAATATTTTTAACTTCTTTTCTATCAACAATGACAACTCCCTTATGATCTGCTAATCTATTTACTGTATTTGTTTTATATTTTGCGATCATTTCTCTTACTTTCCTATGAACGTTAAAACTATCAAATTTCTGCTGAAATGCTTTTAGTTCTTCGCACTGCCTCTGTAATTCATTTTCTTTGACTTCTCTATTTTTGTTTGAATTTTTCAGGATGTTCTTACACTTATCACGATTATTCTGAGCAAGTCGTCTTTCTTCCATTAGATGGAGGATCTCTTCCGTCATCCACGATTTCTTCTTGTTCTATGATATCTCAATAGCTTATCCTTAACAGTTTTCATTCTGGTCTTTTTTTTATATCTTCTTCAACAGTCGAGATATCCAGTGTTACTGTAAGGTGGTCATTGAATACTGCTTCTGTTTGTTTTCTCATCGTGGGTTCTATCAATTTCCTCAAGTCATATCTGTTGACAATTTTCTTTTTTGTCTTCTTAAGTCTTATTTTGGACATTCCTACTAGCGGTACATGATCTGATTGTAAGTCAATCCCAGGGTATGTTTTCACCGAGATACACCTAATTCTGTACCTTTTGTTTACCAGGATGTAGTCAATCTGGTTTCTAACAATATGTTCACACGAGACTTGAGCTGACCTCTAGATATACAGTCTTTGTTTCGGGAGTGTGAAGAATGAATTCATCATTACTAGGTTTTGATCGTGTGCAAAGATACTCAGTTGTTCCCCTCATTCATTCTTGTCGCCCAGTCCATATGGGCCTATAAGCTCGCCTTCTCTGCCATTACCGATCTTTGAATTGAAGTCCTCCATTACTATTGTCAGATCCTGATTTGGTAGTTTTCTCTTTATATTATCAATTTGTGAGTAAAATTCTGTAATCTCTTCGCCATGTGTTCTTGACGCGTATACTTGTATGATATTTATTCGGGAAGGATTTGCATCAATTTGCAGAAGCATGACTGACTGTTACTGACACCGGTACGAAATTTGTGACACATTCTACAATTGAGTTACTTGCTTCACTTACTTTTACTTTAACGAGGTGGAAAAATACCTTTACGTTATGGTGTACCACCGGTGATGACCAGTTAACAGAAACTAAAACTGACAGTATGATTAATTTTATTCCCAAAAGAATCTTTGTTGATATAAGAATACTATATTTAATAAAGATACTACACTACTTTGCTTTCTAATAAGTATATTGACTAATGAGGAGAACCATTCGATTGCCAATTCGCTAAAGTAAGCCCGCAGGATGGTTTCACGACCAATATGTTAAACACATTGTTTTAAGCGCCATTCTTTATAGATATTATAGGCCTCTTATCTCTTATTCCTTTTTTTTTAGATAATAATTATTCTTCAGTTGCTTTGCCACAATATCTCGTACGGCTGAACTTGTCCTCAATATTCGGCATGTTTCCAAATTCAAAATGCTACTATTAGATGCAATCGGAAATGCTTTCTGTTATTTCAACAAAGCGACAACCAACTTACATAATAATTCAGAATATAACAAATATTTTATAAATTGACCTAACGCTTTTAATTTTTATTTTCGGTATCGAGATTTATTACGATTGTTAAAGGCATTTAGCAAGTTGCTTGGCGACGTTAATAAATTACAGTTGCCGTAATCCACTTACCGATCTCTGATATTCTCGAGATATTCCGCCGTGTAGTCTATCATCGCTTTTCCGAACTCCCTAAACTGATTAGCTTCCATCTCTGAAACATAAAGGACTGTGTAATTAAAGTGTACATCGATGTATTTGCTAAATTTTTAACTTGATCAAAAAGGGAGACGGTTTCATTAAAAAGTATTCAGAGTGTCCAATCAGAATGATAGAAGATTTTCATAAGATAATGAACAAATTCATGTTTTTTATTCAATTTGATTGAATGCAAATTGTAAACCATTTTTTTACGGTATAAAAGCTGTTATTCTATTTGGGAACTTTTTGAGTCTCCTAACAAACTTAGTGGTACTTGATTCTTATGTAGAACCTTTTAGTTCGTCAAAGTTGAATGGCTTATTTGCCTATAGTAAATTCCTAAGAAGAACTTTATTTTAGGCCAACCACAAGACTGCAGTGTTTACTCCCAAATTTTATATACCCAGAAATACGTTGCTCACTTCAGGAGCTCAATAATCGAGTAAAAATCGTTAGAGAACATTGCAACATTTGATAAAAAGAGGCCTCTATAAGTGTCTTGTATAAGTATGCAGTCATGTATCCAATCGAATCCAATTCCAATCGAAAAAATTTTATCAGTCGAAAAATTATTCGCTTATCGGCCAGAATACACACGGAGAAAATGAAATCTGCGCTTCCTATGCGACAGACATGGACCCTGGGAATTCGCAGGAGTCCGAGTCGGACCGAGCCTCCCAGGATGGGTTTTTCCTGAAACCCAAATCAAAAAATAGAGATCGCAAACCGAAGTCTGACCCCACCTCACCAGCAACACCATGTCCAGTATCCAAAAAACCTGCACTTTTTTCTGCCACCACAACAGCAGCAGCAACAACAACAAAAACAATATCAACTGCAACATTGCCACCCCAACAACACCAACGCTACTACTATGCGCACACCTTCTTAGTAGAAACTTCACCAACAACATCATGAATTAAGCTGGCCCTCGAAAGGGAAAAGGTGAAGGACAACAACAGGGATGTCATCATCAAGAGGGAGCGCGACTTCCTAATAAAAACCAAAGAGGAACCCAAAACAACACAAGCGCTTCAGCTGTTAATTGAGCGGGGTCTCATTAAATCATATAAGGTGCACCAGAGTAACACCACTACAACTCCCCAAGTCACTAACCGACCAATATCACCTTCCTATTCGGTGGTGGCCACCGGGATTGATCAGGAAATCTCAGTCGAGATGTTCCTACAGCAACTCCGGAAACAGAACTTTACCATCAGGTTTTGTAAACGAATAATCTCACGTCAATGAGATAAATCTACACTAATTTTACGGCTCATCACGGGAGACTAAAACACTTACGAGAGGCTAATTGGGGAGCGCCCCGTCCACTTCCTGGGATGAGTGTTTAGAATAACAGAGAGCAAACCACCAACGCCTATTCCTGCTCCATGTGGCCGGTGTGGCCTGTTCAACCACCGTAGAGAAGACTGCAAGGAAACCATTAAGTGCGGCAGATGTCAGGGACCCCATCCAACAATATCATGTGAGTCCCCTCTCCCAGTTAAGTGTACAGCATGTAATGCTGAGGACCATGCAGCATGGAGCCTGCGATGCCCGAGGAGGCCAACTGCTCCGATCGAAGGCATTCCTAATGATCAAATAAAGTGCCTCAACAAAAGATCAGCCGAGATGTCAATTTCGGTGACCGCGCAAAGTAGGGTCCATTCACTCATTACAACCCACGAATATATAATTAACAATTATAAACACCAGCTGAACAAAACCACTAACCCCAACAGGGAAGAGCTACTCAAAAAAATGAGAAAGCAATTTGTTGATGATTTCAACATTGACACCTCGGTGGTCTTTTTGGCACTCATGTATATATACTTATGATCGATATGTTACTCCCTAATAGCAGTTCCCAGACGGAACCCCGAGAGCAACTAAAACAAACAATTACAAATATAGACTTAACAACAAAAAACTTCTGATTTACAATTATATAGAACGTAATGACACCGACTGCTGCATGTGTGTAGAAACCACAACAAAACTGGGACAAACACCTACTTATAGAAACTGGAAATATCTTTGTAAACACGGCAACACCACGGCCAATGCTAGAGGGGGTGCGACAGTCCTACTTAAGCCAAAGGTGCAACTGGGTAAGGCCAATCCTCCTTCCCTAAACAACTCTCTGAAATACTGTCTTCATTTTACTTTACCTTACCTAGACGACAAAGTGCACATTTTCTTAGTGTATATCCATCCTCGCTCCAACATAGAGCAAAAGATTCTAACGAAAGCAAGTATATACAAATATGCCATAATTATTGGAGACCTTAACATGAACAAAATAAAAAAGAGACAATTAAACAGATTCTTACAAAACTCAGATTTTATAAGACGACACACTTCACCGACATTTTTGATGCCTGACAACCAAGACTCAACACTAGACGTTTTACTACATACAAGAAACAAACAACATCGACACGATAAGATTGACCAACGAACTCGGATCAGACCATTTGGCTATGACTTTTACCTTCAACTCACAACAAACTGTACCTACTATCCCCTGAGCAAAACCCAGCTCCAAAAAACTCAACTTAAACAAGACCGACTTGGACAAAGTTAAATCACACACACTGGACTACATAAAGGCAAACCCCGGACTTATCTCCATCGAAGATCTGCAAGAGCACCTTTCACATAACATAAAAAAAATTATCACCACAAATTTAAAATGCCTTTTACCACCATACTCTACCCAGGTTTGTACTAAGACAAATAAAACATAAAAGAGATTTATACAGACAATACCGAATTACAAAGGACGACTCTATCAAAAGAACAATTAACAACTTAAACAGAAACATTAAAGCTATGATATTTCAATACCGACAACACACATGGATTGAAATATGCCAAGAAATCGAAAAAGACAAAGGAAGAACATATTGGCGGAAAATAAAAAAAAATTCTAAATACTGTGATGCATGAGTAGGGAACACAACGATACTCGGACAAAGACAAAGCGGACGCCTTCGCCGGCCACTTTCAGAGGGTCTTCAAAAGATCAACAAATACAAACTTTGACACCGACAACTGGGAACACGTGAACAAATGGCATGACGAACTGTCAAGAAACACGACGGGTCTAAATAACGAAATCATTACAGAGACCGAATATCTCGAAGCCTTAGCACAACTGAAAAACACGGCACTCGGGAAAGACCATATTAAAAGCAAGGTACTTAAGCATCTAACACAAGAAACACGACGTCATATTAGGAATGGATCACCACGAACAAAATACCCAAGTCATGGAAGAACGGAATA
Organism: Dendroctonus valens; assembly: GCA_024550625.1. NCBI lineage: Eukaryota > Metazoa > Arthropoda > Insecta > Coleoptera > Curculionidae > Dendroctonus > Dendroctonus valens. The sequence continues at coordinate 167,913 of JAJTJO010000515.1, forward strand.
ATAATTCCTATTTTAAAGAATGGACTAGATGACACAGTAACAAAAAACTACAGACCCATCACGCTACTCCCGGGGTTGAGCAAACGGTTCGCACACATAATAAAAAACAGATTATATAATTTAATAGGACATCATAATCCAAAATACCAGTTTGGCTTCAAGACTAAAAACTCAACTATACATCCACTTTTTGTTCTTACTAATAATATACAAACCACACACCTGACCGGAAGAAAAACTGCCAACCTGTTTTTAGACATAACTAAGGCCTTTGACAGTATGTGGATCGAGGGCTTACTGTAAAAACTACACAAACTTGGCACTCCAAACTACTTAATACATATTATTAAACAACTACTCGAAGACAGACAACTGGAGGTACGAATCAACGACGACTCCTCTATCCCCTTTTCACCTGAGCAAGGCTTACCTCAGGGTTCACCACTCTCACCCCTGCTTTACAACATATATTGCCATGACATATACACCCACAACAGACCAGACAAAGAAGGTATAGACCAAAACGCTTACCTGCTGCAATACGCTGACGACACTACCATTATCGCGCATGACAGAACGACCGCCAGAGCAGTGGACAAACTCCAGACACTAACAGACACAATAACAGCATGGTTCTACAAATGGAGGCTCACACCAAATGCATCAAAAAACCGACTGCTCCTCTCAAACCACCGAATTAAACCAGATCTCCAAACATCACCACGGACGGTCAAATAATCAAACCCACCAACAATGTGACATACCTAGGAATAAGAATGGACAATAGACTAAAATTCACAAACAACGTACAAAACATCAGAACAGATCTAACCAAGAGAGCAAAACACTTCCGCACACTTACTTACAAAAACAAGGGTATCAGCACCAAGACAGCAACTATCATATATAAAGCGATCTGCAGACCTCTAATTGACTACGCTCATATTTTATTCGCCAACGCTACTGACAAAACTAAACGGCATTTACAGACAGCAGAACACATAGCACTGAGACTGATAACGAAGATCCGACACTCAGCAAACCCATTACACAATCCACCAAACCGACTACTCTACGAACGCACAAACTTGACAAGGATCTCGGAAAGATTACTCGTCTTGCAATCAAGATGGAAACACAACGCTCACAATCTCACCTTCCTAGATCCCCTCTGTTTAACAAGACTGACCAGACAAACGCGTTTCCTCTTCCCAACCTCAACCCTATTGGAGCATCTCCAGACATAGCTTGTGTAAATGTTTGTTAATTATAGTAGTAGTAAACATCTTTATTTCTAAAAAAGGCTATCGACCTATCGGTCTTTCTGCCCTTGTTTAATACATGTAGTCTTAATCTAAATAAAAAACAAATATAAAAATTATCTTATTCTAGGTTAACAATATTATTAAATAAATAAAATTTCAGTGGCAAGAAGAAATTATTTTATTGTCCACTAGTCAGTTGCGTTTGTAAGTGTTCGAGTAGCGTTAATGTAGGGAAACGGAAGCGGGATTGTCTGGTTGGTCTTGTAAGACAAAGGGGATTCAGTATGGTCCAGTTGTAGGGGTTGTTTGTCCATTTTGTCTGTAGCTGTATGAGTCTCTCCGAGATCTTTGTCATGTTTGTGCGTTCGTATAGTAGTTGGGTGGGGGGGTTGTGTAGTGGGTTTTGGGGGTGTCTCATTCGTGTTATTAGTCTTAGTGCAATTTGTTCTGTTGTTTGTGTATAACGTTTTGTCCTTTCTGTTCCGTTGGTCATGAGTATATGTCCAAAGTCTAGCAAGGGTCTACAAATAGCTTTATATATTTTGGTGGCGGTGTTTGTGCTAATTCCTCTGTCTTTGTAGGTTAGTGATCGGAAGTGTTTTGTTCTCTTTATTGTTTCTGCCCTGATGTTTCGTATGTGTTTGGTGAATTTAAGTTTGTGGTCAATTGTGATTCCAAGGTATTTTACGTCGTTTTTTGGTTGTGTCGTTTGGCCGTCTGCAGTTATTGTAGGGGAGTCAGCGTTGAGTCTGTGGTTTGTGAGCAGAAGTTGGTTTTTTTGACGCGTTTGGTGTTAGTCTCCATTTATAAAACCATGTCATTGTGTTGTTTGTTAGTGTTTGGAGTCTTTGCGCTGCTCTCTCAGTAGTTTTGTCATGTACAATAAGTGCCGTGTCGTCTGCGTATTGTAATATGTATGCCGATCTGTCGATTTGATTTTTGTCTGGTAAGTTGTAATTGTATATGTCATGGCAGTATATATTGTAGAGAAACGGTGAGAGCGGGGATCCTTGAGGGAGCCCTTGTTCAGGGGAAAAAGAAAATGACAGTGTTTTGTCAATTCGTACTTGAAGTTGTCTGTTTTCTAGTAAGTTCTTTATGGTGTGTAGTAGATATGTTGGTGTGTGTAGTTTGTATAGTTTGTATAGTAAGCCTCCATGCCAGACACTATCAAAAGCCTTGTTAATGTCCATAAACAGGCAAGCTGTCTTTCTGTCAGTTAGGTGGGTAGTTTGTATATTGTTAGCCAAAATAAAGAGCGGATGAACAGTCGAGTGATGTAGAGTTTCAATTATCAACATAATTAAACATTTATGGCTGGCTACGACGATGTACTTTAATTGAGATTAGGATGATGTTTATGTTCAATTTGATATTTTTGATTATAAATCAGAAACAAGTCTTGCCTCTGTACAAATATATCAAAGTGAATATTAAAAATCTCTTAATTCCAATAAAAGTAATGGGTCACCGACAAATAGTAAGGACGCAAACCCAAAATACACAGTAGTAGGGACACAAAACTGCAAGATCAAAAATCAGAATAGTCTATAGTAGAAGTGTTAGATGGCGCTAGTGAAAGCTGGTTGTCAAATTGTGTAAGGGAGTGGGCTATCTATACTTGTTCTTATCTATGCAAGTAGGTACCAGCATAGAGTAAGTATTTTTTTTTTATTATTTTACTTACTCTATGGGTACTAGCCTTTGACGAGAAAGTCCAGAGATCGAGTCTGAATTAACACCTGCTAGAATTCTGCTAGTAACTTAAGTAAGTAAAGTAACTTTTTGAATCGTCGGCTGCCTCTTGGTTCCCGACTTGGGATTGTAATCACGGAAATCGTGGATTGGATGGCAGGGGCAGTCTGGATGAAACTGGAAACTGAGAACAGATGGAACGGACATTGGTGGCACGAGGTGTCGATGATTTTTGGAGGCGACGGACCAGACGTGGAGCGGATATTCGGGCAAGCGAATGTTGAGTCATTAATTCGGTCATTTGTAATTAAATTAGGTAGTTTGATTAGGTTAGATCGGCAAACGGTTAGCAGACGGTAATTTGTGGTCGTCAAACCACGTCTTTCGTGTCTTTATCAGTTTTATCGTAAACATTTCAGTCAAAGGTCTTGAGTAGGTATTTTGGCAGCATACCACCGCTGAGCGTTCCAGCTTTGGTGCGAAAGCTAGTGGCGCTCCAACGATCCACCTTTCGGGCTTTGCACACGACCGCCCGAAATACCTGCTCATGTAAAGCCTCTCTTTTTTTCATGTTAACTTTTTCGATTCAGTAATTAAATAGCTTTCATTGTCTCTGAAATTTGTCGTGTTGCAATTAGCACATCATAACGTATTATCTAATTTCTCTGTAAGTGAACGTGAACAGCGTCTGCACTCTAGGTTCCGAGCGGCTGGAAAAGGGGCACCCTATTCCCCGTAGGTATTGAAAGCACAAAGACGGATAAACCAGAAATAAAGGCCAACGGCATAGGATGCGAAAGGCAAATGGAAATCCATCCGATTCATTCCCAAGCAAATCATTATGGCAGATAATATAGAAAACCCGACTCCCAGTGCCTGCACGACCTTAAGTGGTCAGGGAGATAATTAGCTAATTCAGATTCAGAATCACAGGGGATAAACCAAAATAGCTGCTGGGAGCGTAAAGACTTTATACAGAGCGGGTAAATTGGCAAACGCGAAAAAATAAATACAGAGAATGGAACGGGACATTCTGGGAACGAGAGAAGTCAGATGGAGGGGAGAAGGATATGTGACCACAGAAAGAAACGGCACACTTTTCTGCTCTGGAAAAGACACAGCACAGAACAGCGTTGGTATCCTTGTGTCAGGCGACGTAATAAAATGCGTAAAAGCTTTCCTACCAGTTAGCGACTGGGTAATTTATTTATTATATTTATTATTAATTTATTTATCATTTGATTCTTTTATACTGTCATACTGCCTATTGCATGAACCTACAGCAGATGGTATAAACGAGGAACTAGAGGACTTCTACTCTCACATCCAGAAAGACATAAAGAACGATGACATAAACATCTTCATGATCGATCTGAATACTAAGGTAGGCATTGAGGTAGTCGATGGCTTGATAGATCCTTATGCCCTAGGAGACAAAAACGACCATGGCAGCAGATACCTGCAATTTTGCCAAAACCATAAGCTTGTGATCAGTGGTTTAAACTTCCCAAGAGACGGTTATAAACTTGGAAATCTCGTCAAAACCGGGAAGGCAACATCGTTGCGAATCAAATCGACTTTATGGACATCATCACTAGATTCAAAAACAGTGTTCTCAGAGCTAAGGAATACCCAAGTTGCGACATAAACTCGGACTATAACCCCGTGGTCATGGATAAACCAGTGCGGCTCAAGTAGATGGTTGAAACGAGAGGCAAAGGAAAATTTGCCTGGTGTAAAGCAACAGAGAATTAAAAAACATAATTCCAGAAAAAAGTGGACAAAAAACTAACCAAAACGAGATTAAGCAGAGATTGCCTAGAAGGCGAGAATAGCAAAAGCACATGGGCACACTTCAAAAACATCCTTATTGACATGGAATATGAAGTAATAAGAAAAGAAGACCGCAGGAAGAAAAATAGCTGGAAGACAGAGGACATATCAGAGTTCATGAAGAGAAGAGTCAGAAGATAATTAAAGAACAAAAACGAGCAAAAATACAGATAAAGAAGAACAAACAGAACCACAGAGGAAGAAATAGGGAAAGCAAAAAAGCAGTGCACAATGCCGGGAAATTGAAGAGCTACAAAAAACCCATAAAGACAGGGAACTTCACGAAAAAATACGAGAAGCTACAGGTATTTGGAATCCCAGACAAGTCTCCTTAATAACAAACAGAAATAATTAATTCGAATTAGACCAGCAGAACCTAATCTGGTAAAAATATCTGAAAGATTTGTTGGAAGACGAAAGAACCCCTGAAGAGCCAATCCTCGAAAAGGAAAACAACCTCAGAATTCAAGAAATGAGAGCAATTTAAAAAGCTCCGTTGAGAAGCAATAGGAGAACTTATCACCTTCTGAACGCAATTTACGAAAGCGGTGAGCTACCCAAGACTAGCAGACCTCTGTATTCGTACCTCTCCCAAAAAAAAACAAAGCTAGCAAAGGCAAAGATCACAGGATAATCTGCCTTATGAGGCATGCAGCAAAGATTATGATGAGAATAATGTTTAACAGGATACGCCCCAAGTGCACAACTACTTTACCCAATCACAGTACGGCTTCAGAAGAGGTCCGGGAACAAGAGAGGCCATCCTGGTCCTAACTTTAATAGCCGAGAAGTTCCTTGAAGTAAAAATAGAACTCTATGTCTGCTTCGTAGACCGAAAGAAAACTTTCAACCCCATAAAACGCAAAAAACTGATAAACATTCTCCAAGAGATCGAATTAGACAACCACGACATTGTTATTCGCAATATATACTTTAACAACAGCGGATGCATCAGAACATTAAATGGTAACACATGACTAATATGAACATCGAAAGATGTAACATGAATATCGAAAGATGAGTACGCCAGCGCTGCCTCTTCTCCTCATTGTTATTTAATGTGCACTCGGAGTACATAATCAAACAATCGCTGAAAGATCGAACCGAAGGAGCCAAAATAAATGGCATAGTACTTAACAACCCCCGATATGTGAATATCAAGAGGATGGAACCTTCGAATAGTAATTAGAGAGTCTAAAGGACCGCTACAGAATCTACTAAACACCCTGACAGTCCTCAGTACTAAAATGAGACTGGAGATTAACGTATCCTAGACGAAAACAATGGTGTTTACCCGGGCCCCACAAGATCACCTGCACGCAAACATTTTAGTTAATAAATCCACCTTACAAAATGAACGAAGCTACTTATACCTAGGCTGTTTAATAAATAGCCAGCTCGACCATTTTAAAGAAATAAAAAGGAGAATGGAAATAGCTAGAGCAGGATTCGTGAAGATACGAAACGTACTCTGCAACCCGAGTTAGTCTATTGGGGTAAGACTGAGAACACTAAAGTGCTACGTGTGGCCTTTGTTATTGTACGGATGCGAAACTTGGAGCCTAAAACAGTAACACCTAAGAAAATTAGAAACATTCGAAATGTGGGTATACAGGGTGTCTAGAAATAGTGCGACCAACACTTCACGAGGTAGTTATAGAGCAAAAATTAGTGAGTCAAGTTCCTATGACACATTTTCGAAAACTCAATAATAACTACTCTACAAAACGTTACATTATATGAATGATATCTCATGTCACAAAGTAGGCATCATCGAAAACAAAATTAAAAGGACTTTCGAACCAGGTATCAACTCAACCCCACTTTCTATTTAAGAGCCCAAGGGATTAACGATAGGGCTTTGGAAATAAGTCCCTTGTAATATGTTTTGGTAATATGTTTCCCCCTCGACAAGTAAATTGACGTGGGCAAGCGATTTTTTTAAAATGTCATTAACAACCCTACACTTGAACCATTCAGTTTTCGGTGGCCGACCCTGTATAATTAATTGTAAGTAGATCCCTATATGAATTAATTTTCAAAACGACAACTGTGATAATGTTAAATGTAATGCCATGCTAGAAGTAAAAAAGTTATACCTACATGCAAATAACGTGTTTATCATATCTTAATTGAAATTCATAATCTTGGGTTTTTTGGTATGGTAAATAACAGTGAGTAGTACATAATATATATATATAATTCAATATACTTAGTTTACTTTGTAATCGAAATTGGTAAATCCAATCGCGAGTTTTCGGAGAGTAGTGGTAAATTAAGAGAATCATAAGTAGGATTGTTAAGTTCAATATTTTACTAGAGTAAAGAATTGCTCTCTTTTCCTTTTTACTTAATTTTTAAATACCTTAGCATATGCTGATAAAACACGAAAAAAAGTGGAATTATTGATTAGTGATGGGTTTATAGAGGTGTAAGTGGTAGTGAGGCGCATGTTATACCCAAAAAGCTCTTACCCAAAAGTCAACCTCACCCTCCGTCCAGAAAGGACTTGGGGCACCCTGTTTTCACAAACGTGGCTCTGACGACCGAGTAAATGGCGGTATAATCATAAGAACAACACGGAGCAAATGCCGTTGTTGAGATTCCTACATACGAAAACGATAGCTACCAACCCGCACTTGATAGCATGATGGCTATCCCCGCCCCCCCAAAAGCAACAGATGAGTAACGAACAAAGGAAACGGCCCTCAGTCTTCGGCAACCGGCAGACCTTTGCTTACGGTGGCGGACAAAAAGAAGGGGAGGCAGAAGGTGCGAAGAATCCCCGGAGTGACCTAGGCTGAATTCGACAAAAGAAAGGAAAAAATACAAGACAGCTCTTACACACAATGCAAAGATTTTGTCGTAGTATGAAAAGTTGGTAGAAATTGAGGAATAACTGAAGAAAATTAAATTGGACATTTTCGGACTAAGCGAGGTAAGAAGAAAGAGAGAAGAACAGCTAACTTTAAGCGAACTGGCGAAGCGGAAGCAACAAGAGGCGGTTTTACCATAAATAAAAAAGTCGTCAAGGATGTTATTCAAATCACCAGTGTTAACGTAAGAGTTATCTATTTGATAGTAAAACTCAACAGCAGGTATACCTTGAAAATCATACAGGTTTATGCGCCTTTAGTATTCTAAAAGTTGTTGAAATTGTTGTCTAAAGGTTGAATTATATTAAAATATCTTAATATTTGCGTCAATTGTTTCAAAAAATGAAAATACTTTTACTTTTTACTTTTTCGAGTCAGAAATATTTCCATTCAAGTCTTTCTGCCCAGTAATGGGCTACGTCTATGGCATTTTCATTTGCAATCCACATCTCATCGATGGAGCACGTTGCAGGACATAATGTGCAACCCAGCAGATGGCCCATGTTTTGTATCTCCCAACATTCACAGAGGCACTGTTGGTCTTCCTCAGTTTTCCACTTTAGTTTGTTTGTTTTTACGAATGCCACGCCGGTTCGTATTCTGTTTAGCGTAGTCTCGCATCGTTGTTTGCCGAGTGTGGATGTGCTGCGAAGCGAAATCGTGCGAGTTAAAACCAAGTTAAGAGTGTTCGTTATCTGTATTGTGCGTTTTTTGGAATAACATTTGGAACATTCCTTATCGGGCAACTACCGGGTTTGCGCGATAAGTGGAATGAATCCCGGAAGTTCGCTGGAATCCGAGTCGGACCGGGGCTCCCAAAGGAGCTACTGTCTAAGGTCCTAGGACCAAGAAGAGGGGTAGGGTGCCCAAGTCCGACCCAACATCGCCAGCGTCACCAACCCCAGCTCCGAAAAAATCGGCGATGGAGGAGGCTGTAGGGGTGTCGCGGGCGACTTCAGCGGGCGCAGCGGATGACGGGTTCGTAGTCCCGCGAAGGACTGTGGCGTGGAGCACGCTGATTGTTGCTCCGAGGCCTCCACGACGCTGAAGAACCGCTTTGCGCCCATCCAGACGCCAATCGTGGATGAGCCTCCAACACTGCCCAACAACATCGTAGGGACTGAACGGAAAGCAGTTGCTGAGAGCCCTGTGGCAACTGCAAACAAACCAAGAAGGCAGAAAAGCCGCCGCCAATTGTGATCGCTGGAAAACCCAGCGATCACACAATGCTGATTGGTAGTATAAAAGGAATCACCAGTCAGCCTTTCACGCTGAAGTACACGAAGGCTTCGTTAATCGTGTAATGCACCAGCATTATGGACTGGGCGGCGGTGAAACGATCCCTGGAGGAGGACAAGAGCCAGTTCCATACTTACGCCCCTTCGTCGGAAAAAACCCACGCGTTCGTCCTGAGGGGCCTGGAGGGGAATGTCGATCCGACTGCCATAAAGCAGGATCTGGCAGACCGGGGACTGAAGTGAAGAGTGTCTTCAAAATGAAGACACTTTACAGGCCGTTAGCTCCCGATGCGCTAGGGGGCATGAAATCACCGCCTGCCCCGTTGGGGCTACATTAAAATGCGCTAACTGCGGTGGGCCTCATCGTAGCTTTGACGAGGCTTGCCCAGTATACATTTACAAACAGGCGCAAGTCCCGGCGGAGAAGAGCAGCGTTTCGTCCCTGCTCCTCTTCCAACGAGGCCAGCCTGGGGTCAAACCAGCCGAGCCCCTGGCCCGATCCACCCTTCACCCCTAAGCAGCAGGACCATGGCGCCAAGTCACGCCAACAGGACCATGCTGCCCCCGCCACCGCCTTCATTAGCGGAGGCAGCACGAAGCTGTCCCGACGAGCTCCGCCCACCCAGCCCATGGTATAAATGGGAACGCGGTGGCCATGCTGGGCAGTGTCCAGCGGGAATTCGCCGAGCTGTCGTCGCAAATCAACTTGGAGGAGGTAATCAAGGCGGTAAGATTTTACAGCGCTGCATTGAGGGGTTGCGTCTCGAAGAGAGACAAATTCCTAGTCTCAGCGCAGTTCTTCAATGAAGATATTAACAGCTTCGATTTTTAAGCCCTGATTTTGCCAACTGTGCCCTATGAGGATAGGAGAATGGAACTCATGCGGACTCCGGAGTCGTCTCGGTGAGTTTGTGCACTTCCTTCGGACCGAGGATATCGACGTGGCGTTGATTGTCGAAACATGGTTGCGCCCCGGGGATATACTTAGGATTCGGGGGTACAGGCTCGAACGTGCCGATAGGCCCGGTTTAAGGTGGGGGTGGCCATAGCGGTCAAAACGTCAATTCCATACAGGAGACTGCCACACAGGCAGTCATCAATAGAGAACGTCGGCGTTGAACTTCCTGATGGAGTTTTGATCTACTGTGGCTATTTCTCCACCGTACGCTTACAGGCCGCTGATGTCGATCCATTCTTCATAAACACCAATAGGGTGTTGCTAATGGGAGATTTCAACGCCCGCCATCCACTATTCAATAACCCTGGACATAAAAACGCAGCCGGCAATTTTCTAGCCGACTACGTTCGCGACAATGGCCTACTCGTTATGCCCACTTCATCCCCAACGCATTACCCGAACAGTGGAGGGAATCCATCCTACCTCGACTTCGGAATTGCCAAAGGACTCACCAATCTCACGGAGATGGTGGTTATAGACGCCCTCAGCAGTGACCATTTGCCCATTTACCTCGACATTAGGGATTTAAAGCGCACACAAACTAACGACTTTCGATATTCATACGAAAATTTCGATTTTCGCGAATATCGAAAACGACTACAAGACCTGACGTGTATTCCGGGCCAGATTGATACTGTCGAAGCTCTAGAGCATGCGGTAAAAGGTCTGACCAGAAATATACAACGGACACAGCAAGCTTTGGCCAAAAAAGTTCCGAACAGACCGCGGCACGACAATCTTCCTGAGGAAATTTTGGACCTTATTAAGGCGAAAAATCGAATCAGGAAGCGTTGGCAGCGATTCAGGCAATCTACCGATCGCATAATGGCAGCAGAGATAAATCTCCGCATACAGGAATTATACCTGGGCGGAGAAACTGTGAAATATGACTCCCCGTGACAATTCTCTGTGGAAACTGTCGAGAAGTCTGCGAAAAGGCTATGAGCAAGTCCCCGCTCTTGAAAAAGAGGGGCGGAGTTATATTACCACCAGTGACAAGGGCGAGCTGCTCGCCGACTTTTTGGCAGAAGTACACAAGGTCCAACCAGCCCTTCAGGATAACGAAATGGAAAGGCAGACCGCTGTTTTTGTAGAACGGAAGTATCCTATACCATCCTAGATTTTGCATTCCTATATAACAACCCCGTCGGAGATACAATCGTGTCTTCGGCGCCTCCCTAGCCGAAAAGCCCCCGGGCCAGACGGCATCCCTTATCTACTCCTCAAAAACTTACCGCGGAAAACTATTGTGCTAATAGTACAAATAGTCAACGCAGTCCTTAAATTGCAGCACTTCCCACAGGACTGGAAAAACGCTGTAATAATCCCCATCTTAAGCCGGGCAAAAACCCGACCGAACCCGCCTCTTATAGGCCAATTTCCCTCTTGAACACCCTCGGCAAATTAACTGAGAAGGTCATCCATTCGAGATTACAGGCAGCAGTCCGAGCTTCGAAGTTTAATCCCGGATGAGCAGTTTGGCTTTCGACCAAGACACAACACAACGCTGCAGACTGCTAGGATCGCAACGGATGCCTATGCAGCATTTAATAAGCTTCAAAGTACGGTTATGCTGCTTCTCGACATGCAAAGGGCCTTTGACACAGTCTGGCACACAGGCCTGCTGTACAAGTTGTTTGCCGTGCATTCACTGCCACTCTACCTAGTTTCCCTGATAGCGTCTTACCTAAAAAACCGTTCCATCCAGGTGAAAGTGGAGAATTCCACTTCTGCCAAAAGACGCATCGCGGCAGGAGTACCACAAGGAACAGTGATTTCGCCGCTGCTGTATACATTGTACACAGCAGACATTCCAAAACTTCCCACTACAAAAATAGCACTATACGCTGATGATACGGCTATCTATGCATCGTCTTTTTATGCTCAGGCTGCGAAATCTCGCATTGCACATCACCTGAGTTTATTGACGCCGTATTTTGACAAATGGAACTTAAAGTGAATCCCAGGAAGACGGAACTTATTATCTTTTCGCACAAATTCACTAACAATAAAATCTTATCACCACTCGTGGTCCAAAATACTCCTATCAAACCAACAAAAGAGGTGAAATACCTGCGATTCAAACTAGACGCCCGACTCCATTTCAATAAGCATGTTGACTATGCTGTACAAAAGACTTTCATGGCCCGAAGAAAGTTGTACTCTCTTCTGGCGCCAAATTCTTTCCTATCACCTCGAAATAAACTTCTGCTCTACACCTCCACTATAAGGCCCATACTGACCTACGGCTCCCCTGTCTGGCACTCTGTCTGCGATTCCACGAGACGACGTGTTCAAAGGACCCAAATAGGTTCCTAATAGGCGTTCTATCGGCTGACAGATACACCAGAATAACCGAAATGCACGAAGCTACAGGGATGGCCTATATAGCCGACTATATAGATACCATCGCTGAAAAATTTTATCATAGCGGAGTGCAAGGCTCAGTCCTCACGCGAAATATCACCCAAGTAAGAGCAAACGATCGCCCAACCCATGGTCCCCTGTATAAACGACTTCCCATATTTTATGAGGATTTTGTCCCTGACAGTACGTGACGACAAACAAACATTGCCTGCCAGTTGCAGACAGTCGTTTCTAGCAGGCTGGAAACGCACAAATCCAACATGACGTGACTTGACGGGTTCGTCCTGCCTCGTTCTGGCTGGTGTTGGCTGGTTCTTGCACCGATCGGGGCGGGGGGCGGATGGATTTGGTCATCTAGTTGAAACTGCCGGCGGTTAACGCCACGGCTGACAGTATCAAACTTAAAGGTCGAAGCAAAAGGGGTTTTTGGCTTCCCTTCAGGAAGACCTTTTTTCCTTAATGAATGCCCCTCGAATAAAACCAAAACCGCCACTTCAAGACTATCTCCTGACGTTGTCGTGCGTATGGCTAGCTCGGGAATGTACATGTTAGGGCACTGCCCAGGTAATGGACGACTTAGTGCGCCTATTTAGATCATGGGCAAAGAGCCACCTGCCGAACATCTGGCTAGACATGGGAGTTATGTTTGTTAACTTTGTTTGTGAATTTTATTAATGGGAATGTTCAATAAATTTTTATCTATCTATCTATCTATCTGTTTAGCGTTGTGTTCCAGTCCAAATTTGACCCTGCACAGGGGCTTTCGTTAATAGGGAAGTTGTCGGGCTGTTCCACGGTGGCGCACTGAAGAAATTTTTCCTTGATTTGAGCCTTTTCCGTTGTTGTTCTTGGCCATAAAGGAAATGGCGATCGTCGAAGGTTTGCTTAAATTTTTCTACGTGCTCTATACCCATTCTTCTTTCGCTTCTGCAAAGCCCGCTGCTTTGTACAAATAATTGATTGGTGTTGGTTTCATGCAGCCAGTAATAATCCTACAGGTTTGGTTTAAGGCGATATTGATCTGTTTTGCATGGCTTGATCTGCACCAGACTGGGCAAGCATATTCTGCAGTTGAAAAACAGAGGGCTTGCGCGGATTTTCTCAAGACTTGAGGTTTTGCACCCCATTTGCTTCCGGCTAGTTTTTGTACAAGGCTATTTCTAGCAACTACTTGTGGCAGTGCTGTTTGTAGCTTAGTGTTCTATCCAAGATTACACCCAGATACTTTGGTGTTTCAGCGTATTCTAGTTCTTTGCCCTCCCAGGACACGTTTAGTTTGTTGTAAGCCTTGTGGGTATTTAAATGGAAAGCACTTACTTGAGTTTTTGAAGTGTTCGGTTTTAGCGAGTTTTTTCGATAGTATTTGGCCATATCTTCCATTGCGTCCTCCAGCCTTACCTCTATCTCCCCGAATGTTTGACCTTGAACTGTGACAACTAGGTCGTCAGCGTACACGTAGTGTTTGGCGTTTTCTATTATGGGCTGGTCATTGGTGTATATATTAAATAGAGTGGGGGCCAGAACACTTCCTTGTGGGAGATCGTTTGTTTGGGTTCTCCAGCGGCTTTTTATATTTTGAAGTTCCACATAGAACCTTCTGTTTTGGAGTATTGATTGAACTGCTTTCGTTAGTTTGTAGTCTTTTGTGGATTTGTAGACTTTGATAAGCAGGGTTTTATTGTTTATTGTATCGTAGGCGGCTGTGAGATCGATGAACACAGCTCCGGTTATTTTGTTATTTTGGAATCCCTCCTCTATGTGTTCTGTGAGATTTAGTACCTGATCATTGCATGATTCTCCAGGTCTGAAGGCTGCCTGTTGGGGTATTAACAGAGGGTCTATGTGTTTCTGAATTCTCTGGAGGATTAGCCGTTCGTAGAGTTTAAAGAGATGGCATAGCAGTGATATTGGGAGATAGCTATTTGGTAGGTCGGGATTCTTCCCAGGTTTGAGTATCGCAATTACCTTTGCTCTTCGCCACATTTTAGTTTTCCTTCCAAAATGTTTGATCTGTTCCGTAAACATACCGTCTACCCCTGGAGACTTTCCGTTTTTCATAGTGTTTATTGCTTGGTTAAGTTCTTGTATAGTAAAACCCTCGCCCAGCAGGTTAGTTTCGTTGCCAGCGCCTCTGATTAAGTTTTCTTTGCTTGTTTTTTGTTGTGTTTTTCCATTTAGTGGTAGCTGTTGGGCTACCTGGTTTGGTGTAACATTGGTTCTTTGTTTCGGTGCTAGGGGGTCGCCGCTTAGTTTCTTGATTGTGTTCCAGGCCATCTTACTACTATGTGTCATGTCCATTTTCTCCAGAGTTTCCAACCACTTTGTTTGCCTTGCTTTGCTCAGTTCGGTTAGCAGTGCTGAGCCACATTCGATGGTATCGTCGTTAAAGGGATCTTCTTCATATAGCTTGTTATATCGTTCCATTAGGCTTTTAATGTCGTTTGCTACTCCGGGTATGTACTGCTGTCTACAACCTCTAGGGATGTGTTTTTTAGATATGCGCTTGACCAAGTCCACAAAAACATCGTAGTTGTTTGAAGTAGGTTCGATTGTATGAATTTCATTGTAGATGGTTTTTGTGAAAGCATCCCAATTTGCCTTTTTAAAGTTAAAACGTCTTCTAAATGGGATTCTTGGTGTTTTTATAGCGTTGTAAATGTTTATACCAATGGGGCGATGTTGAGTCTTTGGTATAGCATTGTAGACAACCTTTGTACACTGTTGTTCAATGGTGCCAGAGGCGAAACAAAGGTCCGGGTTATAGCCTCGTTTCCATATCTTGCTATTAAAGGAGCAAGGTAGTTTGGGCTAAATACAGTGATAGGCCGTTTGACAGCCCATTGTTCCACAAGCTCTCCATTTGAATCATTGTGGTCATATCCCCACGCAATATGATGACTGTTAAAATCGCCAATAACGAATTTTATGTTTTGTGTCTCAAAGTTGTTTGTATGGGAAAATCGGTATTCTTTTCCTGGTGGTTTGTATACAGAAGTTACTGTAAGTATTCCAATTTCAACCGTGAGAGTTTTAATATTGTCCTGGATATTTTTTGCTACCGATGAAATAGCAAGAGAGGGCTTAGTGAAAATTGCACTTCCGTATTTATTATGGGGGGTTTCAATGCTTAGGTTCCAATAACGTCCGGTCTGCTCGAATTTTCATCTCTGTGTGGTTCCTGGATACACAGTATGTCGCAATTTGTTGTCTGACATAATTGGAAGAGTATGTCCTGCTTGTTTTTCGTGATTCCCTCGATATTAATGCTGATTATAGTCAAAGTATAGTCAAATGAAAATAAAATGTTAACTTTGCCACCCTGTATCTCAAGAACGAAGCCGTTTTCAGTATATGTTTGTATGATAATTTCATCGTAAAATTGAATTTTCTATCGACCGTTAAAGACCTACAACTATAAACTGACGCACCCTGTATATTGCAAGCAACAATAATATAATTCAATAACCAGCTAAATGTTTATATTAGAAATGCATGAACGTCATGTGCAAAGTGAAATTATAATTGTTCCAAAAGGCAAAGAGCACGTTAAAAATAAATTTCAGTTTGGGAAATAAATAATGTCCAACGGTTCTTTTTAACACAAATCGTGAATCGTCAAAAAAGGTATATTAACAATTGTGCATAAAAACGAATTGGAATCTATGAACATTTGCATTATTAACTAAACCAACATTTACTCATGTACAAATTTGCTTAAAGGTATACTGACAAAAAAATAACCTTGCTGTTTTTAAGAACGCACAATACAAACTTAAATATGAATGATAACAAAACGTAATCACCTACACACCCCAAACGGGTATGAGCTAAAATCGGTTTCACTTTACTTAGTTTTCACACTTTAAGTTAAAGAGGCTTGACTTTCATTTCAAGCAATTTTCATAAATAAATTCAGAAATTCAAAGTAGATGTATGTCTTTTGTTCAGGTATATGTTGAAAAACAATTTCTAAATGTAACGGGATATTAAAAATAAAGAATATTTTCACATAGGAAAATATCTTCAAAGTTGAAATCACAGGTTTTCGGCTATGTCACAACTGGAACTCCCAGGACCTGTATTGAAAACCGAAAATAAGTACTAGTTTTGCTCCAGTACTGGCAAATTTTCCATAGTATTTCGAATTTGTACGATCTGGTTCTACCCTAAAAATCGGATTTAAAACAACAAGTTTTCTTATCATTCGGTAAATAGCCAAGCATGCCAATAATGAGGCGCCAATCGGAAAATGCATATATTAACCTAAATAAATTTTAATTTCCTCAGTGATTTTAATTGAAAGAATTGCAGTTATGTCTGTATTCAGTGTAATGCAGAAATATTTGCCTCATATTTAAATTATTCTACATAGCACTAATATAAAGTGCGACAATTATTTCTCAAACAGCTTGTTTATCTGAAAAAATAATTTATGGACAGAAATTTGCATTTTTGCTAAGTCTTCTCACAAGATATCGTAACATGCAACGAGCGCAAATATTAGCAATCGCCTGAAAATTGTCAAAAACCACTTTAGCACTAAACACAAGACATGCAATTTTACCTTCCATTTTTTCCTTGATTGTAAGCTACAAACATGAAACATTAGTACTGTAAAATACTAAAACGGGTACATATACATATATCCATATAATCATCTACTGGGCGACCAATAGATAACAAAATTCAACTGGTAGTCAACTCCTTAGTGTCGGTGTTGAAATGGTGACCGAATTTATCAATGTTGATATTGACATTAATATAGTTTTGGTATTTAAATATGTTTTAAAAGAAAAGAGAGACACGTATTTTTATTATTTGGTTATTTAGTATTTCTAGTATTACGGTTATTTGTTATTATTGGAATACTATACCACAGGTATATTTAATTCGACGTGCAATTTGTGTAAATGGGATCAACACTTCACTTGGCGAACTTTAATCACTAAATTGAATAATGAGGAAGTGTTATAAGCACAGCAGCAGTACGGGGAGATTTGATATTGTCATTGTTTTTAAAGAGCTACTGAAGAGTATGATAAAAAATCAAGAAGTAAAATTCTTTATTTGCTTTACAAAAAGGCTATCGACCCATATCGATCGTTCTCCTTGAATTATAATGTTATATGTTGAAAATATAAACACTGACAAAAAAATTATAAAATAAGAACTTTAAGAGAACTGTACAGACTATATACAAACACTCAAATACCGACCTAAAAAAGACACTGAACCAACTCAACAGAACATTAAACCTTGATTGAACAATACCGACAAGACAAATGGCTAAAAACATGTAAATAAATACAAAAGACAAAGGCAAAACATACTGGCGAAAAATTAAGAAACTAGCACAATACAAAAAACTAACACTATTGATACAATTGACGAAAACGGAATAGAACGTTACACAGACATAGAGAAGGCTGACGCGTTCGCCAGACACTATCAAAGGGCCTTCAGCATATCGACAAACCCTAACTTCGACAATGACAACTGGAACTTGATCAACGACTGGTACTTGAACTATTTTAACAGCTCACCAAACTATACATACAAACTGATCACAGACACAGAATACGATGAAGCCCTAGCGCATATCAGAAACACAGCACCGGGAAAAGACAAAATAAAGGCAAAACTCCTGAAAGGCCTAACTCAGGAAACACAAAGGCTGATCCTAGCTGAGTTGAACAACTGCATCACAAAGAACAAAATCCCAAAAATATGGAAGAACGGCTTAATAATCCCCATACCGAAAAATGGACTGGACAATACACAACCGAGCAACTACAGACCAATTACATTACTACCGGTACTTGGCAGAGTTTTTGAATACATAATAAACAGCGACTTGAAAAACTGATCGGAAAATATATACCTACCCACCAATTTGATTTCAAACAACATCCCTCGACTATTCATCCGCTCTTTATTTTGGCCAACAATATACAAACAACTCACCTAACCGACAGAAAGTCGGCGTGTCTATTCATGGACATTAACAAGGCCTTTGACAGTGTCTGGCATATGGGCTTACTCTACAAACTTCACAAGGTCCCACACCAACATACCTACTTCACATCATAAAAAACTTTCTCGAAAACAGACTACTACAAGTACGAATTGACAACACATTCTCTTTTTCTTTTTCCCCTGGACAAGGACTCCCGCCAGGTTCCCCGCTCTCACCGTTTCTATACAATATATACTGCCATGACATATACAATTACAACTTACCAGACAAAAATCAAATCGACAGATCGGCATACATATTACAATAAGCAGACGACACGGCACTTATCGTACATGACAAAACTACTGAGAGAGCAGCTCAAAGACTCCAAGCACTAACAAACAACACAATGACATGGTTTTATAAATGGAGACTAACACCAAACGCTTCAAAAAACCAACTTCTGCTCACAAACTACAGACTCAACGCTGGCTCCGCTACAATAACTGCAGACGGCCAAACGACACTACCAAAAAACGACGTAAAATACTTTGGAATCACAATTGACCACAAACTTAAATTCACTAAACACATACGAAACATCAGGACAGAAATAATAAAGAGAACAAAACACTCCTATCACTAACCTACAAAGACAGAGGAATCAGCAGAAATACCGCCACCAAAATATATAAAGCTATTTGTAGACCCTTGCTAGACTATGGACATATACTCATGACCAACGGAACAGAAAGGACAAAACGTTATATACAAACAACAGAACAAATTGCACTAAGACTAATAACACGAATAAGACACCCCCAAAACCCACTACACAACCCCCCCACCCAACTACTATACGAACGCACAAACATGACAAAGATCTCGGAAAGACTCATACAGCTACAGACAAAATGGACAAACAACCCCTACAACTGGACCATGCTGAACCCCCTTTGTCTTACAAGACCAACCAGACAATCCCGCTTCCGTTTCCCTACATCAACGCTACTCGAACACTTACAAACGCAACTGACTAGTGGACAATAAAATATTTTTTTCTTGCCACTGAAATTTTATTTAATAATATTGTTAACCTAGAATAAGAGAATTTTCATATTTGTATTTTATTTAGATTAAGACTACATGTATTAAACAAGGGCAGAAAGACCGATAGGTCGATAGCCTTTTTTAGAAATAAAGATGTTTACTACTACTGTTCTATTTAATAAAGAAATAATCAAACATGGTTGCCATTTAAAAAAACGCAAGTTCACGTCAAATGTCTAAAATGACAGCTAATTTGTAATAATGTATCATGTCATTTTATTTGGAATGCAATTTCCTACAATTTTTCTGAAATTTTGAGAAAATAAAATGGTTCAGAATGCTGATTCAGAATGCAATGAATTTTAGATCAGACACAGACAATCTTAGCTCTGTGTATCACACACTAATTAAATGATCGCATGCATGAACTGATTGGACCAGGTAAGTGAAATGTAAACACCTGATCTTGAGGAATTGCAGAGCAATTCCAAGAATGCAAGAAAAGGCGAAGTATAAACAGGTTTTTTTCGTTCTCTCGCTCGATGTCGAATAAAATTGGGATTTCAATGTCCAGTCAAATGTGAAGGTAGAAACATCTAGACACGTAAGTTAAATTTAAATCTCTAAACAATAGATTCTAGTCTTTTCCCGGACATGTTTGTCCTGACTCATCACCTGAAAATCAATGTTCTTAATATACTTTTTAATGTGTGTGTGATTTGTATTTTAATATGTGAATTTTGGTGAATTTTTTATTTAAATTAATGATAACTGTAAATATATATTTTAGACAAACTGATGATGGTGTAGAAAGACACCGAAACGTATTTGTAACATTTTGAATGATAAACAATAAAATTGACTGAAACCCAGGAATGTTTTGAAGTGATTGAATTTATTGAAAATGCCTTGAGTGGACTTATTTCGAATGAAGAAATGCGCGATAAACAATTTCTTTTTTTAGTAGGCGACAATCGTTATTAAAATGGTTGTTAAATGTATTGAAGTTTGAGAAGTTCAGGTTGAACAATCTTATGTTTTTGAATTTTAAAATTTTAAATTATTGAATTTAAAAATAAGATTAATATCGTTCTTAAGGTGCCTATAGCCATGCTATTTAATGTTTGTTAAGTTTTTGCTTTATTGAAAATTTGAGGAAAATATTTCTTTATTTAGAGATCCATTTGACCTTAAAGAGAAGAAAAAATCACTATAGGTTTCAATGTAAAATCGCGAGCGAAATATATCGACTTGGAAAAGTACACATTTTTTGTTTAGAAATTATCGTAGAACGAGCTATGACCAATAAAAATGCGATATTTTAAAGCCCAAAAACTTTTCTAATGTTTTTAATGACTCCAGGCTATTTCAGCTAGCGCCCTCTAGGCACCCATAGAAATAAGAATAGAAATAGGTAAAATAATAGAAATAATAGAAAAAGGTAATAGAAAATTTGGATTTGTCCGTTTAAAAAACCGCTAAACACATTTTTTTGTCATGAGATGGTGAAGACTTTTTTTAAATTAAATTTTATTTACACTTTGTCACCCTGTACCTCGGAAATTATTAACTTTCGGATAATTTGCAATAATTTATAATAATTGAATAAATTTGTCTGAAACGCAACATTTTCGCCTAAACAATATGTCCGTTAATTTTGTTACATTAGTTGAAGTCACCCTATATAAAGTAATATTAATTTAATTACTAAAAAAGTATTTTTTTTAATAAAGTGCAATCTGTTCATTTGAAGTAAATTGCAAGTTAAAGGAAAGTGATACTTATTTTTGAAGAACACGCTTCTGTGAGAAAAATGGGAGGTTACAAATTGAAAAACGTAGTTTTCATAGAATTTTTAAAGCAAATTTTTTTAAGTAATAAAGTAGGACCTGATAGTTATATTCGCATTATTATAGATGTGCATTTTATTTATTTTCATTTATTTATTTATTAGCAAGGACGCAATTCAGCATCTGTATCATTGTATTCTATTGCAAAACCGTATTGTTTTCCTTCTTATCGAAAATGCAAGATTAACGCCATTCTCATCCTGTAGTCTCTCGAATAAAGACGTTTTTTTTTTAAACAAGTTCTTTTGAGACCCCTTATAGTAACTTGATACATGCTTGCCGAAGTAAATTACATCTTTTTTCGACTCTGCAAATTTACATTGTAGAATATTTGCCATTTTGGGCAGTATCGGTCAACGTTCAACTGAATATGTCATTTATTTTAATCTGGATCCATAAAAACTGTTTTGGTTAATTTTTGAATTTTAGTCCAATTATTTTTGTTTAATTTAATTTAAATTTTTACAGAATCTTTGGAAGAGTTTAAATTTGTAGTAATACCACTTTTCCTTCGTTCAGAGAACTCTTCCATTAAAATACGCGACTTGGCCTCTACTTCTGGTAAAAGTGCAATTTTATAAATATTTTGACATTTTTGGAATTATTATAATTGTACTTTTCGAGTTATGGATAGCAGCCCAATATTCGTAGAACACCCTGTTTGCTGAAGTCAATGAAGTCAACAAATCATCAGTACTACTTCCACTATTTTAAACTTTTCAATTTAATTTATTTCTGCCTTTTAAAATGTTTTTTTTTTGTTTCGATCTTCGCTTTCAGTAAATTTATTTCAACGTTTTCAAATCTGGATTCTTCGTGTAACTTTTTAAGAAGTTTTTCAAATGCGTTTTATCGATTTCATTTATTATGTGTTCTTTTTACATTACATTCCACAAAATTTGAAATTTTTGATATACAGAGTGGCTTATTTTAAGAGAACAAGTCAAATATCTCATACATTACTGCAAATATAAGAAAATATTTGATACAAATGTTGTGTAATTGCTAAGGGGAAACCAGAAGGTTATATCAACTTTTTTATAGGTAGGGCTGTTAACGTCAGGTGGGGGACAACTTCAATTTTTTGAATGGATTGGTATATTTTTTACTCTGAAATCCGATTCAGCATTTAATTATAAATGAAAAAGTATTAAGCATATATTTCGTATATTTCATTCCAATGTATTCCTGGGTATATATATATATATATATATATATATATATATATATATATATATATATATATATATATATATATATATATATATATATATATATATATATATATATATATATATATATATTATTTATATATATATATATATATATAAATAATAAAAATTATTACGAGTTTTTTTTTTAATTAAAAATATTTAACTGGGAATTATTGAACACCTGTTAAGATAACATGCGTTTAGTGGTAAGTGGATAGTATCATAGCTGTTTATAAATATTTCGAATTCTGTTAACTTTAGCCTATCTGTGCCTGAACACTTTTTTCATTTAGAATTAAATTCTGAATCGGATCTCATAGTAAAAAAATTATAAATCCATTTAAAAAATTGATGTTGTCCCCCACCTGAAAAAAGTTGATATCACCTTCGGGTTTCCCCTAGCAATTGCTTGCAATGTAATTACACAACATTTGTATAACACATTTTCTAGTTTTGCTATAATTTACGAGATATTTGACTGGCTCTTTTAAAATGAGCAACCCTGTATACCGGGTGTACCATTTAACTTGAGACATCTCAATATCTCGAATAATAAGCACTTTACGAAAAAATGTTTAGTATCAAAGTTGTATTATTCCGCGGGGGAAAATACATTAATGACAAATGTTACACCCCGTATGTAATAACACATTTATTTAACACATCACAAATATGGGACCTTTTACTTGTCCGGACTTGATAGTGCTGAAAAGTACACGAAATAATTTAGCCAAGCGGCAAGTAAACTAGCCGGTCCGTGAATTTCCGGTAAATTGCTTGCAGGCGCAAGTACGGTTTACACATGGCAAGTATATTATCCACAAGTACTTTCCGTCAGCAAATTTGCCAAGTAAAAATGTGCTTTTGGTACAGCATGTGGAAGTGATGCTAGTTTACCTATCTAATGTGACCTAAAACATTGTTTTCGTTCAAAACATATGTTTATCGGAACCTTAAAACCTAACTTGTTCTGATTAGTCAATATCAATTTAATTGATAAGCATTTAAATTAAGATAATGAAATCATAATAGTACTTCTGACATCTAGTTCAAGGGCATACTAGTAGGTCAATAATAATAATTCGGAAAATTATGAACCCGGGTTATTAGAATAAGGCAAATTTTTCAAATTTTTTGGAAAAAGTTGAGAAATAAATCAGCACTCTTGCTGGCAAATTCCTATTTAGACACTAAATATCAGCATAATATTCATAGGATGGAAGGGAATTTCTATTATCTTTACCATTGATCTTTGTTGCAAAAAAAACAGTCTGTTATTATGAAACAAGTGGGTTTTTCGGGTTTTAGGCCGGTCGCTCGGAGAATTTCTTCTTTCTTTCTAGAAAAAGAAGAAATTCTACCGAACGACGGCCTAAAACCCGAAAAACCCACTTGTTTCAAGGAATGGCCTCGAAAGTCTATCTCTTTTGATAAGTCTGTTATTATATTCTTATTTTGTCACCAGATGCATCCCACGGAAATAACGCTCAAAGGTAACAATTAGGGCGTGCTTCCTAGTTTTAAGTAACAATTAAAAGCTTTTGTACTAGTTTACAACGCTTCGAAAGCTAAAATAGTCAAGAGAAATAAATGAAAACTTTTGACCATTTTTCCTTTTTCTCAAAGTATTGCCCCAGTGAACCCCTAGAAAGAATGACGCCAGTTTTTGAATCACTGTATAGACTAGATACCCTATAATTTATAGTACCAATTGAAATGTTGATCGATTGTAAAACGACAGTCATGGGCATAAGTTAGGTAAGGTCCACAATATTGCAGAAGTATTTAAATAAAACTAAAACATTCTACTTTTGGATAGCAGGCAAAAAACTGAACCTAAGCATTGATAGGATATTTTGCCTTTCTTGTACGTATTTCCAAAAGATTTTGCTACAGCGGGTCGCAAGTAGATAAGAAACTCAGAAATTACATTAGCCCCATCTATCTTAAGTGCGATTAGTTTTAGGAATCTAAAAGCTCATAAACTACTGCATTCGTTCGCCGAGATCAGATGGATTAAGTTCATGCAATATAAATGATGAAGATCAACCGACCTAGGCATGAAATATAATAGTATAAATAATCAAATGGTACTACATATTTATATATAGGTCTGAATGTATTCGTTATCTTGTTACGGATGCAGTTAGAAATGCAATGCCCTAGTTTTTCAAAATCCTTCTCAATCAAAATCAAAATTTCAATTCATAAGTATATCGTTCTCTCTAATTGAAAAAGGGTAAAATTCAATTGGCTTTTCCAGAAATATTTATTCGGATTATACATATTATAGCGTTTTTATATTGTACGAAATATTTTATTATTTATGGCGACTAATTGTTTGCGGTACTAGTATGATAAAGATAAAAATTGTAAATAATATATTATAAAGAACATATGTGTAATATAAAAAATTATAAACATGATAAAAAAATAAGAAACTTTTAATAATAATAGAACGAATACATTTTAGAACTTACAAAAATATTCAGTTCATATATAATTGCGTTGCAAATAAAGAATCTTACCTGCAAAAAATCAGCAAGAAACTATGTAAAATTATGTTTAAATACACAGAATCTTTAACCGCGCCGAAATCAAAAAGTCGTATTAACCGCTCAACAGTTTAGTAAGAAACTTATCGCTGCCGATTCTACCGTACGAACGGTTGCAGCAAACAGCAGGACAATAACCTCGATTGAAACTGCGGAAATGATATCGTTGGGTTGATTCGCTTCATACTTCGCTTTCAGTTCGTTGGGTAAATTCAGAACTGCAACTGGAGGGGAGGATCGATCCGTCAGCGATGGTAAAACCCTGATGGACGTCTTTGATTTGGGTTACCGGGGATATACAAGAAGTATGTGGAACCCGTGACGTTAATCTAACAACTTTTTTTAATTAGTGGTATGACTCAGAATGCATTTTTAAATTGTTGCTAGATTAAGCGTTGGTTATAGACGATTTTTATATGACCAATGCTTTTGGTCCTTCATTAAATCGTAATTTTTAATTAATGTAACTTATACAGTATTATCAGCCCAAATGCAATAGATTATTTTTTTTAGACATTTTCGCTTCTAGACATTTTATAAGTTGCGCAGTTTTTAAAACCTTTTATATCAGGGTGTTTCGTGTAACAGTAACCAGTACCAAACTATCTTATTTTATTAAGAAAGATAGCTTTCGCGGCCAGTATTTCGCACCAGTTCTCCCAAATTAGATTTTTTGCAAAGTGGTTGCAAAGGTAGTGTATAGTCACCCTCATTGCCAGGTCCAGACCAAGTAGAGAAACATCGACAAAACCTGAGACATTTCATGTTTCAACGACAAAGTTGCGACAAATCCTATGCATTTCGGGGCCACATTCTTGTCTCATTTTTGTTTTGTTTCCAAGTCCGGACACTTTTGGAGGTCTTGTCTCGAGTCCGTAAATATCAAAGAGTCTCTGTTTTGTCTGTGTATTTTACGTTATGTATGAATATATATATACACACCCTATGCCCAGTACACAGTAGAACATTTAGTCCACAATCTATTATATGACGCTGAAATGGACAAGGATAATAGTGAACCCAATAATCCACCATCATCTCAAATACAAACCACTACAACTTAGATCCACTCAGCGCCCCCACACAACATTTATATTCGAATACACCCAACGCCAAACACACAACATTTATACTCAAATTCATCCAGCATCAACACACAACAATTCGTACTCAAATCCATCCAGCGTCAACACACAACTTTCATACTCAAGTTCATCCAGCGTCATCACACAACATTCATACTCAAATCCACCCAGCATTGACACAACAACATTAATACTCAAACCTATCCAGCGTCGACACGCAACGTTCTCAGTACATGTCAGACCAAGAAAAAGAAGGAAATTGTACTTTTGAATGGAAAAACACGAAGACAATTTTTTTTTAAGTATGCTTTAATAATTTATCTTGTATTAAAAATTAGTTTCATGCAGTAAATATTAAAATTGTATTAAACATTAGTTTTTGTATATTTCTTTTTCCTGACTGTACTTTAATTCATTCCAATGTATTCCTGGGTTTTCAGTCAATTTTATTGTCACTAATTATGGTGTTATGTGATGAGCCCTGCGTTTCGTCCCGGGTCTACCTATTGGACTCGTCAGTAAGGCTTAGGTAGACCCTGCCTTATACGCCAGACATCGGTTCTACGTGTTCGGACGTAAATGAACCGAGCAGGTATAGATCTTCTGCGGTGAGATGTTGGCAACCCGTGTTGCCGATTAGCATTAGATTGAAAGCCACTCGTTCCATTCTGCTTTTTTCCCAAGCATCTATATCATTTTTGTATATTTCTTTTTCCTGTATATTCTTTTTCCTGTACTTTAATTCATTCCAATGTATTCCTGGGTTTTCAGTCAATTTTATTGTCACTAATTATGGTGTTATGTGAATGAAATGAAAATGAAATGATGATGAAAAATGATATAGATGCTTGGGAAAAAAAGCAGAATGGAACGAGTGGCTTTCAATCTAATACTAATCGGCAACACGGGTTGCCAACATCTCACGGCAGAAGATCTATACCGGCTCGGTTCATTTACGTCCGAATACGTAGAACCGATGTCTGGCGTATAAGGCAGGGTCTACCTAAGCCTTACTGACGAGTCCAATAGGTAGACCCGGACGAAACGCAGGGCTCATCACATAACACCATAATTAGTGACAATAAAATTGACTGAAAACCCAGGAATACATTGGAATTAAACATTAGTGTCATACAGTAAATATGGCGTTTACTGTATGCAACCAACAAGGCATATCAGATTCTCGAAATGTTCGGTGCACATTCTCAGAAAATTCTTAAAGCTTGAACGAATCTGACCAGTTAGTCCAATATCATCCTCCTGCAACTGAACTAACAATTTATTCATGCTTTATTCTCGCTTTTTTAAGCTTGGTTTCATCCAAAAACGTTTGCGTTTCATTTTTCCAACATTGGCTGAAGAGGAGAGAAAGATAAAACAACTGGCGGCTAGCAATAAATCATAACTTTTTAAATTTTCTTCCTAGTAGAAATTCCACATGGTTAAAGAACTGATTGCACCAACCGAATTTTGTTGCACAATTGTCCTTGTGGTGTGAACAGTTTGTCCTCAATTTTGACTTGTATGAATACCTAAAATTTGGTCGTGTTTTTGTCTCAAAATACTGTTCACTTTTTGTCTGCTTGGTCTGAACCCGGCATTAGAATCAATAATTGACTTAACTTGATTAAATTATTTCGTAAATTTGACAAACCGATAGTTTTAAAACTGTTTTGGTGTTGAACGAATTCAATCGGAGTTTACCGGTTTCAGGAAATTGACGTGCTTCTAGTATATGGATTATGTGAAGGAAATGGACGTATGAGTGTCAGAGTTTATAGTAACAAAAAACCAGACCGCAGATTTCCAAACCATTAAACACTCGCGAATATTGAAAAACCACTTAGAGAAACGGGCAGTTTGAATTCAATTAATGTTAATTTAAATGAAATTCCTGGGTTCGAGTCAATTTTCTTGTTTATTATTTTATTACATTACAAATACGTTTCGGTCTTTCTCCACCATTATCAGTTTGCTGTATACATTTTGGTATAAGGGCCAGATTCTTACATCTGGTTAAAAGGTTTTTGCTCTCTTGCCAATTTGCCTGCAGTTTCCCATATTTCCTTTTCAAACCATCTTTCTTCATCCGATTCATCATGCCATTATTCCCAAGCATCTCAATTCATTATGTATATTTTCCTGGCTGTATTTCATTTCAATTAAAACAGGTGCTTTATCCGGTGCCTGGGAAATTGTCAGTGGTTGTGCAATGCTCCGAGCACTCCTGGAAAGCTCTGCTGCAATTATCTCCAATACCTGTTCCTCTGTGTCTGGAAACCGAGCAACTCTAGTTCGTACACAATCTACGTCAATTCCTGGGGTCAGTCGTCCGATGTCCCTAGCCCTTAGCTGGTGTAAGTTCTTACACCTTCTGCTATGTTACTGTGGTATCTCCCCATAACTAATCGCATATCCGCAAATACGATGTTGGTCTACATTTTGTGAAAGGAGCTTGAAAGTAAGTTACAGTTTGACAAATGCTTATTTTTATTGACAAAGGCCATCTTCCTGTAACTATCTGTTAATGACAAAAAACATCATTGCCGCTTTGACTTTTCATGAAAATATTGCAGACGAGTACTTTTTTAATGTAAAAATTTTTTGTAACTTGAAGCAAAGATCGTAATTTTTCTTTTCGAATCGTTAAGTATTCCAATAGGCTACCAATCAGACATAGGACTACTTTAAAATAATACTTAATAATAAAGTTGAAACTCGATTTTCAAATGTTAATTTCTTCTGGAAATTTTCGAAAAAAAATTTTTGAATATTTTTCTCGTACTCTCCAAGTGAGCCCCTATAACCCCTTAAAAGGAATGACGCCTATTTTGAATCACCCTGTCTATATACAGGGTGTCCCACCGGGAATCGCCGCGATCGATATCTAGCAAACTGTACTTATGCAAACGCGATCGATATCTGCCAAATTAGAATTAGGAGAAGTTTAAAAATTGGACAGTGTGCTGAAGTCATTGGGGTCAAGCGATCTAAAATATTTTCAAGATAGCCACGCTTCCAGTTATACCGGAAGTAGGTATCAATTTGCTTATTTTAAATGGAATACCCTATATGTGATTGCATTTTTTGACTTCTACTCCAAATTCTAAATATATTTCATGTACAATATCATATACCTAAGTCTAACCGTTTTTGATATATTTCAAATTTTATGTAAAAAATGACAGTTACAGCCACTCGAATAATTATTCATTTTTTCTATAAGGAAATTAGTGTTTCTTAGTTTGAGTCGCATTTATTGTTGAAAAGGACTTACTTTAATGGAATTTCAACAACATTTTAATAACTATTAATACGTAGTGTTAAAAAAATAAGCTTCAAAATGACGTTGAGAAAACCGCACAAAAATCAATTTTTCCAAATGGAAACCCCCATTCTTGATAATTTTGTCTTATTCTGTATTAAAAATTGTAAGTTTGTGTAAAAATGTCTATTCCAAAAATGTTTAGTTTTCTAAATCTTGCCAATTTAATGTTTTCATTTGGCTATTTTGTCACATCTTATTTTAAATGCTGTCACTCTTAATTGCCATGACGAAAGTGACCATTTTTAATACAATCAAATGCCAAAGGAATTCTTACAGCTGTCAGTTATCTTTTGAAAATAATTGGTAGTCATGCCCAGACGCTTAAATTATACAAACGAAGATTATTTAAAATTATTTATTATTTATGGAGAATGCGATAAAGTTATATCAAGAACATGTGACAGATTTGCAATTTGATACCCACAAAATCAGCTTTCACGCTATGCTGTTAAACAAATTATAAACAATTTCAAGAATTGTGGTTACGTCTAAATGACAGTGAATGTTCAATTTATAAATGCAAACAGAAAAATTGGAGAACCTTAGATTTAAAAATACGGGGTTTTAATAAATATTCAAACTGGCGTCCTTCAACTTCCAAACATTTTTGGCATTTGAGCAGCACTTGATCATCGGTTGCTTTCCTTATTGACTCGGGGCTTAAGTTTGCAAATTCATTCCTCACTCGCTGCATGCAATCTTCCATAGTTGTCATGGGAATGTTATAAACTCGATCTTTAATTGTACCCCAGATAAAAAATCTAGTACCGAAAGATCTGGCGAGCGGGGGTGGCCCATTGGGGATCCATTGATTATCAAAAGTATTTTGAAAAAAATATTGATGAAATAGCCACGATGTGGAGGAGCGCCTAAATAGATTCTTACGAACAGCGAGCGGCAAATTGTCTATACAATGTATAGTCGGTTTCGAAGTTTTCTAAAATGTTCAAATAGCCTTCACCTAGAAAGTTTATAAGCACATTTTTATCTAGAGTGATCCAAAATAGGTCTAACTTACCATTTAAATTTTCTTGATAAAAATATAATGCCACAACGCTATTATTCCAATTGCACAATAAACATTAAATTGCCAGGATTCTTGAAAATTTGGCTCTCTAAACACATGTAAATTTGAATTGTTCCAATAATTTGGAGCTCCAATTTGGGAATTGTGGCGATTAAAGGCGCCATTTTTTGTAAATTTAGCTTCGTCTGTCCAGATGATTTTGTCCAAAAAAGATTGTTTCCTTGCGACCAAATCATCAGAAATTCACATGCCACTCTTCTTGCAAAATAAGTTTCTTTCAGATGTTGCATTATGGACAACACGAATGGATGGAATTTATGCTTGCGTAATATTCTATGAACTATTGATTTGGACAATCCTGACTGTCTTAGCAGCTTGTCTTACAGACATTGTTGGATATGCGGCGAAATCTCCCAAAATGGCAATTTCAGTAAAATCATTAGTAGTAGTAAACATCTTTATTTCTAAAAAAGGCTATCGACCTATCGGTCTTTCTGCCCTTGTTTAATACATGTAGTCTTAATCTAAATAAAAAACAAATATGAAAATTCTCTTATTCTAGCTTAACGACATTATTAAATAACATTTCAGTGGCAAGAAGAAATTATTTTATTGTCCACTAGTCAGTTGCGTTTGTAAGTGTTCGAGTAGCGTTGATGTAGGGAAACGGAAGCGGGATTGTCTGGTTGGTCTTGTAAGACAAAGGGGATTCAGTATGGTCCCATTGTAGGGGTTGTTTGTCCATTTTGTCTGTAGGTGTATGAGTCTTTCCGAGATCTTTGTCATGTTTGTGCGTTCGTATAGTAGTTGGGTGGGGGGGGTTGTGCAGTGGGTTTTGGGGGTGTCTTATTCGTGTTATTAGTATTAGTGCAATTTTTTCTGTTGTTTGTGTATAACGTTTTGTCCTTTCTGTTCCGTTGGTCATGAGTATATGTCCAAAGTCTAGCAAGCGTCTACAAATCGCTTTATATATTTTGGTGGCGGTGTTTGTGCTAATTCCTCTGTCTTTGTAGGTTAGTGATCGGAAGTGTTTTGTTCTCTTTATTGTTTCTGCCCTGATGTTTCGTATGTGTTTAGTGAATTTAAGTTTGTGGCCAATTGTGATTCCAAGGTATTTTAAGTCGTTTTTTGGTTGTGTCGTTTGGCCGTCTGCAGTTATTGTAGGGGAGTCAGCGTTGAGTCTGTGGTTTGTGAGCAGAAGTTGGTTTTTTGACGCGTTTGGTGTTAGTCTCCATTTATAAAACCATGTCATTGTGTTGTTTGTTAGTGTTTGGAGTCTTTGAGCTGCTTTCTCAGTAGTTTTGTCATGTACAATAAGTGCCGTGTCGTCTGCGTATTGTAATATGTATGCCGATCTGTCGATTTGATTTTTGTCTGGTAAGTTGTAATTGTATATGTCATGGCAGTATATATTGTAGAGAAACGGTGAGAGCGGGGATCCTTGAGGGAGCCCTTGTTCAGGGGAAAAAGAAAATGACAGTGTTTTGTCAATTCGTACTTGTAGTTGTCTGTTTTCTAGTAAGTTCTTTATGGTGTGTAGTAGATATGTTGTTGTGTGTAGTTTGTATAGTTTGTATAGTAAGCCTCTATGCCAGACACTATCGAAAGACTTGTTAATGTCCATAAACAGGCAAGCTGTCTTTCTGTCAGTTAGGTGGGTAGTTTGTATATTGTTGGCCAAAATAAAGAGCGGATGAACAGTCGAGTGATGTTGTTTGAAACCAAATTGGTAGGTAGGTATATATTTTCCAATCACTTTTTCAAGCCTCTGCTTTATTATGTATTCAAAAATTTTGCTTAGTACTGGAAGTAGTGTAATTGGTCTGTAGTTGCTCGGTTGTGTATTGTCCAGTCCATTTTCGGGTATAGGGATTATTAAGCCGTTTTTCCATGTTTCTGGGATTCTGCCATTTGTGATGCAGTTGTTCAATTCAGTTAGGATCAGTTTGTGTGTTTCTTGAGTTAGGCTTTTCAAGACTTTTGCCTTAATTTTATCTTTCCCCGGTGCAGTGTTTTTGATGTGCGCTAGGGCTTCATCGTACTCTGTGTCTGTGATCAGTGTCCAGGCATAGTTTGGTGAGTTGTTAAAATAGTTCAAGTACCAGTCGTTGATCAAGTTCCAGTTGTCATTGTCGAAGTTAAGGTTTGTCGATATGCTGAAGGCCTGTTGATAGTGTCTGGCGAATGCGTCCGCTTTCTCTTTGTCTGTGTAGCGTTCTATTCCGTTTTCGTCAATTGTGTCAGTAGTGCCAGTCTTCCTGTATTGCGCCAGTTTCTTAATTTTTCGCCAGTATGTTTTGCCTTTGTCCTTCTGTATTTCTTTACATGTTTCTAGCCATTTGTCTTGTCGGTATTGTCCAATCAGTATTTTAATGTTTCTGTTAAGTAGGTTCAGTGTCTTTTTTAGGTCGTTATTTTGAGTGTTTGTATATAGTCTGTACAGTTCTCTCTTATGTTTTATTAGTCTCAGTATGTATTTGGGCAATGTATGTCGGCTAGAAAGCATTTTTTATTTCCGGGCTAAATTTTTGTATGGCTAGTGTAAGTTGTTGTTGTATGGTTTCTATTGAAATGTGCTGTGCTTGTGATTGAATGTAGTCATGTATATGTTGTTTCACTTTGTCTATGTCAGTCTTTGTTAGGTTTAAGTTTTTCTCTATAGGAGGTGTATTGGAGGTAGGTTGCGTATGTTGTAAGTCTATGTTAAACGTAATAGCCAGGTGGTCGGATCCAAGTTCGTTGGTTAAGTTTATGTTGTTGATGGTGTTTGTCAAGTTTCTTGTGTGCAGTAGAACGTCTGGTGTTGAGCCTGGGTTTGCGGCGTAAAATCATTATTGACGAGAGGTTTATATCTTTGCACCATTGCCTTGACGGATCCAAAATTCTTGAAATTTTCTATAATTTATTTACCAGTGCAGCGTGAAGGCTTCTGTTTTTGTAGATATCGAATGGCAAATGTGTCACATGTTCTTGATATAACTTTATTACATTCTTCATAAATATTAAATAAGTTAAAAAAAAATTCGTTTGTATAATTTAAGCGTCTGGGCATGATTATTAATTATTTTCAAAAGGTAACTGACAGCTGTAAGCATTCTTTTGGCATTTGATTTTATTGAAAATGGTCACTTTTGTCATGGCAGCTAAGAGCGACAGCATTTAAAATAAGATGCGGCAAAATAACCACATGAAAACATTAAATTGACAATATTTCGAAAACCAAACACTTTTGGAATGAACAACTTTACACAAACTTACCCTTATTTTTAATAATTAATAAAATAAAATTATCAAAAATGGGGGTCTCCATTTGAAAAAAATTGATTTTGGGGGGTTTTCTCAAAGTCATTTTGAAACGTATGTTTTTAACACTTTGGATTAATATTTATCAAAATTTTGTCAAAATTCCATTAAAAATTTTTGGATTTTTGACTTTGATGTTGCATCTGGTGTCTTTTTTCGGTACAAACTGTATGCTACTTGGAATCATGGTAGCGCCCAATTTTTGGTGAAGACATTTTATAGTTTTTTTATCAGTCCATTTTTTTAATTAACATTCATCCTGTACTGAGTAATATTTATTAGTTAACTACTTATGCTGGAACACTGAAGTTCGACTACATTCTAACTCAGTTTTTATTTTTGAATTTAATTGTGATTCACAGTCGAACCTGAGTGATTTTCTTTCATATTTTGGTACCCCTTTACTGTGGATTTCTTTTCTTTTTGATTTATGATTACGACCGTTCCTCATTGGAAGACCTGCGAAGCTACTGACTTAAGTGATCAGTCCAGCTGGTCCCCCTCAGGATCCTTCTCCTTCCCCATCTAGGCTTGATTGAAGTTAAGGTATCCATAGGATAAGAGTGCTAACAAAAATATCCGAGTGATACAGTCTCGCAAAATGTTTATTCTTTGAATAAAAAAAATTGTTAATTTGTTTTTTAATACATCAGTTGTGCAGTTGAATTTGAGTATGCGTTAATTTGTGTTGTCCATTGGGCGTTCGAAATATTCCTTATACTAGTCGCAAAATACTAGCTCTTGCTCTAATTCACGCCCGAGATAATATTAGTATAGTAAGAAATCAAATTCATAACAAATTGGCGCCCATTGATAAATTGATTTAAAAGACAAAATTTTTGAATTTTTGGGAACTTCTAATGACCGACCGTGCGGAAGAAACTCAAAAATCGATCTGATCCTCACGGCCTAATTAATTCTTCAAC
This sequence comes from Dendroctonus valens, assembly GCA_024550625.1. Taxonomy (NCBI): domain Eukaryota; kingdom Metazoa; phylum Arthropoda; class Insecta; order Coleoptera; family Curculionidae; genus Dendroctonus; species Dendroctonus valens. The sequence goes on from JAJTJO010000515.1 coordinate 202,439, forward strand.
CACCAAAAATCTACCGCTACACCAGTAGAGGTTTTTCCTCCCCCCAACCTTCCGTTGGCGCAGGAAACTAAAATCACCAAATTCTTTGGCCCTAACGGACACGTGATCCCGCAATCTGCTAAACATTCCTTTCACCTTGAATGGTCAAATTTGCTAGATTCGGATTTTACAGCCAAAATTTAACTCTACGATGAAAAAACAGATTTGCTTGGCAAATAACTTGAAAACGCATACCGAGGTCGAAAACAATTTAAGAGGTTTACGGCAAAATATTTGCACGTAACACCTTTTCAACAAGAAATGCAACTCAAACTAAGTAGCACATATTCCCTTATAGAAAAAATTAATAATTATTCGAGTGGCTGTAACTGTAATTTTTTACATAAAATTTGAAATATGTCAAAAACGGTTAGACTTAGGTATATGATATTGTACATGAAATATAGTTATAATTTGGAGTAGAATTCAAAAATGTAATAATATATAGGGTGTTCCATTTAAAATAAGCAAGTTGATACATATTTCCGGTACAACGGGAAGCGTGGCTATCTTGAAAATATTTTAGATCGCTTGCCCCCAATAACCTACGTATGCTGTCCAATTTTTAAATTTCTCGTAATTATAGTTTGCCAGATATCGATCGCGGCGGTTTCCGGTGGGACACCCTGTATATGTTCGAATTTCTACAGCTCTCGTGGTCTCTCTGGGGACGGAGAGTCTCCACACTTTTCTTTCTTGACTCAGTTCCCCGTTCAAGTTCCTTGATTTCATTGCATCATTCATGTCATTTCTCCAGCTTCTTGTTGGTTTTTCTCCCTTTCTTTTTCGGGCGTAGTCCATTCTAGTAGCCCAGTCTTTACCTTGGCCAACGATGTTGTTCCATTCGTTTTGTGACCGAAACATACTAACTGTTTCCTTTTGACCTCATCCATATTATCCTTTTCTATGCCGATATTCTGTCTGATAATTTCGTTTCTGATTCTTTCTGTTCTGGATATCCGACAACTTCTTCTTAAATAGTCCATTTCTGTGACCAACATTTTTCTCCCATTTGCTTTGCTTACATCCCATGCTTCCGCTCCATACACAATTACACTTTGTACGATGCTTTTGTAGACGCGTAGCGTGCCGCTTTTCCTTATGTTTTTTCCCACAGTAGTGAATTTGATGCTCCAGTGGCTTTCCTATTTTTATTCATGCTTTCTCTAACTTCATCATTTTCTTTTCCACCCTTGTAGGGATCGGGGCCAGATATATTTTAAATAGGGTGGGAGACAGGCAACACCGCTGTCTTAAGCATTTCGATGTTAGGATATATTCTGTAGATGTGTTATTGCCCGTTTTGATTGTGGCCAAATTGTCTTTAAAGTAGTGTCGTGTGGCTTTGATTAGAGATTGGTTTATTTCCAGGTTTTTCATTTCCGTCCAAAGCCGTGATGTGAGGATCCTATCATAGGCTTCTCGGTTACATTGAGTACGTTTTTCAATGACCAGTTTCAGTGTGAAGAGGTTATCGATCGTCGATCTGCCCACTCTAAATCCTGCCTGCTCTTCAGGTTGTTGGTCCTTTATGTATTCTTCTATCAAATTCTTCAGGATTCGCGCATATATTATTCCTATTGTTGGTATTACCGCTATACCCCTGTAATTTTTCGGGTCATCCCTAGGTCCCTTCTTATATATAGCTGTTATGTGGGGGGTTCTCCGTACCTTTGGGGTTTATGCTCCATTTAGAGATCTTTCATATAGGTTCTTTAACTTTTGTGTTAGGTTGTATGGTCAGTATCGTATAAATTAGGGATATATTCCGCCAGGTCCGTCGGATTTTCTTATTTTTGTGAATTTTGTAATGCACTTGTGCTATTTCCAGATGCATGCGGTCCGCATTGAGCGGTTCTTGATCTTCTCTCATGTACTGCGATCGCTGTTATTCCAATAGGTGTGTCCACTGTGAGTTTGTTATAGCATTTAGAATAGTTCCTTGTTCTCATTGCTTTTATGGTTTTCCAGCATTGTGAAGTTCGTGCGCCTCCGATCTGCTGATTTATATAGTCGCATCTTTTAATCCAAGGTTGGCTCTTCTTCTTTAGTAGTTCTGCCTTTAGCTTTCTGTTTGCTTGCTGATATTCTGCTCTTGTTTCTACATCCTTCTTCTTTAGGAATCTTTCGTATATTTGTTTTTTCTTGTTAATGTGTTTCTCTATATCCTCGTCCCACCAGTATGGTTTATTTTTCGTATTCTGCATTCCAAGATATTCTTGGGCTGCCTCCGTTATACAGAATTTAATGTGTTGGTATTCTTCTTCAGCTGTTCTATCGATTTGTGTTAATTTATTCTCTAATCTTTTGCAGAATAGATATTCTGTACTATCGTGTTATAGACATTCGAGATTATATTTCATACTGTTTATTTAGTTTTCGTTGGATGTTATTTTTCTCACAATATCAGTTACAATGTATGGTACATATATTTTTGACACCACTAGGCAGTAGTCGGATCCGCAGTCTGCTCCCCTGCTTACTCTTATATTCTGTAATTTGATACCTGGTTGCTGTCTAGTGATGAGGTAGTCGATAATCGATCTAAGTCCCCTTGTGTATTCGTACCAGGTGTATAAATATATATCTTTGTGTGCGAAGAATGTGTTCGTTATCTTTAGGTCGTATTGGTCACAGATATTGATTAATCTTTGTTCATTATCGTTTATCATTTCTTCTCGATATTTTCCAATCACTTTAGTATTGTTTTGCTTCCCTACACTTCCGTTTAGGTCTCCTGACTAGGACTAGGTGATTCGGTATGTGGTCGATGATGTTTCTTAGTTCTTCTTCTCTCGTTTGAGCTGTACCATCGTCATTTGGAGCATAAACTCCCATGCTCGTCATATTTCTTCCTCTCATTTGAATCGTCAATTTTATAATACGTTCGCTTATAGCTTCCCATAGTCTTCGGAAACGGGATATGGTTTCCGGCACTCACTAACGCAAAAACGGCAAGGAAAGATAACGGCACAAGACAAGAAGAAGAATCTACTACACCGGAGCATAAAAAGAAACAACAGAATGCGTCGACGCCGATGACGCAGGCCACATCATCACAAACCATGTCGTCACAACCGGTGCATAAATACGACTGCGCCGGAGGAACCGCATCAGTACAGTGTAAGCTCTCAAGCAAACCACCTCTGAAGATGCAAGCCATTCGTGCTTGCGAAACGTCAGGAAGAAATTCTATTTTACAACGGTCTAAAAACCCGAAAAACTCACTAGTTTCAAGAAATGGCCTCGAAAGCATAACCCTATGTATAATTTAATTTGTCATTCGGACATCCCCGTAGTGACCCATGCAGCATTTGCGATAAGTTTCTTGCAGAAATGAAAGCAATCGAAAAACAAACGAAAATTAAAGATCCTAAATGACCTCCATAAAAAAAAGACACAAAAGTTCTACACTTTGAAAACAAGAGCACAAACGGATTCGACGTTTGAGGCGCTTGCTATCGAAGAATACCAAAAAAATGTTTCCTAAGCAAACATTACTACTATTGCTGTTTATTATAATCGCCAATTATCTATCTACAGTTTCAATATTCACATGTTGTCTACAGATAAATCTGCTCTTTTATATATATTCAGAAATTGTAGCAAAAAAGGATCCAACGAAGTGTTTTCTTTTTTATATCACTTTGTGTACAATATCTTAGATGAAAGAGATAGGAGTTTCGAGATCGTCTGCGATTCAGCCGCTGGTCAAAATAAGAACTATTTAGTGTTCAAGTTTATTCACTATTTATCAGCGAAAAAGATTCGATTCTGTTAAGGTAACCTTTCCAATTCGAGGACACTCGTATCTGGAATGTGATAAAAATTTTGGAATTGTTAATTTGAAGGTAAAGATGGAAACTCATGTTGAATGGTATTCTCTTTTGTGAAGGTCACGATGAAAACCAGAACTTTTCATTGTGATTGAAGTAGATCAAGAAATCGTTAGAGACTGGTCTTCATTACTAAACACCGGACTTTGCCTATATAATGAATGTGTATATTTTCCTGACTGTACTTCAATTTATTTCAAAAAAAATTTCCTGGGTTTCAGTCAGGTAGATAGTAGTGAAGGTAGAAACAACTATACACGTAAGTTAAATTTAAATCTCTAAACAATAGATTCTAGTCTTTTCCCAGACATGTTTGTCCTGACTCATCACCTGAAAACCAAGGTCCCAAATTGTACTTTTTAATATGTGTGTGATTTGAATTTTAATATGTTAATTTTGGTGAAAGTTTTCTATTTAAATTGATGATAACTGTAAATATATATTTTAGACAAACTGATGATGGTGGAGAAAGACACCGAAACGTACTTGTGACATTTTAAATAATAAACAATAAAATTGACTGAAACCCAGAAAAAATTTATATAATGAATGTAATGAAAGATGTGCAAGTTAAGAAAAAAAAAAGTTTAAGCCCACACTGACACTTGACGGTGACTCTCTATTTGCTAATCTGTCAGATAGATAGATAGATAGATAAAAATTTATTGAACATTCCCATTAATAAAATTCACAAACGAAGTTAACAAACATAACTCCCATGTCTAGCCAAATGTTGGGCCGGTTGCTCTTTGCCCATGATCTAAATAGGCGCGCTAAGTCGTCCATTACCTGGGCAGTGCCCTAACATGGACATTCCCGAGCTAGCCATACGCACGACAACGTCAGGAGATAGTCTTGAAGTGGCGGTTTTGGTTTTATTCGAGGGGCATTCATTAAGGAAAAAAGGTCTTCCTGAAGGGAAGCCAAAAACCCCTTTTGCTTCGACCTTTAAGTTTGATACTGTCAGCCGTGGCGTTAACCGCCGGCAGTTTCAACTAGATGACCAAATCCATCCGCCCCCGCCCCGATCGGTGCAAGAACCAGCCAACACCAGCCAGAACGAGGCAGGACGAACCCGTCAAGTCACATTATGTTGGATTTGTGCGTTTCCAGCCTGCTAGAAACGACTGTCTGCAACTGGCAGGCAAAGTTTGTTTGTCGTCACGTACTGTCAGGGACAAAATCCTCATAAAATATGGGAAGTCGCTTATACAGGGGACCATGGGTTGGGCGATCGTTTGCTCTTACTTGGGTGATATTTCGCGTGAGGACTGAGCCTTGCACTCCGCTATGATAAAATTTTTCAGCGATGGTATCTATATAGTCGGCTATATAGGCCATCCCTGTAGCTTCGTGCATTTCGGTTATTCTGGTGTATCTGTCAGCCGATAGGACGCCTCTTAGGAACCTATTTTGGGTCCTTTGAACACGTCGTCTCGTGGAATCACAGACAGAGTGCCAGACAGGGGGCCGTAGGTCAGTATGGGCCTTATAGTGGAGGTGTAGAGCAGAAGTTTATTTCGAGGTGATAGGAAAGAATTTGGCGCCAGAAGAGAGTACAACTTTCTTCGGGCCATGGCAGTCTTTTGTACAGCATAGTCAATATGCTTATTGAAATGGCGTCGGGCGTCTAGTTTGAATCCCAGGTATTTCACCTCTTTTGTTGGTTTGATAGGAGTATTTTGGACCACGAGTGGTGATAAGATTTTGTTGTTAGTGAATTTGCGCGAAAAGATAATAAGTTCCGTCTTCCTGGGATTCACTTTAAGTTTCCATTTGTCAAAATACGGCGTCAATAAACTCAGGTGATGTGCAATGCGAGATTTTGCAGCCTGAGCATAAAAAGACGATGCGTAGATAGCCGTATCATCAGCGTATAGTGCTATTTTTGTAGTGGGAAGTTTTGGAATGTCTGCTGTGTACAATGTTGTGTATATATTTCCTGACTGTACTGTTATGAATTTTACTTCCAACTATATTTATTTTATCTCGGGCGTGAGTTAGAGCAAGAGCTAGTTCTTTGCGGCTAGTGAACAATTTTTGGAACGCTCAATGGACAATACTAAATTACGCACACTCAAATTCAACTGCACAACTAATGTATTTAAGCAAGTAACAATTTTACTGAGAGTAATAAAGGTAAAAAAAATATATATAAATTTACTTAGAGCGTATCACTCGGATATTTTTGGTAGCACCCTTAATCTATGGATACCTTAACTTCAATCAAGCCTAGATGGTGAAGGGGAAGGACCCTGAGGGGGACCTGCTGGAGTGATCACTTCAGTCAGTGGCCTCGCAGGTCTTCCAATGGGGATCGGTCGTGATCATAAATAAAAATGAAAAAATCCACAGTAAAGGGGTACCAAAATAAATAAGGAAATCACTCAGGTCCGACTGTGAATCGCAATTAAAGTAAAAAGAAACAAAATGAACTGAATGCAGTCGAACTTGAATGTTTCAGCACAAGCAGTTAACTATAAAACGTTATTAATTCCAATCATAAAAAAAATACTGTCATAAAAACTGATAAAAAAAAACAAAAGTCTTCACCAAAAGTTGCGCGCCAGCATGCTTCCAAGTAGCATACAACTTCTACCCAAAATAGAAAACACCAGAACCAGCCTCCACGCCAAAAATCCAACGGTCCCGCTGAGGTTCCCCAAAAGAGCTGGTTTTGAATTGCTCAACGGATCTCGGATCAATTCCACGTGGTCATAACGGCCATCATGGATTCGTCTATCTGGTTCTTGGGTCTCAAAACTTCAACTCGCCGACTAGACGACTACTTTTCCCAGTGGAAAGAAAGGCCTCTTGCAAACCATCAATCCATCAATGCCATCATCAATAAATTTCTCGATTCTAAAATTTTTCAAAAACCGACCATGCGGTAGCGCTGAACACAATGAAAATCTCAAAGCCCGACCGTGCGGAACAAACTCAAAAATCGACCTGCCGATCTGACCGGCACGGCCTAATTAAATCTTCCCCACCAAAAATCTACCGTTACACCAGTAGAAGTTTTTCCTCCCCCCAACCTTCCGTTGGAGCAGGAATCAAAAATCACCAAATTCATTGGCCCTAACGGACACGTGATCCCGCAATCTACTAAACATTTTTTTCACCTGCGATAAGAATCGAAACTGCGATAAGAATCGCCAAATTCGCTAGATTCGGATTTTACAGCCAAAATTTAACTCTATGATAAAAAAAACCAAAACAGATATGCTTGGCAAATAACTTGCACACGCATACCGAGGTCGAAAACAAATTAACAGGTTTACGGCAAAATATTTGCACGTAACAGTACTTCAATTTATTTCAAAATTTCCTGGGTTTCAGTCGCTGCTGTGTACAATGTATACAGCAGCGGCGAAATTACTGTTCCTTGTGGTACTCCTGCCGCGATGCGTCTTTTGGCAGAAGTGGAATTCTCCACTTTCACCTGGATGGAACGGTTTTTTAGGTAAGACGCTATCAGGGAAACTAGGTAGAGTGGCGGTGAATGCACGGCAAACAACGTGTACAGCAGGCCTGTGTGCCAGACTGTGTCAAAGGCCCTTTGCATGTCGAGAAGCAGCATAACCGTACTTTGAAGCTTATTAAATGCTGCATAGGCATCCGTTGCGATCCTAGCAGTCTGCAGCGTTGTGTTGTGTCTTGGTCGAAAGCCAAACTGCTCATCCGGAATTAAACCTCGATGCTCGGCTGCTGCCTGTAATCTCGAATGGATGACCTTCTCGGTTAATTTGCCGAGGGTGTTCAAGAGGGAAATTGGCCTATAAGAGGCGGGTTCGGTAGGGTTTTTGCCCGGCTTTAAGATGGGGATTACGTCAGCGTTTTTCCAGTCCTGTGGGAAGTGCTGGAATTTAAGGACTGCGTTGACTATTTGTACTATTAGCACACTAGTTTTCCGCGGTAAGTTTTTGAGGAGTAAATAAGGGATGCCGTCTGGCCCAGGGGCTTTTCGGCTAGGGAGGCGCCGAAGACACGATTGTATCTCCGACGGGGTTGTTATATAGGAATGCAAAATCGAGGGTGGTATAGGATACTTCCGTTCTACAGAAACTGCGGTCTGTCTTTCTATTTCGTTATCCTGAAGGGCTGGTTGGACCTTGTGTACTTCTGCCAAAAAGTCGGCGAGCAGCTCGCACTTGTCACTGGTGGTAATATAATCCGCCCCTCTTATTCAAGAGCGGGGACTTGCTCATAGCCTTTTCGCAGACTTCTCGACACTTTCCACAGATAATTGTCACGGGGAGTCAGATTTCGCAGTTTCTCCGCCCAGGTATAATTCCTGGATGCGGAGATTTCGCGCTGTATGTCTCGTGCAAGCTCTGCTGCCATTATGCGATCGGCAGATTGCCTGAATCGCTGCCAACGCTTCCTGATTCGATTTGTCGCCTTAATAAGGTCCAAAATTTCCTCAGGAAGATTGTCGCGCCGCGGTCTGTTCGGAACTTTTTTGGCCAAAGCTTGCTGTGTCCGTTGTATATTCCTGGTCAGACCTTTTACCGCATGCTCTAGAGCTTCGACAGTATCAATCTGGCCCGGAATACACGTCAGGTCTTGTAGTCGTTTTCGATATTCGCGAAAATCGAAATTTTCGTATGAATATCGAAAGTCGTTAGTTTGTGTGCGCTTTAAATCCCTAATGTCGAGGTAAATGGGCAAATGGTCACTGCTGAGGGCGTCTATAACCACCATCTCCGTGAGATTGGTGAGTCCTTTGGCAATTCCGAAGTCAAGGTAGGATGGATTCCCTCCACTGTTCGGGTAACGCGTTGGGGATGAAGTGGGCATAACGAGTAGGCCATTGTCGCGAACGTGGTCAGCTAGAAAATTGTAGGCTGCGTTTTTATGTCCAGGGTTATTGAATAGTGGATGGCGGGCGTTGAAATCTCCCATTAGCAACACCCTATTGGTGTTTATGAAGAATGAATCGACATCAGCGGCCTGTAAGCGTACGGTGGAGAAATAGCCACAGTAGATCAAAACTCCATCAGGAAGTTCAACGCCGACGTTCTCTATTGATGACTGCCTGTGTGGCAGTCTCCTGTATGGAATTGACGTTTTGACCGCTATGACCACCCCTCCCCTTAAACCGGGCCTATCGGGACGCTCGATCCTGTACCCCCGGATTGTGATTCTGCCTCCGGGGCGCAACCATGTTTCCACGATTAACGCCACATCGACGTCCTCAGACCCGAGGAACTGCTCGAACTCGCCGAGACGACTCCGGAGTCCACATGAGTTCCATGCCCCAATCCTCATAGGGCACAGTTGGCAAAATCAGGGCTTAAAAATCGAAGCTGTTAATATCTTCATTGAAGAACTGCGCTGAGACTAGGAATTTGTCTGTCTTCGAGACGCAACCCCTCAATGCAGCGCTGTAAAATCTTACCGCCTTGATCACCTCCTCCAAGTTGATTTGCGACGACAGCTCGGCGAATTCCCGCTGGACACTGCCCAGCATGGCCACCGCGTTCCCATTTATACCATGGGCTGGGTGGGCGGAGCTCGTCGGGACAGCTTCGTGCTGCCTCAGCGGAGGAAACTCCGCTAATGAAGGCGGTTGCGGGGGCAGCATGGTCCTGTTGGCGTGACTTGGCGCCATGGTCCTGCTGCTTAGGGGTGAAGGGTGGATTGGGCCAGGGGCTCGACTGGTTTGACCCCAGACTGGCCTCGTTGGAAGAGGAGCAGGGACGAAACGCTGCTTCTCCGCAGGGACTTGCGCCTGTTTGTAAATGTAGACTGGGCACGCCTCGTCAAAGCTACGATGAGGCCCACCGCAGTTAGCGCATTTTAATGTAGCCCCAACGGGGCAGGCGGTGATTTCATGCCCCCCAGCGCATCGGGAGCATTTAAAGTCCCGGTGGCAGTTCCCGGAGACATGGCCCCAGCCCTGGCATCGACGACAGTGTGTCAGGGTCTTCCGGTTTTTGCGGGTTTCCCACGAAACCCTGACACTGCACACCACCTTGGCCTCGGCGTTAAGCCTTCGGAGGGTTGCCTTGTCGCTAGTGACGACCAGGTAGAGCGGCCTGAAAAGTGTCTTCATTTTGAAGACACTTCTCACTTCCAGTCCTTGGTCTGCCAGATCCTGCTTTATGGCAGTCGGATCGACATTCCCCTCCAGGCCCCTCAGGACGAACACGTGGGTTTTTTCCGACGAAGCGGCGTAAGTGTGGAACTGGCTCTTGTCCTCCTCCAGAGATCGTTTCACCGCCGCCCAGTCCATAATACTGGTGCAGTACACGATTAACGAAGCCTTCGTGTACTTCAGCGTGAAAGGCTGACTGGTGATTCCTTTTATACTACCAATCAGCATTGGCTGGAAAACCTAGCGATCACAATTGGCGGCGGCTTTTCTGCCTTCGTGGGCTTGTTTGCAATTGCTGTAGGGCTCTCAGCAATTGCTTCCCGTTCAGTCCCTACGTTGGAGTTGGATTGGCGGCTGGATGTGCGTAAAGCGGTTTTTGGAAACGGATGGGCGTAAAGCGGTGAAACGACGAATCCGTCAGCTGCTGTGCCCGCTGAAGTCGCTTGTGATGCTGATGGTATTGTTTTCTCCATCGCTGATTTTTTTGGAGCCGGGGTTGGTGACGCTGGTTTATACTACCAATCAGCATTGTGTGATCGCTGGGTTTTCCAGCGATCACAATTGGCGGCGGCTTTTCTGCCTTCTTGGTCTTGTTTGCAGTTGCCGCAGGGCTCTCAGCCTCTGTCAGAGGTACCGTATAGAAACGGCAATCTGCAATCCTTTAGAACGGCTGAATATTTCAATCATTCAACAATATTTGTACAAAAACAAACGCAAATAAAATTGAAACGGTTGAAGATGGGTATAGGGCACGCTATACCAAATTTACTACAAACTTCTGGCAGGATCGCAAAATTACATAAAACTAGTAGGTTTCGATTTAAAAATTTAAAGTGTGTCGTAGTATCTTGTTTATGAAACACCCCGTATAATGCAATGATCGTCAGCAATATGTCCCCTTAAAAATCAAAGTTGTCGTGTTCGAGTGCCTGCTAAGTAGTTTTCACGTGGCACAATAATTAAGCCTTTAATCTTCTTTGTCCCAAAATGTATAAAATGTGACATTCCTTGACTTTTCCTTGTACTCTTCAAATACAGACATACCCCATCGATACTCAGAATCAAGAGTCGACGTCATATTTCTCTTTTTCTCAGATACCAGAAATCTCTAACAAACTGGTAAAACCCTTTAAAGACATACCCTCAGTGAGGCTGGCGTTCAGGAATGTAATGTCGGTAGGTGATCTTAACACCCGTCTAAAAGATAGGGACTACTTATTGAAGCGATCGGGGGTAGTCTATAGAATACTTTGTGGGGCATGCTACGAGGTTTATATAGGGCAGACCAGCAATATCCTCAACAACAGGATCGCTCAACACAAAAGTGATTGCAGATTAATGAAAAAAAAAACCAGTGCACTCTCACAACATTGCACTGAGTTGGGTCACTTAATGGACTTCAACGGAGTCAAAGTATTGGATGGCGAATCGAGCTATTATAAAAGAATCTTCGTTAAAATGATAGAGATTTCCATAGAAGACATATCGATTAACAAAAGAACAGATATTGGAGATCTGAGCCATATTTATGCCAATCTAATAGATGTTTACAAAACGGAAAGATCAATAGGAACCACGCATTAAGACACTCTTGAACCACGCTTGAATGGTGTCTCCATAACAACTTTTGGTTTTCCACAACTTCTCTCTTATTACAACAAGGATACACACCAATTAAAGTAATAGTTTTTTCCGGGCTAGTAAGCCGTAGTCCATTATAATCTACATAATAATTTTTATAAAAAAAATTAGTAAAATAACAATACACTATCTACATGATTCTATTTACACTTTGGTTGTCCTTAACTTATATCATACATTTCTGTTTCCCTAAATTATACCACAAAACTATTTACAATAATAAAAAAAAATCTTCCATAGAAACCAAACCAAAACAAAAAATCAATCATTACTTTTGTCAGCCAACAAGCACCCAAAGAATTCAGAATAAAACCCATTTAAAATAAAATTGGGACTGGGTCACATTGGTATGGTGGCGAACGCATCAGCTTGCCATCCATGAGATCCCTGGTTCAAACCCCGGTCAAGCCGTGAATATATTTCCGAGCGGATTCTGAGTCGAGCCACCGTAGCGAGTGGTTGGGTGTTTACGAGCGCGCCAATTCAATGGTGTAAAAGTGCGAAAGTGCCAAAAGTGGGACCAGCAAAGCGAAGCTAAACCGCCCGGTTTTGCTACCTGAAAAGGCATTAGGCCCGTTTAAACTTTGGACTGTGCAACGTTGCCACTGTGAACTTTTCACAAACGGACAATATATATATATATATATATATATATATATATATATATATATATATATATATATATATATATATATATATATATATATATATATATATATATATATATATATACGAGTGGAATTCAAACGAAAGGATGGACCCTGGGAGTTCGCAAGAATCCGAATCGGATTATGCCTCCCAGGATGGTGGGTTCAAAAAGCCACGAACGAAAAAACGGGGCAGAAAACCGAAGACGACCCAGCCAACCCAGCCAACCCAGCCAACCCCCACAACGACAACACCTGAGGCCAAACGCTTTGGACTATCAGTCTACAACCAACAAAAACAAAACAACAAAGAGCAAGACAACATCAACAAGATTTCCCACGTATTCGCACACATTCACAGCGAACGCATTGTCGACCATCACCAGAGTCCAATTTGCAATCAGGTGGGAGGAACTCAACCCCAACAACAAGGATGTGATTATCAGGCAAGATAATTACTTCCTAATCAAAACCAACCAGGAGGACAAAACATCAACAATTTTACAACAACTAAAACAAGATTGGGATTGCATGTATTAAACAAGGGCAGAAATACCGATGGGTCGGTGGCCTTTTTTAGAAATAAAGATGTTTACTACTACTATTGTTAACCTAGAATAGGAGAATTTTCATATTGGTTTTTTATCTAGATTAAGACTGCATGTATTAAACAAGGGCAGAAAGACCGATAGGTCGATAGCCTTTTTTTAGAAATAAAGATGTTTACTACTACTAAAACAAGAAAACACTGTAACAAGTTACAAATTACAAAAAAACGATAACCTCCCACTAATCCGACAACAAAAGTCAGGTCACCACCATATTACACCATCATATTCTGTCGTCGCCACTGGGGTCGACCTGGACATTGAAGACAGCATGTTTCTGGAACGCCTGGAGCAGCAGGGCTTCAGAATAAGGTTCTGCAGGAGAATTATCTCGCGAGAGCGCAACGCACCCACACTCATGATGAGGTTAATAACCGGCGACATATCCACATACGAAAGGTTGATGAGCGACCGTGTGGTTCATTTTTTGGGCCGCATTTTCAAAATCACCGAAAGTAAACCACCAGCACCCGTGCCTGCGCCGTGTGGCAAATGCAACCTGTTCAGCCACAAAACTGAAGACTGCAAACAAGCACCAAGATGCAACAAGTGCCAGGGACCCCATCCAACATCCAAATGCGAGTCACCACTGCCAACCAAGTGCGCAGCATGCAAATCAGAGGACCACGCAGCATGGAGCATGAAATGCCCCAAACGACCGACAGCCCCAATCGTCGGCATCCCAAACGTAAAAATAAAATGTGTAAACAAACGTACGTCCGGGATTGCGGAGACAACGACAGTGGCAAGTAGAATACACACACCCATTACAACACATGACCACATCATAAACAAATACAAACATCAACTTAACAAGACAAACAATACCAACAGAGACGAACTACTAAAAAAACTACGAAAACAATTTATAGAAGACTTCGACATTGACACCTCCGTTGTTTTCTTCGGGAACCATGTTTACATCCTAATGTTTGACATGCTCCTGCCCGAGGGACGCTCTCCAACTGAACCCTGCGAACAAATGAGACAGACAGTAACGAGCATACAAGATTCAATATGAAAGTACTTTACGCGAACATCAACGGACTTAACAGCAAAAAAACACTTATTTACAATTACATAGAACAAAACGACACAGACTGCTGCATATTTGTAGAGACTAAAACCAAACTAGGACAAACACCAACGTACAGAAATTGGCAGTATATCTATAGGCATGGAAATACCATCAATCATGCCAGGGGCGGGGTCGCAGCTCTCCTAAAACCAACATATAAACTTGGAAGAGCAAATCCTCCCTCCCTCAACAACCCTTTGAACGACTGTCTACACTTTACGCTACCCTACTTAAACGACCTGATACACATATTTCTGACATACATACACCCACACTCCAACCTAGAACAAAACATACTGACTAAAGCGAGCATCTATAAATATGCAATAATTGTAGGCGACTTTAATATGAACAAAAGCAAAACGAAACAGCTTAAAAGATTTCTACAAAATTCCTAAAAAAAAAACTTAAACCTAACAAAGACTGACATAGACAAAGTGAAACAACATATACATGACTACATTCAATCACAAGCACAGCCCATTTCAATAGAAACCATACAACAACAACTTTCACTAGCCATAGGAAAATTTAGCCCGGAAATAAAAAATGCTTTCTACCGACATACACTACCCAAATACATACTGAGACTAATAAAACATAAGAGAGAACTGTACAGACTATATACAAACACTCAAAATAACGACCTAAAAAAGACAATGAACCAACTTAACAGAAACATTAAAACTCTGATTGGACAATACCGACAAGACAAATGGCTAGAAACATGTAAAGAAATACAGAAGGACAAAGGCAAAACATACTGGCGAAAAATTAAAAAACTGGCGCAATACAGGAAGACTGGCACTACTGACACAATTGACGAAAACGGAATAGAACGCTACACAGACAAAGAGAAAGCGGACGCATTCGCCAGACACTATCAAAGGACCTTCAGCATATCGACAAACCCTAACTTCGACAATGACAACTGGAACTTGATCAACGACTGGTACTTGAACTATTTTAACAACTTACCAAACTATGCCTGCACACTGATCACAGACATAGAGTACGATGAAGCCCTAGCGCACATCAAGAACACTGCACCGGGGAAGGATAAAATTAAGGCAAAAGTCCTGAAAAGCCTAACTCAAGAAACACACAAACTGATCCTAACTGAATTGAACAACTGCATCACAAATGGCAGAATCCCAGAAACATGGAAAAACGGCTTAATAATCCCTATACCCAAAAATGGACTGGACAATACACAACCGAGCAACTACAGACCAATTACACTACTTCCAGTACTAGGCAAGATTTTTGAATGCATAATGAAGCAGCGGCTTGACAAAGTGATTGGAAAGTATATACCTACCTACCAATTTGGTTTCAAACAGCATCACTCGACCGTTCATCTGCTCTTTATTTTGGCCAACAATATACAAACTACCCACCTAACTGACAGCAAGACATCTTGCCTGTTTATGGACATTAACAAGGCTTTTGACAGTGTCTGGCATAGAGGCTTACTATACAAACTATACAAACTACACACACCAACATATCTACTACACACCATAAAGAACTTACTAGAAAACAGACAACTACAAGTACGAATTGACAAAACACTGTCATTTTCTTTTTCCCCTGAACAAGGGCTCCCTCAAGGATCCCCGCTCTCACCGTTTCTCTACAATATATACTGCCATGACATACAATTACAACTTACCAGACAAAAATCAAATCGACAGATCGGCATACATATTACAATACGCAGACGACACGGCACTTATTGTACATGACAAAACTACTGAGAGAGCAGCTCAAAGACTCCAAACACTAACAAACAACACAATGACATGGTTTTATAAATGGAGACTAACACCAAACGCGTCAAAAAACCAACTTCTGCTCACAAACCACAGACTCAACGCTGACTCCCCTACAATAACTGCAGACGGCCAAACGACACAACCAAAAAACGACGTAAAATACCTTGGAATCAAAATTGACCACAAACTTAAATTCACTAAACACATACGAAACATCAGGGCAGAAACAATAAAGAGAACAAAACACTTCCGATCACTAACCTACAAAGACAGAGGAATTAGCACAAACACCGCCACCAAAACATATAAAGCTATTTGTAGACCCTTGCTAGACTATGGACATATACTCATGACCAACGGAACAGAAAGGACAAAACGTTATATACAAACAACAGAACAAATTGCACTAAGACTAATAACACGAATAAGACACCCCCAAAACCCACTACACAACCCCCCCACCCAACTACTATACGAACGCACAAACATGACAAAGATCTCGGAAAGACTCATACAACTACAGACAAAATGGACAAACAACCCCTACAACTGGACCATACTGAATCCCCTTTGTCTTACAAGACCAACCAGACAATCCCGCTTTCGTTTCCCTACATTAACGCTACTCGAACACTTACAAACGCTACGGACTAGTGGACAATAAAATAATTCCTTCTTGCCACTGAAATCTTACTTATTTAATAGTATTGTTAACCTAGAATAAGAGAATTTTCATATTTGTTTTCATTTAGATTAAGACTGTATGTATTAAACAAGGGCAGAAAGACCGATAGGTCGATAGCCTTTTTTAGAAATAAAGATGTTTACTACTACTACTATTTCCGAGCATGCTGTGGTCGCCTTTTTCTGAAAATGGGCAGAAATTCTGCCCATGAAAAAACATCTCAAGCAGTGCCTTCGGACCCGCGACGATAAACTGTAGTAGTCCCGTATAGATGATGCGTTGCACAACTATGCGCCAGAGGTGTCGCCTACGTTCTCAAAGGAGTACCACACTTCAAGAACATAAAAAGATAAAACAAAAAAATAAGAAAAGGTGAATTTTGGAGAAATCCCAAACTTAAAGCGTTTGCGATTAACATTGGAAATATATAAAAACGAATGATTTCCATGTACAGGGCCTGCAGCTCCTCTTCTCATCATTTGGTGTGCAGTTATTGTAATTTGTGAAGGGTTCCCAATTTCTCATGAGAAACAATTAGTAAGTAAGTAGTACCCTGTATATGTATCTTAATCGGTAATAAATAAATCGCCGAAAGCTTGGTAGCTGAAAAGAGTGAATCAAAAACTGTCATTTTCCGATCAGAAATGATGGCCATTAAGAAGCACTTTTCTTTCGTATTCATTTGTTTCACTTTTACGCACAGTATGCGCAAAAGTAAATGTGACAAATTGAACGTGTCACTGTCATATTTTTTTAGGTATTTTTATTAAAAAGTAACGGACATTCTGATTTTTTAATGAATTACGTATTATTTTTACGTATTTTTTTATTATTTTTTTATTTTTTTGTATTTTTAATTTATTTTATTTTTATTTTTATTTTTTATTTTTGTTGAATTGCAATTTGTAAATTATAACTTTGTTACAAGTTCAGTCTCAAAGTCGTTTTAATGGCCTATTTTTCTGCGTACTCCGGTGTTGCCACACGCAAAACACGGTCTTTTTAAATAGCGCAAATGTCATGTAAAGTGTACAGCTTTTACAAACACCATACAGTAAAAGCAGCTGTTTCAAGGTAGGAAGTTGAACCAACATTTACGGCATCTCTAACTTCTGGTGGTGTACAGGACATTGAATTTTCGGCACTCATTATTTCACTTTTATATGCTTACACAAATACGCTTTTGAAAAATTACAAGCGTCAAAACGTGACATTTCGTCAACCCGATACCTCTTATTTTTGGCTGTTCTTATTTATTATAACTTATTATTCGTGTTGTCTTTCATTCGAACAAAAAATATTATTCGATACGAGGGCGAAAATCTGTTTTTCGAAATCCTGACGGATTGTCAAATTCCGTCGTCGAAAAACGACACTTTTCGCCCTTGTATCGAAAACTACTATTATTTCTTTATTTTCTATTATTTCTTTATAGAAAAAAATTATTATTATATTATTATCATTATTTCTTTATAGAAATATTACTATTATTTCTTTATAGAAAAGGCTATCGAACTATCGGTCTTTCTGCCCTGGGGTAATTAAAATTACATTTATATGGAAAACTAATAATTAATGTATATAATGTAATTAACAAACATGTACATGATTTATGTCTGTAGATGCTCCAATAGGGTTGAGGTCTCCAATAGAGTTGAGGAAAATGCATCTGTTAATTAACTTAGTGTGTTTAGATAAATAGATATATGTCAGTTTGAGTTTCATACTTTCACATAAATGCATGAGAGAATGACGCGTGGTGTTGCAACAGATAAAAGGCTGCGAGAAATTATAATTTCTCAATACAGTAAAGACAAATCAATGCAGAAAAGGTTAAATGACCTAAATAATGGTAAACCAACCGGTGAGACAATAATAAAATTTTGGGGAGACTGCTAGTATTGCTGTTCGTGACAGGCGTTCATAAATATTCATTACTGAAAGATAACAACGTGTAATTGTAAAGATAAGCAGATCCAACAGAAGATGCAGCTTACGACAAATTCAAGCTCGGTGGAAGCAAATTTAAATGTATCGCGCGAATGCTGTAGATTAGGCATGGGTAACACTGAATTGAGTTGCTCTTTTGAGTTGTTGCCGCTCTGTGAGTTGATGAGTTAAAACTCATCCCGTCCGATTGCGCCACGCCTTTTACTAAGCTAGTACACTTGTGGCGACATCATCCACAAACTCACAGGTGGCAGTACCAACCCTGGTTGCAACAATTAACTTCATTCAAGATGGCAGACTTCAGATTGCGGGCGTAATTTCTCATGATCATCTCAAAAATCAGCGATGGAGAAAACAATACCATCAGCATCACAAGCGACTTCAGCGGGCACAGCAGCTGACGGATTCGTCGTTCCACGGAAAACTGTGGCGTGGACTACGCTGATTGTTGGTCCAGAGGCCTCCACGATGCTGAAAAACCGCTTTACGCCCATCCAGCCGCCAATCCAACTCCAACGTAGGGACTGAACGGGAAGCAATTGCTGAGAGCCCTACAGCAATTGCAAACAAGCCCAAGAAGGCAGAAAAGGCGCCGCCAATTGTGATCGCTAGGTTTTCCAGCCAATGCTGATTGGAGGTCTAAAAACAACCACCAGTCAGCCTTTCACGCTGAAGTACACGAAGGCTTCGTTAATCGTGTACTGCAGCAGCATTATGGACTGGGCGGCGGTAAAACGATCCCTGGAGGAGGACAAGAGCCAATTCCACACCTACGCTCCTTCGTCGGAAAAAAACACACGCGTTCGTCCTGAGGGGCCTGGAGGGGAATGTCGATCCGACTGCCATAAAGCTGGATCTGGCAGACCAAGGACTGGAGATGAGAAGTGTCTTCAAAATGAAGACACTCTTCAGGCCGCTCTACCTGGTCGTCACTAGCGACAAGGCAACCCTCCGAAAACTGAACGCCGAGGCCAAGGTGGTGTGCAGTGTCAGGGTTTCGTGGGAAACCCGCAAAAACCGGAAGACCCTGACACACTGTCGTCGATGCCAGGGCTGGGGCCATGTCTCCGGGAACTGCCACCGGGACTTTAAATGCTCCCGATGCGCCGGGGGGCATGAAATCACCGCCTGCCCCGTTGGAGCTACATTAAAATGCGCTAACTGCGGTGGGCCTCATCGTAGCTTTGACGAGGCCTGCCCAGTCTACATATTCAAACAGGCGCAAGTCCCGTCGAAGAGGCAGCGTTTCGTCCCTGCTCATCTTCCAACGAAGCCAGCCTGGGGTCAAGCCAGCCGAGCCCCTGGCCCGATACATCCTCCACCCCTAAGCAGCAGGACCATGGCGCCAAGTCACGCCAACAGGACCATGCTGCCCCCGCAACCGCCTTCATTAGCGGAGTTTCCTCCGTTGAGGCAGCACGAAGCTGTCCCGACGAGCTCCGCCCACCCAGCCCATGGTATAAATGGGAACGCGGTGGCCATGCTGGGCAGTGTCCAGCGTGAATTCGCCGAGCTGTCGTCGCAGATCAACTTGGAGGAGATGATCAAGGCGGTAAGATTTTCCAGCGCTGCATTTAAGGGTTGCGTCTCGAAGACAGACAAATTCCTAGTATCAGCGCAGTTCTGCAATGAAGATATTAACAGCTTCGATTTTTAAGTATTAATATTGTCAAATGTGCCCTATGAGGATTGGGGATTGGAACTCATGTGGACTCCGGAGTCGTCTCGGCGAGTTCGAGCAGTTCCTTGGGTCTGAGGACGTCGATGTGGCGTTAATCGTGGAAACATAGTTGCGCCCCGGAGACAGAATCACAATCCGGAGGTACAGGCTCGAGCGTGCCGATAGGCCCGGTCTAAGGGGTGGAGGGGCCATAGCGATCAAAGCAACGATCCCATACAGGAGACTGCCATGCAGACAGTCAGTAATACAGAACGTTGGCGAAGAGCTTTATGATGGTGTTTTGATCTACTGTGGGTACTCTACTTCTACTCGCTTACAGGCCACTGACGTTGATCCATTTTTTTTTCAAACACCAATAGGGTGTTACTTATGGGAGATTTCACCACCCGTCATCCACTATTTAACAACCCTGGACGGAAAAACGCAGCTGGCAATTTCCTAACCTGCTACGTTCGCCACAATGGCCTACTAGTTATGCCCACTTCATCTCCAACGCATTATCCATTAGTGGAATGAACCCATCTTTACTTGATTTCGGAATAGCCAAAGGACTCGCCAATCTCACGGAGATGGTGGTTATAGACGCCCTCAGCAGTGACCATTTGCCCATTTACCTCGACATTAGGGATTTAAAGAGCACACAAACTAACATCACCACTAACATCAGATGAAGAAAGCATTGCGTAACGATCCTCACCGAAGAGTTCCGGCATTAAAGGCAAAAACAACTGAAATTTGGAATTCGGTCACCCCAGAATATTGAAAGACTCTAGTCGATTCAATGTCAAATAAAAGCCGTCATTGCAGCGAAAGCTGCAGTTACTTCTTATCACTCCAATATATTCCTGGCCAAGGGGACGATTGAGGGGGACGTATGGAAGATTGCAGGCAAGATTGGCAAGAGAGAAGAACAGGAAAAACTTCCTAACCCGATGCAAGAATTTGGCGATCATACCAAAGTTCATACAGGTGAGGAGAAAGGATTTTAATTTTGGGAACAGACAGAATCAAACAAAATATTTAAAAGTTTTGGACATGTTTTACTTTCACTGCCTAAATATCGTATTAAGTGATTGTTGTTCAAAGTTAAAAAGTATAGAGAATGAAACCATTAATGTGAAAAGATATCTACAAGAAAAAATTAGTCAAAATGAGTTAACAATGTTTTATGAACAACAAGAGCAGAAGTACGAAACTGTGTTCAACAAAATCAAGGCAAAACAAAAGAACAAATTGGAAACACTGGTAACCAAGAAACATGGTATAAAAAACAAATATAAGACTAATGAAGATTGGATAAAAAATTTAACATCATTAAACATACCAAACAACGTCAAATATATTTTATCACTTGGTCCAAAATTTTCACTTAACAAAAAACAATACAAACCGGTTCATGAAGTCATAACAAACATCGAACATGGAATCTTCTCATTAAACATGGATAAAAAAACGAAATAAGAAGTAAATTATGTAATATATTAACAAATTTCAAGAGTGGAACGTCGAACAAAGGTGTGCCCAATGATATAAATAAACTAATAAGTGAGACCAAAACTTTTTTAAATGAAAACACAAACATCTGTGTGCTAACGGCTGATAAATGTAGCAAGCAAGTTGTTATGATTTAAAGTGAACATAGAACAAAAATGCTAGCCTTAATAAATGATTTAAAAACATATAAACCGGAAAAAAAAGATCTTACTACAAATATTCAAACAAAACTAAATAAAATAATAAATTCATGGCATAAAAATAAATTCATAACAGATAATTTAAAACGAACACTGTCTTGCAACAACGGCCGAGCACCATTTATATATGGCCTGCCAAAGCTTCACAAAGCAGGCCACCCATTGAGACCGATAGTTAGCAACATAAATGCCCCAACTGACCAATTGTCTAAATACCTGTCAGCTGTGTTGAGTAATATATTGGGAAATTCACAATATCACATTAGGGACTCATGGAGTTTCTGCGAATTTATAAAAAAACAGAAGATACCTGAGAACCATCGCCTAATATCGCTTGATATGGTATCGTTATACACAAACATCCCGGTAGATTACTCAATACAGTGCATAAGAAATAAATGGTCTGAAATAAAGGAACATACATCATTACCCGAAAATGAATTCATTGGGGCGGTAGAGCTGTGCCTTAAGTCCACTTACTTCCGGTACGAGGACAATTTCTATTCACAAATATATGGAGTAGCTATGGGGTCTCCCATAGCTGCAACAATTGCAAACCTTGTAATGGAAAGTCTGGAAGAAAAACTAATACCTGATTTAAATTTTAAGTGTGGATTTTTTAAAACATACGTGGATGACTGCATAATGCGCCTGCCAAACCAAAAAGTTCAATACACACTGGATAAGTTTAATGCGTTCCATGAGACCATTAAATTCACCAGTGAGGAAGACAAAAGCAAATCATTAAACTTTTTGGATATGACGGTTATATATGACGATAATGGGGAAATAAAAACAAACTGGTACGCAAAGGATGTGTGGTCTGGTAGATACTTGAATTACCAATCATATGCACCTATACAATATAAAAAAGTGTTGTAACAGCTCTTACTGATAGAGCGATTAAATTGGCACATTATAGATACAGAACAAAAAATCTTGAAAAAATAAAAAAGATACTAATAATGAACAACTATCCCAAGGCTTTCTTCGAACAAATTATAAAACAAAGAATTAATAAAATCTACAATGCAAATAAATGGAACAATATAAATAATATAAAAAGAAAAAAGAAGGTGAAATCAAGTATGTATCATTACCGTACATACCAGAAATCAACACAAAAATAAAAAATGTTTTAAAACCACATAATATTACTATAGCGGAAAAAACTAATAACAACTTGGCAAAAGAATGTTTTACAAAATTTAAACCTAGAAGCGATAAGTTGGACACACCTAAAGTAATATACAAGATTGACTGTTTGAACTGTGACAACACATACATAGGTCAAACAGGGCAATATTTAAA
Organism: Dendroctonus valens; assembly: GCA_024550625.1. Classification (NCBI taxonomy): domain Eukaryota; kingdom Metazoa; phylum Arthropoda; class Insecta; order Coleoptera; family Curculionidae; genus Dendroctonus; species Dendroctonus valens. Next base: position 225,490 of record JAJTJO010000515.1, read on the forward strand.
GAAAAGAATATACGAACATAAGTATAGCTTAAGAAAGGTTAACGAAAATGGAACAGCATTAGCACAACATGCACAACAAAAGTTGCATGATTTTGATTTCGATAACACACAAATATTAATCAATGAAAACAACTATAATAAGAGAAGAATCCATGAAATGATACAGATTAAAAAACATCAGAATGCAATGAATTTCAGATCAGACACAGACAATCTTAGCTCTGTGTATCATACACTAATTAAATGATCGCATGCATGAACTGATTGGATAAAGTAAATGAGATATAAACACCTGATATTGCCCAGCCATTCCTAGAATGCAAAGAAAAGGCGAAAAATAAGCAGTTTTTTTTGTTTCGCTCGCTTGATATCGAGTAAAGTATGGAAAATTCAGTGACCAGTTAAATGTTAAGGTAGAAACAACTATACGCGTAAGTTAAATTTAAATTTAAATCTCTAAACAATAAATTCTAGTCTTTTCCCAGACATGGTTGTCCTGACTCGTCACCTGAAAACCAATGTTCTTGATGTACTTTTTAATATGTGTGTGATTTGTATTTTAATATGTGTATTTTGGTGAAAGTTTTCTATTTAATTTGATGATAACTGTAAATGTAAAAATATATATTTTAGACAAACTGATGATGGTGGAGAAAGACACCGAAACGTATTTGTAACATTTTAAATAATAAACAATAAAATTGACTGAAACCCAGGAATATATTGGAGTGAATTGAAGTACAGTCAGGAAAATATACGAAACGTTACTTCTTATTAAAGTTCGATTTATATAGATAGTTGTATTAAAGTGTGTCCGAAGTTTTATTTGTCAGTAAGTTTGTTGTATTTTTGCTAATTTGTTACATAGAAGCAGAATAAAAAAATGTGACTGCCCTTATGTTGCGTAAAAGGATTATGAATCTATTTTTCAACAGAAGAAACAAAAAAATATATTCTAAGTAAATAAAAATTGTTTATTTTTTCACAATGCACATACTCCGAACATATACAGGGTGATTCAAAAGTGGCGTCATTCCTTTTAAGGGGTTATAGGGCTTTTAAGGGGTTATTAAGGCTCACTTGGAGAGTACATGAATTTTAAACAGACGATATTTATATTTCTTCAAGACTCTCTTCACTGCCTGAAGAGATATGTTAATTTCTGCTGCTATAGCTCATGTTGAAGTAGAAAGATTATCTTGAATCTAATGGAGAATTTAGTAGTAGTAAACATCTTTATTTCTAAATAAGGCTATCGACCTACAGGTCTTTCTGCCCTTGTTTAATACATGTAGTCTTAATCTAAATAACAAAAAACAAATATGAAAATTATCTTATTCTAGGTTAACAATATTATTAAATAAAATTCCAATGACGAGAAAAAATTATTCTATTGTCCACTAGTCAGTTGCGTTTGTAAGTGTTCGAGTAGCGTTGATGTAGGGAAATCGAAGAGGGATTGTCTGGTTGGTCTTGTGAGACAAAGGGGGTTCAGTATGGTCCAGTTATAGGGGTTGTTTGTCCATTTTGTCTGTAGATGTATGAGTCTTTCCGAAATCTTTGTCATGTTTGTGTGTTCGTATAATAGTTGGGTGGGGGGGTTGTGTAGTGGGTTTCGTGTTATTAGTCTTAGTGCAATTTGTTCTGTTGTTTGTATATAACGTTTTGTCCTCTCTGTTCCGTTGGTCATGAGTATATGTCCAAAGTCTAGCAAGGGTCTACAAATAGCTTTATATATTTTGGTGGCGGTGTTTGTGCTAATTCCTCTGTCTTTGTAGGTTAGTGATCGGAAGTGTTTTGTTCTCTTTATTGTTTCTGCCCTGATGTTTCGTATGTGTTTAGTGAATTTAAGTTTGTGGTCAATTGTGATTCCAAGGTATTTTACATCGTTTTTTGGTTGTGTCGTTTGGCCGTCTGCAGTTATTGTAGGGGAGTCAGCGTTGAGTCTGTGGTTTCTGAGCAGAAGTTGGTTTTTTGACGCGTTTGGTGTTAGTCTACTGGATAATTTAATTTATTACCGTTTTTTACTTTTGATGAGAGTTCTCATTTGTTCTATGAACGCGTTTTCCAGGCTTATAAAATGCACCAAACTTGGCTAAATGTCTATGGAGGAACAGAAAATCATTTTCAGCTGGTTGTTGTCTTTCTGAATATCGCTGTAGATATGTGTCTGAAGTAATTTAATTTGCACATTTCGGTATGAAGGGTAATAAATTTCTAACATATCTCGTTTTTTTTTCATTTGAAAAAGGCAAGAGATTTACGATAATTTTGTGGCTGTAGTGACGCTAAGCGAAATTCACTCAAACTGTCAAAAATGTGTTGATTAGGATTCGCACTGCAACCTCGATGGGAAGCAGACGTACCCAGTGCGAGTGTATCGAAACAATTTGTTCTCCGGCTGTCTCCAGAAGTAGCAGAAATTTTTGAAAGAGCATTTTGGTAAAGTCTAGATTGCTCCACTTTGCCCCAATTTAACAAATCTCCTATCTTATGTGGTCACCGAGATCCCCATGGTTCAGCTCCAAAAACGGACACCCGGTATATACATGGTGGCCGTTTTCTGAATCTTTGTATGGGCCACTTCTACATTTTTAAAGATAGAGAATATGTTAAATTGGAGAAATTGGGCAGAATTCGATTGCCTATTCATTACGGTTTTCAAAATTTAGGTACCCGACTTTGTTCCTGAAATACCCTGAAAAGACAAGAAATCAAAACTTTTTAATTATCACATTTTACGTAAACTGCTTAACTTAGAAAAAAAGTTAAAATTGCCCTTGGTAGAACTTTTTGCGTTGAATCCAATAAACTAGCATTCGTTGTCATAATCAACTTGATTTACGAGATAAAAAATAATCTTGTGTTTTTTAAAATGGTAATCATAGTTGTCTGTGAGCCTTTTAAAATCCTTATTTTTTTCTGTGTTTAACGATATAACTGTTTGTATGTTTATTTCCTTTTGTTGCCGAAAAACTTCAAAAGAACATAAAAAATGTGTAGTAGCCTCTGCAAACAAGAACTATATTATCATACAAAGCACAAAACAAAAACGAAAGAACGTATCGTTTAAATTAAATGTTCAAATTGACTTCCGTTTAAGGCCAGGCACTTTGGCTTCTAATCATTTCCAATAACACCTTTCTTATGGTTTGTGGACGGATACTTCTTATTGCTGAACGTATTCTATTTACTAGTTCTTCAATATCATTGGGTTTTGTTTAATAGATCTTGTTTTTAAGGGTACCCCACATAAAATAGTCCAGAGGTGTTAAGTCCGGTGAAAGTGCTGGCCACCGAATGGGTCCTGCATTGGCAATCCAACCAGGAAAATGTTGTAAATATTCACATACAACTCGTGAGTTGTGTGGAGGCTGCTAACGGCAAACTATCCAGCATCTCTTCAAGTTCATTTTGTAAAAAGTGTAAATCTCTTTCGCCATTTAAATTATGATTATAAAAGAATGGACCAATAATTTTATCACTAAAAATGACACCAGACATTCACAGAAGAAACACGTTGATCTCGCCTATTTTCAATCAGATGAGGATTTTCATTAGCCCAGTAAACACGATTGTGTCTGTTGAATATTCCATTGTGAGTGGAAAGTTTGTATATAATAGCGTTTTCTCCAGAAACCACCAAGCAAACTGAAGTTTTCGTCCAGAATCTTCAAGATGCATAGTATTTGCAATGTGGTACTTGAAAGGCTTGAATTTATTTTGTTTTTGAATCAAACGGCCTTTTTCCTTAGAAACATTACATTCACTGACAGTATCTCTGATTGATGAATTTGCATTAAAATGGGTCTAAGCGAAAACTTTTTCTTCATCTTAAATTTAATCTTTCCGTTTTTGGCTTTTTAAATGGTCCGTATTTTTTCAAGTTGGCTTCCAGTCGTGAAAAAAGTTGTTTGTCTGGCTGTCTCCTGTCCATGTATCGGTCCAAATATTACTATTTCTATTACAGGTATAGTAACACAATTTTCCCGCCTTCTTTGCTAACAAAATGCACCGTCTTTACTTAGCAACAATAATACTTTTAATTAATGAGATTAATTAACTCAAACTACTATAAAAAGTCAAATTTATTTGACGCTTTTATTGACAGATACAGTAACCATTTCGTGACAATACTGCTAGATGCTTGTTAATGTTTTTCTTTTGAATTTTTACGGTTAAAAGAAGAGATAAACATACCAACAGTTATATCGTAAAATTCAGAAAAAAGTAAGGATTTTAAAAGGCCCACAGCAAACTATGATTACCATTTAAAAAAACCTAAGTTTATTTTTTATCTCGTAAATCAAACTGACTATGACAACGAGTGCTAGTTTATTGGATTCACCGCAAAAAGTTCTACTATGGGCAATTTTAACTTTTTTTCTAAGTTAAGCAGTTTACATAAAATGTGATAATTAAAAAAGTTTTGATTTCTTGTCTTTTCAGGATATTTCAGGAACCAAGTCGGGTACCTAAATTTTGAAAACCGTAATGAATAGGCAATCGAATTCTGCCCAATTTTTCCCATTTAACGGATTCTCTGTCTTTAAAAATGTAGAAGTTACCCATACAAAGATTCAGAAAATGGCCACCATGTATATACCGGGTGTCCGTTTTTGGAGCTCAACCATGGGGATCTCGGTAACCACATAAGATACTAGATTTGTTTAATTGGGGCAAAGTTGCGCAATCTAGAGTTTACCAAAATGCTCTTTCAAAAATTCAAAAATTTCTGCTACTTCCGGAGGCAGCCGGAAAAAAATTGTTTCGATACACTCGCAGCTTGCAGCGGCAGGTTGCAGCGCGAATCCTAATCAACACATTTTTGACAGTTTGACTGAATTTCGCTTAGCGTCACTACAGCCACAAAATTATTGTAAATATCTTGTCTTTTTCAAATGAAGATAAACGAGATATGTTTTTACTCTTCACATCGAAATATGCAAATTACTTCGGACACATATCTACAGCGATATTCAGAAAGGCAGCAACCAGCTCAAAATGATTTTCTGTCCCTCCATAGACATTTAGCCAAGTTGGGTGCATTTTCCAAGCCTAGAAAACGCGTTCATAAAACAAATGAGAACTATCATCAAAAGTAAAAAACGGTAATAAAATAAATTCTCCATTAGATTCAAGATAATCCTTCTACTTCAACAAGAGCTATAGCAGCAGAAATTAACATATCTCATCAGGCAGTGAGGAGAGTCTTGAAGAAACATAAATATCGTCCGTTTAAAATTCATGTCACCCAAGTTTTGATTCGTTTGCTCAATCATTGAAACGCTAATTTTATTTTCATGGCATCAAAACTATTGGGGTTGATTGACCTTTGAAAACAAGCGCAAATCGGCTGGCCCTCGCTGCTTATGTTCACGACCGCCCCCCCCCCCTACTTACCTCCCCTACGCTACTTCTAAAATGTGCATATGGTTCGGGGATAAAGCCGTAGGGTGGCGGTAGCTTACGGCTAATATTGCTGGAACGCTTTCGCCTATGCTCTTCGGCGATCTCTCTACTAATCTCTGATAATACTATCTTCCCCTGGAGCTCTATGGTTGTGCATGTTTTTGAGGGCGTTTTCGATCTCGATTGTCGTTATTTCGGTCGAAGCCGATATCCTCTGTTCCTACATTTCTAACCTTGACCCTGTTCTTTTCCTGATGGTAATGTTTTCTTATCCTCATATAGTGTTCTATAGTAGTTCACCACTGTTTTTGTTATTTCTTCCACTTCCGTGGTCATTTCTCACTTTTCATTCAATAGCTTTGTTATTTATTGTTTTCCTTCGTTCATTTTTGTCCTTAATTGTTTCAGGCTTCTGTGTTCTCCCAGCGTTTCTCTTATTCTCAGGTTTTTGTATTTTTTGTTATCTGCTTTTTTTTTCATTCTTATTGTTTTATTCCTTTGAAATATAGTATCTTTGTTATTTGTTCAATCCCTTAATAACGCCGTTCGTTGTTCAATGAGCTGTTGGGTTTCTTCACTTAGTTTGTGTTTCGTTTCTTTTTTGTTCACTTTTATTGTCTGAGTTGCCTTTAGAAGAACTTTTGTTATTTTTGTGTTTATAATATCTATGTCTGGATATTGTTCCATGTGCATATTATGTTCTTATATAATCTCTGCATATATAAATTTTTGTCGCTTTATTTACTCACCCTTTATTCTTTTCTTCCCAGATCTTATAAATTTCCTTCTGTCTTTCTGTGGGTTAGCATCCTATGATCGCTCCCTATTTTTATCGTGTTCAGTACTGAGGTGACCTGATTTATAGATGGCGGGAAAAGATGGCGTCACGTGAGTCTTCACGCGACGATCCAAGCGATGGCGAAAGTGTAAAAAGTGGACTTAGTGTAGAATCTGCAAAAAAATTCTATAAGTGTTTTGCTAAAAAGGTGTGTAAGGCACGTATCTGTATAAACTGTGACAATGTGTGTAAGACATTAAAGAAAATACTCATCTTTTAAGAAATAAGTCTCCAACTGATATAAACATCACACCTGAGTGTTTTAACCCACATTTTGCACATATTGCTTCAAATATAGCGAACAATTTACCTGAGCCTAATACTACCTGTGACTAATTTATTAACAGTTATGCTATGCGATTGACTCTTCCTTCAGATACATTTTCTTTTTCGCCTATAACCCAAATGGAACTTAGGGATTTAATTGGCAAAATAAAAAATAAAAATGGTCTTGACTATCATAATATGAATTTAAAAATTATTAAAAGAATTTTGAATCTTATTATTTCACCACTAACAAAACTTTTCAAATTCAGTATTAGAGACTCAGTGTTCCCTAAAACACTAAAAGTGTCTAAAGTGATACCCATTTTTACAAAAGGTAGTGCTGATGAACTTACGAATTATCGTCCTATCTCTGTTATACCAGTATTGTCTAAAATGCTTGAAAGGGCGCTTAGTAACCGAATTAGCAACTTTTTTGAGACTCACAAACTCTCCACTGAATGTCAATTTGGATTTCGTAATGAAAAATCTACGACTATGGCTATCAATAATCTTGTTGAATTAGTTAATGTCAGTTTCGACGCTGGGGACTACTGTGGGACTTTCCGCAATTTAAAACTAAACTAAAAAAATATTTGATTGTTAAAACATTCTACTCCATCAATGAATTTCTTATTAATACTTTTCTGGTCTTTCATAATTCTCATTGTATAGATTTAATATTATTATATTATGTATTCAGTAACTTTTTGACGTGTGTAAACCTTCGTTGTAAGCACGAATAAATTTTGTTTGTTTGTTTGTTGGTTTTGTTATGTTTTTGTCATTAGAAATGATGTAGTCAATCTCATTCTTTACATCTCCTCCAGGGCTATGTCAAGTCCATCTTCGTTGTGGTGGTTTTTTATAATATGTGGTCATTAGATAGATGTTTCTTTCACTGATATAATCTACTAGCCTGTTAGTTATGATAGCATAACAACCGAGGCCCTGCACTGGTGCCAGCTACACTGTCAACATTCCTGGAACGCCTTATAAACAATGTTAAATAGATATATTCAAACGCTTTGCTATTGTTCGCGCTTTTTCAACAAATCTCAGTGCGAATCACATTGTTACGCGTTACTTAATTCTGAATATAAATCTTTTTAAAAAGGGCTTTTCTTTTATGAAGAACGTAACTTGTTTCCTCTGCTATTTCTTGCTGCCATTTCCACGGGCCTATTCCTTGCTCATTTGAGTTTTCTTGTTTTCCTATAGTAATAATATAGTAGGTAGTGTTACTTAGAAAATAGACCTAAACGAAAGTGTTTGTTTTAGAAAATGAGCAATTGCAACATCGATGCTATTACCGTTAGTGATGAGATCATCAATGGCAAATCAAATGAGGGTTTGAATTGCACCAATACATGCAACAGCGAGCTCATTGACTACATCAGTGATGCAGAACGTCGGGCAACTTTGATAAATCATGGTAATGATAACAACCTTATTAAGAACAACAACCCAGTTATCTTAGCTTGTAAGCAAAATAAGGTAAAAACTTTGGAGAGTCTACTTGGGACTAATGGTAAAGGCTGTCATTTATCAATAAGAGCAACTATTATATTACCAGATGATGAGGATGAAACAGGCCAAAATGCATTTTATTATGCTATTCGTTCAGGAAGTGTTGAGCTCCTTGATACGCTCATTAATAAATGGCCAGGTGATTATTTCGCTATTTATACCCGGAAATTAGATGAACTGCTTTCAAGAGCATATGCTGAATTGAAACTGTGCGGGCTATGCAACCTTTGTAGACCCAAAATTATTTGTAGTCGGTTGTTGAAACACGCGTACTGGATTGCTTTGGAAAGTGGACTGTATTTTGATTGAAACACTGGTAAGCTGCTTTAATTATGTATTTCACAAGCGTTACCACTACAAAGGAAGTCCGAACCACTTGACGATTTGAAAGAGAGTGTCAGAATGGCACCACCTCACGACGAGGCGTTCTCGGGGATGACGTATGACGGATGAAGTAATTGAAAAGGGCGCCATCTAGGCGAATAGATTCGTCTCAGATGGACAGAATAAATAGATATCGCTAATGTAAATATCAATGGTAATTAAAATGGTAATACTAAAGTAATAAGCGCAAACATGCCCCCGGCCTTGAAAACACAGGATTTCAAAACACAAGCTTGAACATAAAGAAATAAACATAAAGAAATATAAAAGATATACAGGTACATATAAGAAATATGATTTTACACATATAAGCTAACATCTAATACACCTCAAAACAGAGTTCACTGAGTTTGTTCACTATTCACTGACTGCGGATCAACTGGAACTGGCAGTGGACAAAGCTTCGGAAAGGACCGACGCACAACGCCATGCTGAGTGCGTACAGAAGCTACCCTCGCATAACCATCGCTGCCAGGATGAATAGCGACAATTCGACCTAACTTCCAATGAAGGGGAGGTTGATTGTCGTCCTTGAGCAAAACAAGGGTCCCTGGTTTCAAATCGGAATGGTGCAAGCGCCACTTGGTGCGTTGCTGTAACTCGGATATGTACTCTTTGCTCCATCGTCTCCATATGCGTTGATGAAATTGTTGAACGCGTTGGAATCTTGACAATCGAGGTTCCGCAATGTCCGTTACATCCGGATCTGGTAGCGACGTAAGAGGCCTCCCAATCAGAAAGTGAGCTGGAGTTAAGGGTTGGAGGTCGTTTGGATCAGAAGAGAGTGGGGAGAGAGGTCGGGAATTCAATGTAGCCTCCACTTGAATTAGCAAGGTGCAAAACTCTTCATATGTGACAATTGAGGTACCTAACACGCGCCTCAAATGGTGCTTAGAAGACTTAATTCCGGCTTCCCATAGCCCACCAAAGTGGGGACTATGAGCAGGAATAAAATGCCAACTAGTTCCATCGTTAGCGACTGTTTCGCTAAATTTGGAACCATGATCAATTATAAATTTAGACAGCTCTATTAGCTCCGACTTCGCGCCAACAAAATTTGTGCCGTTGTCTGAATATACTTGTGCAGGTTTACCGCGGCGAGAAACAAATCGACGAAAGGCGAGGAGAAAGGTCTCCATGGATAGATCAGTAACCAACTCAAGGTGAACCGCTTTTGTCGAAAAGCACACGAATAAGCACAAGTACGCCTTAGAGGTCTTGGCACCGCGCCCTTTTTGGTTCTTTACAAAAAAAGGCCCGGAGTAATCAACTCCTGTTTTGTAAAATGGAGGAGAAGGAGTAACGCGAGGCAATGGCAGGTTTCCCATGAGGGGTTTGGTGAATCTTGGAGAAAGTCGAACACAACGAACGCACTGAACGAACAATCTTTCTTGAGAGGATTTCTAGCAGATGTGATCCAAAATTGCTCTCTTAGAGACGCTAAAAGCAGCTGAGGACCAGCATGAAGTAGTCGAATGTGGGCATCGAGAGCAATGAGTGAAGACAAATGATCTTTACCAGACAGAATGATGGGGTGCTTCTTCTCATAGGAAAATTGGATTGGAGTAGTCCGACCGCCAACTCTAATAATACCATCTGCGCCGATGAAAGGATTAAGACTTAGAAGTGCCGAAGAAACTTTTACAGAACCCTTCCCTTTCAACCGGGCAAACTCTTCGGGAAAATATTTATGTTGAGACATTTTAACTAGACACATAAGAGCATCGTGTAAATTTGAGGTTGGGAAACACGGGATGACAGACGCAGAAAGGCAAGTTATGTGTTGCAATTCTTCATATTCTTTCATGAAGCTAGAATATCGTTCATATAACTGAGGATTTGATTGGAATCGTTTTTCAAGGGAAAGAAATCGCTTCTCGGCTGTTTTGTAAGAATCGCCAAGCAACTCGACAGAAGCTTTGAAGGGAATAGAAACGATAAAACGACCATCTGAACTTCTGCGGGTATGTTGACTAAAGTGGTCTTCGCACGCCTTTTCTTCCGAAGAAAGTGCTCTGCTCTCCGGATAATGTTCGAGCTCCCAGAACCTATTAAGCTGATCAGGCAGATCATTAAGGCGGCTTAGATGACACCGAACTTGGACATCAGATTGAAAACCAATGGAGCCTGAAACTACCCAGCCGAAACGTGTTTTTTGGAGAATTGGAAGATTTGGACCCAAACGAATTTGTCCAATGCACAAAATGTTGAAGAAAGCCGAAGCGCCTATTAGAAGGTCAATGTCACCGGGTTTATAGAAAGATGGGTCTGATAACTTCAAGTTTTCCGGAATCTTGAATTTATCTATATCTATCTGGATACCAGGAATACTGCCTGTAATTTCATCAAGAACAAGACAAGAGAGATGAACTTTAAAAGAAGATTGATGAGCATGCACTTCAACTGCACATTTAGCATTCGCCAGAGATGCGGCTTGTGCCAATCCAGAAATAGATATGTTGACTGACTCAACGGGCAAATTCAGCCTTTTACATAGACTGGATTTAATGAAATTTGATTGCGATCCTGAATCCAGAAGTATTCTAATTGTATGAGGTTTTCCAAAAGAGTCAATGATCTGCGCAGACGCGGTAGGTAATAGAACTTGAGCCGTATTCGAAGAAAATGCAGATATAGTTGAGGAGCGCTCCGGTTCCTCTACGGATGCGGAAACAGGAAAAGTTTGAGCTGTTGATTGACTTGAATTCAGGTGTAAGCTAGTGTGATGTTTTGATTTGCAAAGACGACAAGTAAATTTAGAACGACACTGAGTTACAAAATGTCCCTTAGATAAGCAATTGAGACAAACCTTTAAATCCTTTGCTTTGGCCAATCTCTCTTGAGGAGTTAGTTGGTGGAACCGGTCACATTTTGATAAATAATGCGGCTGTTTGCATAAAGGACACACAGGATTGCTAGAAACAAAAGCTTTTGAATGCGTTCTAGGTTTTTCGTTAGCCGGTTTCGATTGTTGGCACTCCAAAGATTCTAATAGATTCGCTATATTTTTAATAAACCCTTTAATTGATCGAGATTTGGCAACTGCGATCCTAAATTATTTTTGAAGGTTTCCCATTCGCGGGCAGTAGTAGGGTCCAGTTTCTTTGAAACTACGTGAATTAAAAAGGCATCCAGAAGCTCAGCTTCTGTAGCTAATGATTTTAGTGCTGAAACGTGCTTAAAAAGTGAATCGTTCATTTTCCTTAATTTGGTAGCTGATTCCCTTGATGAGGTTTCAATTTCAAGTATTGACTTAAGGTGATTGTGTACAAGCATTCTGGGGTTGTTGTACCTTTCGCATATAGAATTGAACGCTACAATATAGTTATCGCTAGTAAATTCTAAAGATTTGATTATTTCCGCCGCTTCGCCGAAAAGAGATGCTTTGAGGTAGTGCAGCTTTTGAATATTATTTATTTCGGCGTTTTCATGGATTAAATTACTGAATATTTCTCTGAACTCGATCCAATTATCAAGATCACCATGAAACTTTGGTAAATTGATGGTAGGCAATTTTATGAAAGAGTTAGCACTTGAATGTCCCGAAAAACCGTTTGAGCTCGTTATTGGCGACTTTGTTGGATCTTGATTTGGATTAATAGGTGTAAGCATGTTTAGTAAAACCTCTGCTTGTGCAATGGCTTCAAAGTACTGACTTTCAAAAATCTCTAACTGCTCATTGTCTTGATCTGAATCTGTGCTAAGCTCGAGTATTTCCAAATGAAGTTCCTCAAAATCGGACAAATAGGTTATAGCAGAATCGAGCTGCTTTCGTAATTGCACTGTTTGAACAGAACTAACTACCTGCTCGGGATTTTCATGCGCATCCTGAATCTTAATTACAAATGCCCTAAACCGGGTCAATTTCCCTTTGAGGGCGCCTCTTTTGCGATTAAGATTGTCCATGATATTAAGTTAAGAAATAACGGCACTAGTTAATGTTAGACAATCGGAACAAATCCTGCAGTTGCAAGTGAAACGTAAAAGCTATTGATTAAACGAAAGAAGGTATACGAAAATTAATTCAGAGATCAATTAGCTTAGAAAAATGTGGCAACAAATGCGTGCATGAAACACGTGTGTAGGTATGTAGTAGGTACCTCAAATTAAATAGCAGTTTAAGTGAGTTTGCAAATCGCATTCAGTAAAAACTTACACTGAATGTGAACAATAAATTATGGAAAAGGTAAAAGGGATTGACTCACTCTGGCTGTACAATATGTCTGCTGCTCCTCTTCTGTGCACGTGGTTCGGATCCGGCTCGAAGGACCAAAATGTGCGGGCTATGCAACCTTTGTAGACCCAAAATTATTTGTAGTCGGTTGTTGAAACACGCGTACTGGATTGCTTTGGAAAGTGGACTGTATTTTGATTGAAACACTGGTAAGCTGCTTTAATTATGTATTTCACAAGCGTTACCACTACAAAGGAAGTCCGAACCACTTGACGATTTGAAAGAGAGTGTCAGAATGGCACCACCTCACGACGAGGCGTTCTCGGGGATGACGTATGACGGATGAAGTAATTGAAAAGGGCGCCATCTAGGCGAATAGATTCGTCTCAGATGGACAGAATAAATAGATATCGCTAATGTAAATATCAATGGTAATTAAAATGGTAATACTAAAGTAATAAGCGCAAACAGAAACTAAAAAACGTGCCATTATCAGAAAAAATACAACTTTTTGTCGAAGAGGAGCTAATAAACCTTCGGGCTTTTTCTGACGATCCTGAGCAAGACGAAAATGTTGAAAATCATTTTATTAATATCAGAGAACGGATTGAGATAGTCCTTCAAAACATTACTTCGTTCGAGAACATGTAGATGAAAAGTTCCTGTTCATAGCAAAATTTATTGCTCAAAATTTTTTTATATATTCTTTTTCCTGACTGTACTTTAATTCATTCCAATGTATTCCTGGGTTTTCAGTCAATTTTATTGTCACTAATTATGGTGTTATGTGATGAGCCCTGCGTTTCGTCCCGGGTCTACCCATTGGACTCGTCAGTAAGGCTTAGGTAGACCCTGCCTTATACGCCAGACATCGGTCATACGTGTTCGGACGTAAATGAACCGAGCCGGTGTAGATCTTCTGCGGTGAGATGTTGGCAACCCGTGTTGCCGATGCTGCCACTCGTTCCATTCTGCTTTTTTTTTTCCCAAGCATCTATATCTTTTTTTATATATTCTTTTTCCTGACTGTACTTTAATTCATTCCAATGTATTCCTGGGTTTTCAGTCAATTTTATTGTCACTAATTATGGTGTTATGTGATGAGCCCTGCGTTTCGTCCCGGGTCTACCTATTGGACTCGTCAGTAAGGCTTAGGTAGACCCTGCCTTATACGCCAGACATCGGTCATACGTGTTCGGACGTAAATGAACCGAGCCGGTGTAGATCTTCTGCGGTGAGATGTTGGCAACCCGTGTTGCCGATGCTGCCACTCGTTCCATTCTGATTTTTTTTTCCCAAGCATCTATATCTTTTTTTATATATTCTTTTTCCTGACTGTACTTTAATTCATTCCAATGTATTCCTGGGTTTTCAGTCAATTTTATTGTCACTAATTATGGTGTTATGTGATGAGCCCTGCGTTTCGTCCCGGGTCTACCTATTGGACTCGTCAGTAAGGCTTAGGTAGACCCTGCCTTATACGCCAGACATCGGTCATACGTGTTCGGACGTAAATGAACCGAGCCGGTGTAGATCTTCTGCGGTGAGATGTTGGCAACCCGTGTTGCCGATGCTGCCACTCGTTCCATTCTGCTTTTTTTTTCCCAAGCATCTATATCTTTTTTTATATATTATTTTCCTGACTGTACTTTAATTCATTCCAATGTATTCCTGGGTTTTCAGTCAATTTTATTGTCACTAATTATGGTGTTATGTGATGAGCCCTGCGTTTCGTCCCGGGTCTACCTATTGGACTCGTCAGTAAGGCTTAGGTAGACCCTGCCTTATACGCCAGACATCGGTCATACGGGTTCGGACGTAAATGAACCGAGCCGGTGTAGCTCTTCTGCGGTGAGATGCTGGCAACCCGTGTTGCCGATGCTGCCACTCGTTCCATTCTGCTTTTTTTTCCCAAGCATCTATATCTTTTTTTATATATTCTTTTTCCTGACTGTACTTTAATTCATTCCAATGTATTCCTGGGTTTTCAGTCAATTTTATTGTCACTAATTATGGTGTTATGTGATGAGCCCTGCGTTTCGTCCCGAATTAAAGTTCGGATTAAAGTACAGTCAGGAAAAAGAATATATAAAAAAAGATATAGATGCTTGGGAAAAAAAAGCAGAATGGAACGAGTGGCAGCATCGGCAACACGGGTTGCCAACATCTCACCGCAGAAGATCTACACCGGCTCGGTTCATTTACGTCCGAACCCGTATGACCGATGTCTGGCGTATAAGGCAGGGTCTACCTAAGCCTTACTGACGAGTCCAATAGGTAGACCCGGGACGAAACGCAGGGCTCATCACATAACACCATAATTAGTGACAATAAAATTGACTGAAAACCCAGGAATACATTGGAATGAATTAAAGTACAGTCAGGAAAAAGAATATATAAAAAAAGATATAGATGCTTGGGAAAAAAAAAGCAGAATGGAACGAGTGGCAGCATCGGCAACACGGGTTGCCAACATCTCACCGCAGAAGATCTACACCGGCTCGGTTCATTTACGTCCGAACACGTATGACCGATGTCTGGCGTATAAGGCAGGGTCTACCTAAGCCTTACTGACGAGTCCAATAGGTAGACCCGGGACGAAACGCAGGGCTCATCACATAACACCATAATTAGTGACAATAAAATTGACTGAAAACCCAGGAATACATTGGAATGAATTGCTCAAAATGTCCATATTTTGAAAAGTCGGTTGAAGTCAACTTATAATATCTTACCTTGGGAAGAAATAGAATTTTGCATAGTTAGTTTTGTCTCTTATCACATGAATCACAAAGAAGTTAGTCTATTCTATAATGCCATATTGAATAAAGACAAAATACTCGCCTACATGGAAATGTTTGCAAAGATACTTGAAGAAGCAAAAGATAATTTGAATGGTAAGAAAATTGCGACATTTGATGATCTGCCAAACTTAAAACGTGAGAAAGCGGTTGCGGGGATTGTTAGCACTTGTCCTCAATTGGGAGAGCTGTATAGCGATTACCAACAAATTAGAGATAACGAATCGTTAGAGAAAATAAGCAGATATGTGAACTTGGCATTGTCGGCTAATCCTAAGAAGAAGGAGGGACAATTAATTATTACAAGAGCTTTGCAGGGTATCGGTGAATATTTTAAAAACACCTTAGAGTCTCCTAAATTGCCGAACACTACATGCGAACTTCTTTTACTTGTATTGCCAAAAAATACGCGAAATGTAATTATGTCTTTACGTAATTCATTGTCACATGCTTATTCTCTCTCAAAGAGAATCGAAATTGAGAATAATACATCAGATACCTTTTTCACTGGTATAAAAAATGATATAAAATACATTGACAACGTAATTACCGATATACTTTATAATAACAAACTTAGAATCATCAGAAAGTTGCTACCGAAAATCATTAACAGTGAAAGCTACGACGATATAAAAGAAATTGTTGGAATACTAAATAACGTTAAATTAGACAGCCAAGTGCCAGGAGATGTAAATATAATGGGTCATAATAAGCTTGAAAAACTCATAGAAAAATTAAACACTTGTATAACTGACAAAACAATTTATGAAAAAGAGCTGTTTACTGAAATTGAAAGCAAAATTAATTTTGCAAACAGTAAATTAAAAAATGTCAGGACTGATTTCGTTAAGGCGGTCGCATTATTGAAGCTGTTGGCTGAATTAATGTGGAAAAGAATTAATGATAATGATATGCGAGGGATTAAACTCTTTGCTAATAGCATACTACAGACAATTCCGAGCCAAATAGAGTCCCACAATCTAAAGAAAATTGTCGAATTGGCATTCAAAATATTTAGAAGTAGCAAGGTAAGAATACAAGATCACAACCTTGATCAAGTAAAAAAATTTTTTTATGAAATATTTATTATTGTTGAATTTGAAACAGCCGATCTAAAGTGGATTGAAGAGTTCAAAAACAAACTAAATAAACGCTGGTCGTCTATTCCTAAAAATACTCACATACAAAATTACATTAGAAAAGAACAACTTTACAATGATCACCTTGAACTGAAGCTATCTGCACTTAAAAGCATTTTGAGAGATAATGCACTAGATAACAGTTTAATTCAAACAATCTCTCAGTACAAGACGAATGAAAATTTGCAAGCAACAGTAGAAATGCTTCTTTTAGATATCATGTCAATCAGATCAGATAATTCCAAGAAGCGTAAAAAAAACAAGCATCACTTTTTAGATGATATATTTCCTTTATTAACTGGAAAATGGTTGCGTAATCATTTAGCACACTACAACAACATAGTTGATGTATTGTCATCTGATCCCACAGTATTACTTATCTTGAACGCTAAAAAACTGATTTTAGAAAACGTCAAAGAAAGTAAGAAAAATATCAACAAGCTGCTCACAGAGAATCTTCCTAACCTGAAGGCTAATTATAGTAAAGACCTTACGACACTTACTATCCAAGAAAAAATGTTTGATGCGGCAAAGAAAGGCAATCTGGAAAATTTAAAGAGCTATCTTCAAAAAGGAGCAGATATTAATGCTAGAAGTATTAACGGGTGGACTTTATTACATTTTGCTGCTTTTGGGCCAAGTCTCGATGTCGTGAAATTTGTGATTGCACAACAATTATGTGTCGATGTTAAAGATGTAAATAATCAAAGTCCACTTCATATTGCTGCTACAAGTGGAAAAAAAGATATTGTTGAATTTTTTATCAGAGAAACTTATATACATATTGATGTTGAAGATGATGTACACAAAACACCACTGCATTTTTCATCTGCGAATGGTCACGACGACATTGTGGAAATACTTGTAAGAAACCATGCAAATACTAGTGCCAAAGATAATCTAGGACTTTCGCCTTTACACTGTGCAATACTAAACAATCATGTTGCTATTGCGAAGTTTTTGCTGGAAAAAGAAAACACTGCCGATACCAATGAGGCTATCTCAGGAGTTACGCCACTGTATATAGCTGCCGAAAGTGGTTCTCTCGAATTAGTTAATTTTTTATTAGAAAAGGGGGCAAATGTTAATGCCAGACAATATGACGGGGCTACACCATTAGGTGTAGCGGTACAGAATGACCATTTAGACGTAGTGAACGTTTTAATTCTCAAGGGAGCTAATGTTAATTCTAGATTTATAGAAGGTCGTACGCCATTACACATAGCAATACTGAACGGACATGAGAACATAGCTAACGTTTTACTGAAGGCTGGAGCTGATGCTACTATTGTTGATAAAGTATGTAATCAAACACTTTTACACTACGCAGCACGATACGGAAATGAGAATATTGTTGAAACTTTGCTGGGAAATAAGGCAAATGCTGGAATTGCTACAATTGAAGGTATGACTCCTGTACATTTTGCAGCACAGAGTGGACACTCAAAAGTAGTTGCTACTCTTCTCAGGAATAAAGTTAGCATTTTCTCTAAAGTTAACCGTAAGTGGACACCATTGCATTATGCAGCGGAGAATGGTCATACGGCTGTTGCTCAGATTTTAATACAAAATGGATCAGCTGTAAATGATAAAACCGTTCATAATGAAACACCATTACATATTGCTACTCGTCAAGGTCTCAAAGATTTCGTTGAACTTTTACTAAAGAATAATGCTCAAGTTAGTGCTCAGGATCTGGTTGGAAATACGCCATTACACGCGGCTGCAATACACGGTAGCAAAGATATCACTGCTCTTTTAATTAAAAATAAAGCTGAAGTTGATGTGAGATCTAACAGTGGCGCGACTACATTGCACTTGGCTGCTCGAGGAGGATATGAAGATGTTACCGCTTGTTTAATCGAAAATAATGCTAAAGTTGATACCGTGGCAATGTATGGTATGACACCTCTGCATGCGGCTATTGCAGGAGGCCACAAAGAGATTGTGGTCCTTTTAATAAGAAAAAAAGTCAAGATCGACGTGGAAGTTTGTGAAAGTGCGACACCGTTACTTTTGGCTGTGGATAGTGGTAATAAAGAAATCGTAGATATTTTGATAGCGAACAATGCCAATGTTAATTTTAAGATTAACAACATAACACCATTGGTTTGTGCAATTACACATAACTACAAAGAGATCGCCGAAGGACTTATTGCAAATGGAGCCAGTGTTAATGCAGAAAACGGAAGAGCTTTATTAATGGCAGTGGCCGCTGGTTATAAAGATCTTGTAGAGCTATTGCTGAAAAATAATGCCCGTGTTGATATTGTAATTGAAGGTTCTACACCGTTACATGTGGCTGCCAAAAGAGGCCATAAAGAGATATTAAGTGCTTTATTAGCAACGGGAGCCAATGCTGACGCTAGGACTGGCAATGGAGTGACACCATTATATCTTGCAGCAGGTGAAGGGCACGAAGACGTTGCTGAGGTTTTAATAGCAAACCGAGCCAATGTTAACTTAGTAAATGAGGAAGCCGCTCCATTACATATAGCTGCTGTTCACGGCCATGTCAATGTTCTTGCCGTTCTATTAAGGAATGGAGCAAAAGTTAATAATAAAGACAAGAACAACAGAACGGCTTTAGAATTAGCAGTTGCATATAATCATTTTCAAGTGGTAAAATTGTTGATGGAGCATAAACGAGTAGATATGAACTCTAAAGGCAATGGCGATTTTACGATACTTCACATTGCTTCACAGCAAGGCAATTTAGAAGTAGCAAGCTATTTAGTAGAAAACGGATCTAGTATTGATGCTAGAAATAATGCAGGATCTAAGCCAATACATATTGCAGCCAGGGAAGGCCATGAAGCCACTGTCAAGTTTTTTATTAGTAAGGGATTAAGTGTTAATGACCTTGGTGGATCTAGTCAGACAGTAATTCACTATGCTGCATTGGCATGTCAGTTAAACGTTGTGAAATATTTAATAACGCAAGGTGCGGATATTAACGCTAAAGATAAAAATTGCTGCACGCCTTTGCATCTAGCTGCTGTATTTGGTCATAAAGACGTTATTCAAGTATTATTACAAAATGTAGTAGCGGTTTTTACAGACCATTGGACATGGCTAGTACGAATGATGTCATCAATTTATTAGAATCAACTGATAGCTTGTTTAACGCTGTCAAACATAATATCTCTTTAGATGCTAAGAATTACATTAGGTCAGGAGCAGTTGTTAATTCAAAAAATGCGAACAATTTGACGCCATTACATTATGCTACATGGAAAGGCTATCACGACGTGGTAAAAATTCTATTACGGAATAAAGCTAACACTAATGTGGTCGATGAGAAGTATTTTACTCCATTGCATTATGCTGTCAAATTCTCACATTTAGAAATTGTAAAAACTCTACTATCCTATGGCGCGATATACAATGCAATTTCTGCCAGCGGAAAAACACCATCAGACTTCAGTGTAGATACAGATATTGGCAGTTTATTTAAATTAATTAGTAATTGTTTTGAAAAGGTGGAAGCAGGTAAAACTGTGGTCATTAAGGAGTTGAACAAAATAAAACATATTGATATCGTAAAATCAGTAATGTGCGCTCGTAATAAGGAGAACAAAACTTTGGTAGTAGCTGCAATACAGAGCAAATTTTCTAAAGTCGCGGAGTTGATACAAATATTTCACATTGACGTATCTGCTCAAATTGATGAGGCTTAAAACCTGTTGGAGCTGGGAAATTACCAACCAGCGTTAAAAATGTTCAGAAGTGCATTGGAACGTCGTAGAGAGATACTTGGACCAGACAATCCAGGTACGCTAGATATTCAATTAGATATAGCCCGTACTATATTTAAACAAGGAAATTACCAAGACGCGCTACGCATGTTTAAAGATATCCATAAGAAATTAGAAGAAGTGTTAGGTGTGCATAATCCCACTACCTTAGAAACGAGAAGTGATATCGCTTTAGTTCTACATAGTCAAGGTAAAGACGAAGAAGCTTTAAGGATTTTTCGAGAAGTATATGAAAAACAAAAAGAAGTGCTTGGCTTAAATAATATGGATACCGAAAAAACTCAGTTTCACATGGCATTGGTATTAAACCGACTGGGACATTTTGAAGAAGCTTTATGTATCAACAAGGCAATTTATGAAGCGTGGAAAGCATCTCTTGGCACATATCATGTACACACTCTTTATGCCCAAAATAATATGGCAATGGTTCTAGAAAATCAACATAAACATGAAGATGCCTTGGAAATATTTCAACAAGTGTTTGAAAGAAAGAAAATTATTTTAGGTATTAATCATAGTGATACATTGAGAACGCTGTATTGCATAGCCGAAGTACTCCTTGCCCAGCGTAAATACACCGAAGCCTTGCAAACAGTACAAGAGGTCTTAAATATCCAGAAAACAGAGTTACCACCAAACCATCCAGAAATCTTGTATAGTCAATATACCTTAGCAAACATATTTTTTGCTCAGGGAAAATTCACACTAGCTCTTAAAGCATACACAGAGTGCTTTGATAAAATAAAAATTGTGTTTGGAGCGACTCATAAGATTGTTTTGATCATTTTACAACATATGAACGTGATTAATGAGGCACTAATTTCTTTGGGTACCAAATCATCTGATGTTCTACTACATCTGCAAAAAGAGATCAACATTGCTGCTGGTCAAGGTGATTTACAAACTGTTCAGCTTCTACTAAAAGATGGTGTTAATTTAAGTGAAAAAGATACTGATGGAAGAACACCGTTACATTTCGCGATTAGCGCTGGACACATAGGTATTGTAAACCTCTTATTAAAAGATGGTGCTAATGCCACTGAAGTTATTAACAAAGGTAATACTCCGCTACATACAGCTACATCTAAAGGCAATAAAAAATTGCTGATCTTTTGTTACAACATGTAGAACGTAAAAAATTAAATAACTTTGTTAATGCTGAAACTGCTTACAGTGGTAGCACGGCACTGCATGTTGCAGCTAAAGCTGGCTTCGGGGAATTAGTACAATCTTTATTAACACATGGTGCCGCTTATAAAATTGAAAACAAAGCAGGTGAAACGCCTGTTGATATTTCTAAAGACCAAAACGTCATTAACCTGCTTAGAATAATCGAAGAATTATTTCGGGAGATCGAAAATGTTAATATAGAATCCATTAACAAATTAAGATCAGTGACATCTGATGACTTACTAGCCATTACAAATGCTCGTAATGATCAGGGAAACACATTATTGCAAATAGCTATAGCTAAGGGACATAAGCATGTGGCAGATGAGCTGCTACAAATATTGAAAAAGCCAATACCAATTAGCAAATAATATAAGACAATCTATAATGTCGTGAAGAGAAAATTTTTATGCAATTTATTATTATTGAAACTAATGCTATTTAAATACTGACATAAAGACTTTTTGCGCCGACCAGGCCATTTGACGAAAACCATAATGTGATTTTGTATCTTATATAAGACATTTCATGGGTAGGGGACATTATTTCAATAATGTTCCTATTCCTTGACTGAAAGTAACTCCATTATGCGTTACTCGTGAGTTAAATGTAGAAAACTAATTTCCTGCTAACAAAACCATTTTTAAAAGATATATGAGATGCGACAATCAGCCGCTGTAACACAGCAGAAATTTTGCTTTAGGATGATTTGTTTGCTGCTGTAGAGATTGGCTATTTTTTGCTTTTAAAATTTGAATGCTTTGACGTTTTTCTTAAACTTGACAACTAATTAACTAAATCTTATAAGACTGCAAAATGTGCCTGCCAAACCAAAAAGTTCAATACACACTAGATAAGTTTAATGCATTCCATGAAACCATTAAATTCACCATTGAGGAAGAAAAAAACGGGTCATAAAACTTTTTGGATGTGACGGTTGTGTATGACAATAATGGGGAAATAAAAACAAACTGGTTCACAAAGGATGTGTGGTCTGGTAGATACTTGAATTACCAATCATATGCACCTATTCAATATAAAAAAGTGTGGTAACAGAACTTACTGATAGAGCGATAAAATTAGCACATTGTAGATACAGACAAAAAAATATTGAAAAAATAAAAAAGGTACTAATAATGAACAACTATCCCAAAGAATTCTTCGAACCAATTATAAAACAAAGAATTAATAAAATATACAATGCAAATAAATGGAACAACATAAATAATATAAAAAAGAAAAGAGAGGGTGAAATCAAGTATGTATCATTACCGCACATACCAGAAATCAACACAAAAATAAAAAATGTTTTAAGGCCGCATAATATTACTATAGCGGAAAAAACTAAAAACAACTTAGCAAAAGAGTGTTTTACAAAATTTAAGCCTAGAAGCGATAAGTTGGACACACCTAACGTAATATACAAGATTGACTGTTTGAACTGTGACAACACATACATAGGACAAACAGGGCAATATTTAAAGAAAAGAATATACGAACATAAGTATAGCTTAAGAAAGGTTAACGAAAATGCAACAGCATTAGCACAACATGCACAACAAAAGTTGCATGATTTTGAATTTGATAACACACAAATATTGATCAATGAGGGCAACTATAATAAGAGAAGAATCCATGAAATGATACAAATTAAGAAACATCAGAATGCAATAAACTTCAGATCAGATACAGACAATCTTAGCTCTGTGTATCATACGCTAATTAAATGATCGCATGCATGAATTGAATGGACCTGGTAAATAAAAATTAAACAGCAGATATTGAAGAATTACAGAGCAATTCCAAGAATGCAAAGAAAAGGCGAAATATAAATAGGTTTTTCGGGCACTCGCTCGATATCGAATAAAATAGGTAATTCAATGTCCAACCAAATGTAAAGGAAGAAACATCTAAACATGTAAGTCAAATTTAGATCTCTAAACAATAGATTCTAGTCTTTTCCCGAACATGTTTATCCCGACTCATCACCTGAGGTCCCAAATTGTACTTTTTAATATATGTGTGATTTGAATTTTAATATGTTAATTTTGTGAAAGTTTTTTAAATTGAATTGATAATAAATGTAAAATGGATATTTTAGACAGAGTGTATCACTCGGATATTTTGGTAGCACCCTTAATCTATGGGATACCTTAACTTCAATCAAGCCTGGGTGGTGAAGGGGAAGGACCCTGAGGGGGACCTGCTG
Source organism: Dendroctonus valens (assembly GCA_024550625.1). Classification (NCBI taxonomy): domain Eukaryota; kingdom Metazoa; phylum Arthropoda; class Insecta; order Coleoptera; family Curculionidae; genus Dendroctonus; species Dendroctonus valens. The sequence goes on from JAJTJO010000515.1 coordinate 249,169, forward strand.
GAGTGATCACTTCAGTCAGTGGCCTCGCAGGTCTTCCAATGGGGATCGGTCGTGATCATAAATAAAAATAAAAAAAAAATCCACAGTAAAGGGGTACCCCAAAATAAATAAGGGAAATCACTCAGGTCCGACTGTGAATCGCAATCAAAGCAAAAAGAAACAAAATGAACTGAATGCAGTCGAACTTGAATGTTTCAGCACAAGCAAGTTAACTATATAACGTTATTAATTCTCCTCATAAAAAAACTGTCATAAAAAAACTGATAGAAAAACAAAGTCTTCACCAAAAGTTGGGCGCCAGGCATGCCTTCCAAGTAGCATACAACTTCCACCAAAATGGAAAACACCAGAACCAGCCTCCACGTCAATTCCACGTGGTCCATAACGGCCATCATGGATTCGTCCATCCGGCTCTTGGGTCCCCAAAACTTCAAATCGCCGACTCTTGCAAACCTCTTGCAAACCATCAATCAAGGCCTCTTGCAAACCATCAATACCATCATCAATAAACTTCTCGATTCCAAAACCCTTCAAAAACCGACCATGCGGTAACGCTGAACACAGTGAAAATCTCAAAGCCCGACCGTGCGGAACAAACTCAAAAATCGACCTGCCGATCTGACCGGCACGGCCTAATTAATTCTTCAACCACCAAAAATCTACCGTCACACCAGTAGAAGTTTTTCCTCCCCCCAACCTTCCGTTGGAGCAGGAATCAAAAATCACCAATTTCATTGGCCCTAACGGACACGTGATCCCGCAATCTACCAAACATTTTTTTCACCTGCGATAAGAATCGAAACTGCGATGAGAATCGCCAAATTTGCTAGATTCGGATTTTACAGCCAAAATTTAACTCTATGATGAAAAAACCAAAACAGATATGCTTGGCAAATAACTTGCACACGCATGCCCGAGGTCGAAAACAAATTAACAGGTTTACGGCAAAATATTTGCACGTAACACACTCCCCTAAGTAACCAAAAAAAATTTTTAAACACCCAAGTTTAAATTTTTTTTTTCTCGCAATAAACTCACTAGATCCTGAAGAGCAAACACCTGTCACGGATCCAGACGACAAGCGTTGAGCTAAACTTTTAAAACTAGGTCCTTACAGGCAACACCAATAGCGAACCTCAACCATCAGCGTTAATGCCGAAACTTACAATCTATGTCCTAAAGAGCAACACCAATGGCGAACCAGACCGTTACCGTTAATGCCAAAACTTACAATCTAGGTCCTAAAGAGCAACACCAATGGCGAACCAGACCATTAGCGTTAATGCCAAAACTTACAATTAAAGCCGTCGCACCGCTGAAGGCTAGCTAGACGGAGAGGGTAAAGTAGGAACTTTAAACATCGACTATGAACAAAAATCCTACGGGTCTCAAAAAAAAAATAAAGACCATATGGCGGCATTAAAACAAAAAAGAAAATATCTCTACCAATAGCAATCAACAACCACATCAACCTGAATTTATCGACCCGGTAAGGATGAAGACTGTAGGATCAACTGAGGTTGATCCAACAGAGGAAATAAAAAAACCCCTGTGATGATCGACACTAATCATTCTGGAGAAATGGGCATCACCACAATTCAAGCCAAAACCAAACAACCCTAAACTAAACACCGCAAAAACAACCAACGACAACATTGAGATACGGTCAGCCATTTACACAGCTGACACAATAAGCGCGAAGCGATTGAAGATTATCCGCACCTAACACTTGGCGGACTTTTACCACCTCCAGAATACTGAACAGAAGTATTCTTCCCAACCTCAATGTGAGCGATCATCAAGTTTTGCGCCAAGCTGATCACACACACCAAGGTACGCCCCTGTCTGTAGAGCGGAATTGTTCATTATCGTTAATCATCGTCAATTGTTAATCGGGCTTAATATCCGAAACGGTGCCCAGTTCCCCAAATCACGACCATCGCGGTCACTCAACCGATAAACCAAATCTGAGATAACTTTGGTTACAATACAGGGAATAAATTTAGGGGCTAATTTGCGGCAAACCCATCAATGGCCTTTGACAAAACAAAATTCTTTTTCCAAACACAGTCACCCACGTGCTACTTAACAGACTGTATCAAAATATATAAAAAAATAACCGCAGTACCAAAAAAAAAGAATATCGAAAATATATAACAAGATATACCGGCAACCCTCAATCGATCAAACTATATCTAAACGGACCAAAAATATCCTGCATTGAAACCTGAATCGTAAGTGTCCATTTAGCGCTTCCAAAAAAATTAAATAGTGCCCCACGTTGGGGCGCCAATTTGTTATGAATTTTACTTCCAACTATATTTATTTTATCTCGGGGCGTGAGTTAGAGCAAGAGCTAGTACTTTGCGGCTAGTGAACAATTTTAGGAACGCTCAATGGACAATACAAAATTATGCACACTCAAATTCAACTGCCCAAACTAACTTGTATTTAACAAGTAACAATTTTACTGAGAGTAATAAAGGTAAAAAAAAATACATCAATTTACTTAGAGTGTATCACTCGGATATTTTTGGTAGCACCCTTAATCTATGGATACCTTAACTTCAATCAAGCCTGGATGGTGAAGGGGAAGACCCTGAGGGGGACTGCTGGAGTGATCACTCTCAGTCGTGGCCTCGCAGGTCTTCCAATGGGGATCGGTCGTGATCATAAATAAAATAAAAAAAAAATCCACAGTAAAGGGGTACCAAATAAATAAGGATCACTCGGTCCGACTGTGAATCGCAATTAAAAGAAAAAAAAAACAAAATGACTGAATGCAGTCGAACTTGAATGTTTCAGCACAAGCCAGTAACTATAAAACGTTAATAGTTCCTATCATAAAAAAACTGTCATAAAAAACTGATAAAAAACAAAGTCTTCACCAAAAGTTGGGCGCCAGCATGCTTCCAAGTAGCATACAACTTCCACCAAAATGGAAAACACCAGAACCAGCCTCCACGTCAATTCCACGTGGTCATAACGGCCATCATGGATTCGTCCATCCGGCTCTTGGGTCCCCAAAACTTCAAATCGCCGACTCTTGCAAACCTCTTGCAAACCATCAATCAAGGCCTCTTGCAAACCATCAATACCATCATCAATAAACTTCTCGATTCCAAAACCCTTCAAAAACCGACCATGCGGTAACGCTGAACACAGTGAAAATCTCAAAGCCCGACCGTGCGGAACAAACTCAAAAATCGACCTGCCGATCTGACCGGCACGGCCTAATTAATTCTTCAACCACCAAAAATCTACCGTCACACCAGTAGAAGTTTTTCCTCCCCCAACCTTACGTTGGAGCAGGAATCAAAAATCACCAATTTCATTGGCCCTAACGGACACGTGATCCCGCAATCTACCAAACATTTTTTTCACCTGCGATAAGAATCGAAACTGCGATGAGAATCATGATGGTGGATAAAGACACCGAAACTTATTTGTAACATTTTAAATAATAAACAATAAAATTGACTGAAACCCAGGAATACATTGGAATTAATTAAAGTACAGTCAGGAAAATATACAAAACTTTTAGAATACTTCATTCAATTTAATTAGTTTTTCATACAATCAATAGTACTTCATTGCTCTTAAAAAGAATTCATGAAAACATTTTTAGCATTTCGGTTTGCCAAGGATGGACTAAGTGGAGCATAATAATAGTTAAATTTTCTTTACGCTTTACCATGAAGACACGAAAATAATGTATTTAGATACTTTTAACCTTCAACTAAAAGAAGGCACTCTTGATTCATATCGATTGGCAGAATGGTTTATTGAATACGAAAATAGTAGTAGTAGTAAACATCTTTATTTCTAAAAAAGGCTATCGACCTATCGGTCTTTCTGCCCTTGTTTAATACATGCAGTCTTAATCTAAATGAAAAACAAATATGAAAATTCTCTTATTCTAGGTTAACAGTACTATTAAATAAATAAAATTTCAGTGGCAAGAAGAAATTATTTTATTGTCCACTAGTCCGTAGCGTTTGTAAGTGTTCGAGTAGCGTTAATGTAGGGAAACGGAAGCGGGATTGTCTGGTTGGTCTTGTAAGACAAAGGGGATTCAGTATGGTCCAGTTGTAGGGGTTGTTTGTCCATTTTGTCTGTAGCTGTATGAGTCTTTCCGAGATCTTTGTCATGTTTGTGCGTTCGTATAGTAGTTGGGTGGGGGGGTTGTGTAGTGGGTTTTGGGGGTGTCTTATTCTTGTTATTAGTCTTAGTGCAATTTGTTCTGTTGTTTGTGTATAACGTTTTGTCCTTTCTGTTCCGTTGGTCATTAGTATATGTCCAAAGTCTAGCAAGGGTCTACAAATAACTTTATATATTTTGGTGGCGGTGTTTGTGCTAATTCCTCTGTCTTTGTAGGTTAGTGATCGGAAGTGTTTTGTTCTCTTTATTGTTTCTGCCCTGATGTTTCGTATGTGTTTAGTGAATTTAAGTTTGTGGTCGATTGTGATTCCAAGGTATTTTACGTCGTTTTTTGGTTGTGTCGTTTGGCCGTCTGCAGTTATTGTAGGGGAGTCAGCGTTGAGTCTGGGGTTTGTGAGCAGAAGTTGGTTTTTTGACGCGTTTGGTGTTAGTCTCCATTTATAAAACCATGTCATTGTGTTGTTTGTTAGTGTTTGGAGTCTTTGCGCTGCTCTCTCAGTAGTTTTGTCATGTACAATAAGTGACGTGTCGTCTGCGTATTGTAATATGTATGCCGATCTGTCGATTTGATTTTTGTCTGGTAAGTTGTAATTGTATATGTCATGGCAGTATATATTGTAGAGAAACGGTGAGAGCGGGGATCCTTGAGGGAGCCCTTGTTCAGGGGAAAAAGAAAATGACAGTGTTTTGTCAATTCGTACTTGTAGTTGTCTGTTTTCTAGTAAGTTCTTTATGATGTGTAGTAGATATGTTGGTGTGTGTAGTTTGTATAGTTTGTATAGTAATCCTCTATGCCAGACACTGTCAAAGGCCTTGTTAATGTCCATAAACAGGCAAGATGTCTTTCTGTCAGTTAGGTGGGTAGTTTGTATATTGTTGGCCAAAATAAAGAGCGGATGAACAGTCGAGTGATGCTGTTTGAAACCAAATTGGTAGGTAGGTATATACTTTCCAATCACTTTTTCAAGCCGCTGCTTCATTATGCATTCAAAAATCTTGCCCAAAATTAATTAATCGTTCTTTATAATTATGGAAAAAAAGCATTCTAAAAGTCAACGATTGAAGGACAACGACGGAAAAGATGACGTTATCCATCGTCAATTGCAAATAGTAAAAATAGTAATAAATAGTAAATAGTAAAAAATTGCAATCAATAGTAGCCCAATTGCAAGCAGCACTTCCAGGGCTTCCAGCACCTAGAGGTCTAGATCAGGCTCAAGCCATGCGATAAGCGATGCCCTAAGCGATAGGGAACAAGACTTAAGACCAAACTCCGAAGAACCGATTCATAGTTCTTCAGAAGATGAGTGAAGTCATGAGATTGACATATAATTCCATGGATATAATATGTATTATACACATATACAATTGAGTAGAACATATTCCTTTGTGCCCTTACGAGTTTAAGGCGCTTTCTGTAAAGTCGAGTACGAGTTTAGGGCAAGGCTGTAAGTCCTTAGGAGTTTAAGGCCCTGCTGAACCTGTGTTTGAAAGCAAAACAAGCCCTTTTTTGCCATGCTTCAGATTTGTGAGGTTTTGGTTTGTAGGTACTACCCAGTTACAAACGCAGATATTTTTTCTTTAACCGTCCGCCCCAGTCCTGGAGGATCGAGCTTGCGCGTTTCATTGCCATGTTGCCGCTATGCAGATATTTATTACCTAACCATCCGCACTAGTCGTGGGTGTTCGCCTTGCTCAGATAGTGACTCCTAACGATGAACGACTAATGATAAAATTAGCATGAATTTTAGCAACAGCAACCGAACTAAAAACGTGCTTGAACCACAAGAAACTGTGCTTTTCTGAGGTTATAATTTCGGTTGCTGTTGCTCAAATTGATGCTAATTTTATCATTAGTCGTTCATCGTTAGCAGTCACTATCCGAGCAAGGCGAACACCCACTACTGGTGCGGATGGATAGGTAACAAATATCTGCATAGCGGCAGCATAGCAATGAAACGCGCAAGCTCGAACCTGCAGGACTGGGGAGGACGGTTAAGGAAAAAATATCTGCGTTGCAAACGCCTGACATCTTGTTTGAATTGCCCCAATGACAGTGCTAGTTAGATGGAGGTCTGTAAAACAGCCTTCCAGAGCCGCTAAAACAGCAGTCGCTGCCAAAGCGACTGATGCAGTCGTTAAAACAGCCTTCTGTACTCAAGCAGTACATGTTAATGTCAAACCAGTGACGCTAACTGTAATATTATTTTGTCTTTGTCTCACAGATCAACCGGGTGACAAGGAGCATGAGCTAGATGATGACATAATGGAAGTACTGGGCGCAAAAATTCCCAGCGCTCCAACAACTTCGGATAGCATTCACCCGACAGGGGCCAAGACATGGGATGGAATTCTGAGTCTTCAACTAGCCGTGGTACGATCCGCTTGTGCGAAAAATTGTTTCTCGTGCTCTCGGATTATTAACCACAGTTTGCTGTGTATTATATTTTCTTTTGCGGTGTTAATATAAACAGTACAAGAGTTCTCCGTTGTGGCGGAATCAATAGACATTTTAGAATCCGCCGACAAAGACGACAATGAGTCCGTAAACTCATTGTCGTCTCTAAGTTCGTTCGCCAGTAGCGCTGCGTCAGCGGACGCGTTCCACCAATTGGAGGAGGAACAAAAGCTACAAAAGCTGAAGCAGGTTTTCCGCTTGCTTAGAGTAAATAAAAATTGCGACCGCTGCAAAGCAATTTCAGCGGACTTTACAGCTGCCTACAGAGCAGGCAAACCACCAAAGTGGTCGCTGGCGGTCAACCATCTGAAGGCCGAGCATCCAACTGCACGGAAAAGGGCCCTGCTAACCACCCAGATCTCTACAGAGGTCGTACCCAAACGGAAGCTGGACAAGGTAAGCCCCCCTAACACAACAAAAAAACCGAATCACCAGCCAGAAAAAGCGACGAACGAGATTGCCCCAGAACCACCAACGGACCAATCACAGCGAGCCACGAACCACCAGCAGATTAAAGAAAAGCGGGGAGCTGTTGCTATGGGCAGCGAAAAAGGCTCAGCCGTGCGCCAAACAGTGGCCGATGACAAGTCGGATCACAGCGGTGAGGCCTTTATGGTGCCACGGAAAACGGTGCCGTGGAGCACACTGTTGACCACACCGGCAAACCCAGCAACAACAACTGAAAACCGCTTTTCGTCAATCCAACCGGCAACTGACCCCTTGGAGATTGAGCCTCAACCCTCCACCAGCGGGACCCAAACCATGCATGAGGAACTGGCTGCCAAAGCGGCTGCTTCGCTCAACAAATCGGCGAAGAAGGCCGAAAAACCGCCACCAATCGTCATCGCGGGAAAGCCCAGCAGCCACAGCGCGCTAGTGAATGGCCTAAAATCAATAACAAATAAGCCATTCACTTTAAAATACACCAAAGCACACCGATAGGTCGATAGCCTTTTTTTAGAAATAAAGATGTTTACTACTACTACTACACCAAAGCGTCGCTGATAGTGTACTGCAGCTGCATATTAGACTGGGCGGCGGTCAAACGGTCAATGGAAGCAGAAAGCAGTCAGTTCCACACCTAGGCACCCGCAAACCAGCGAACACACGCGTTTGTGTTAAGGGGGCTCGAGGGCAACGTGGAGACTCCTCACATCAAGGAGGACCTCGAGGAAAAGGGGTTCTGCGTAAAAAGCGTCTTCCGTATGAAGACCCAGTTTAGGCCCCTGTACCTGGTTGTCACCGACGATTCGGTCACCTTGCGAAACTCGCCACCACCGCGAAAGTGATCCGTGATGTCAGGGTCTCCTGGGAAACCAGGAAGAACCAACGAACCTTACGCAGTGCCGCCGATGCCAGGGTTGGGGACACGTATCGGGCAACTGCAACAAACACTTCAAGTGCTCCAAGTGTGCGGGACCCCACGAAATAACATCGTGCCCGCCGGGATCGGCGCTAAAATGCGCCAATTGCACTGGTCCCCACCGGAGCTTAGATATTTCAACGCCCGCCATCCACTATTCAATAACCCTGGACATAAAAACGCAGCCGGCAATTTTCTAGCCGACTACGTTCGCGACAATGGCCTACTCGTTATGCCCACTTCATCCCCAACGCATTACCCGAACAGTGGAGGGAATCCATCCTACCTCGACTTCGGAATTGCCAAAGGACTCACCAATCTCACGGAGATGGTGGTTATAGACGCCCTCAGCAGTGACCATTTGCCCATTTACCTCAACATTAGGGATTTAAAGCGCACACAAACTAACGACTTTCGATATTCATACGAATATTTCGATTTTCGCGAATATCGAAAACGACTACAAAACCTGACGTGTATTCCGGGCCAGATTGATACTGTCGAAGCTCTAGAGCATGCGGTAAAAGGTCTGACTAGGAATATACAACGGACACAGCAAGCTTTGGCCAAAAAAGTTCCGAACAGACCGCGGCGCGACAATCTTCCTGGGGAAATTTTGGACCTTATTAAGGCAAAAAATCGAATCAGGAAGCGTTGGCAGCGATTCAAGCAATCTGCCGATCGCATAATGGCAGCAGAGCTTGCACGAGACATACAGCGCGAAATCTCCGCATACAGGAATTATACCTGGGCGGAGAAACTCCGAAATCTGACTCCCCGTGACAATTCTCTGTGGAAACTGTCGAGAAGTCTGCAAAAAGGCTATGAGCAAGTCCCCGCTCTTGAAAAAGAGGGGCGGAGTTATATTACCACCAGTGACAAGTGCGAGCTGCTCGCCGACTTTTTGGCAGAAGTACACAAGGTCCAACCAGCCCTTCAGGATGCTGTTTCAGATGGATTCAGACTGCTGTTTTTGTAGAACGGAAGTATTCTATACCACCCTCGATTTTGCATTCCTATATAACAACCCCGTCGGAGATACAATCGTGTCTTCGGCGCCTCCCTAGCCGAAAAGCCCCCGGGCCAGACGGCATCCCTTATCTACTCCTCAAAAACTTACCGCGGAAAACTATTGTGCTAATAGTACAAATAGTCAAAGCAGTCCTTGAATTTCAGCACTTCCCACAGGACTGGAAAAAACGCTGTAATAATCCCTATCTTAAAGCCGGGCAAAAACCCGACCGAACCCGCCTCTCATAGGCCAATTTCCCTCTTGAACACCCTCGGCAAATTAACCGAGAAGGTCATCCATTCGAGATTACAGGCAGCAGCCGAGCTTCAAAGTTTAATCCCGGATGAGCAGTTTGGCTTTCGACCAAGACACAACACAATTGCAGCTGCAGACTGCTAGGATCGCAACGGATGCCTATGCAGCATTTAATAAACTTCAAAGTACGATTATGCTGCTTCTCGACATGCAAAGGGCCTTTGACACAGTCTGGCACACAGGCCTGCTGTACAAGTTGTTTGCCGTGCATTCACTGCCACTCTACCTAGTTTCCCTTATAGCGTCTTTCCTAAAAAACCGTTTCATCCAGGTGAAAGTGGAGAATTCCAATTCTGCCAAAAGACGCATCGCGGCAGGAATACCACAAGGAACAGTGATTTCGCCGCTGCTGTATACATTGTACACAGCAGACATTCCAAAACTTCCCACTACAAAAATAGCACTATACGCTGATGATACGGCTATCTACGCATCGTCCTTTTATGCTCAAGCTCGAAATCTCGCATAGCACATCACCTGAGTTTATTTACGCCGTATTTTGACAAATGGAAACTTAAAGTGAATCCGAGGAAGACGGAACTTATTATCTTTTCGCGCAAATTCATTGACAATAAAATCTTATTCATTCCAATGTATTCCTGGGTTTCAGTCAATTTTATTGTTTATTATTTAAAATGTTACAAATACGTTTCGGTGTCTTTATCCACCATCATCAGTTTGTGTATATAGTTGCTACCAACTTCACATTTGACTGGTCACTCTGGAAGCGACGAGTCACTTGGAGAGGATCTGTCGGAACAAGTTAAAGCGGCAAAGGCACTGGCGAGGTCGTCAGCTGACCTCAAGCCCTCATTGGTTAAGACTAGAGAAACGCCTAGGAACAGGCCCAATAAGCGTCCCCATTTAAACTCCAAAAGTCCGCCTCAGTACTCAACGTTTCCACCCAAACGCCAGAACTGGGGCAGAGAAAAGGAAGTAGCCCAGCAGTTCAAATATCGAAAAGTCAACTCTCCGATAACGGAACAACGTCGACCCTATTAGAGGTAAGCACCTGTGGCAGGCTGAGAAAATTATATCATGACTGGAAACAACTAACCTCTGACCCGGTACTCCTTTCGTGGACTCAGGGCTACCAAATCCCCTTTAAAACCAGGCCAGTGCAAAGGCAAACGTCTACTGGGCCTCTCTGGTCTCAGTCGTAATTAGCAATGAGGTTTCTAAATTATTTAAAGCCGGTGTAATTTTTATGTGCTCGAGAACAGGAGGTCAATTTATTTCACATATATATCTACTGTTAAAAAGCCAGACGGTTTTAGTACGCTCATTTTAAACTTAAAAAAGTTAAATACACATTCAAATTAGAATACCATAAACCTGTCATAAAAACCATAACATCTAACAGCTATATGGCAACGATTGACCTAAAAGACGCATATCATCTGATACCCATAGCAATGCAAGACAGAAAATATCTAAGTTTTTGGATAGTTAATACGAGTATAACTGCATGCCGTTCGGTTTAAATACAGAACCATGTGTTTTTACAAAACTCACTAAACCAATCATGGCACAATTAAGAGCAAAACTGCGCTCTGTAATATATCTGGGTGATTTTTTAATTCTTGGACCATCTTATGGTGAATGCATTAAGAATGTCTCAGAAACACGATTGCTGCAATGCAATCTAATGCTAATTGCAAATTAGGCTTTGTTATCAATACATCTAAAAGCATTTTTATACCAAAACAAGTTTGCAAATATCTGGGGTACAAATATGACAGCGTGTATGAAAAAACTGTTGTTGTCCATTGAGAATTTTAGTTTCCATATGTCCGGCTATTCAATATAAATGGGCGTATACAAAACACATTGAAATAATAAAGTTTCTGGCTTTGCAGCAGCATAACGCAAATAATAACTATAACGCAGCCATGACAATGAACAAGGAGCACTTAAGCTCCTATAATTCTTTTAAACGGCCAGACTTTAAAGTAGAAATATTCACAGACGCTTCGCGTGCAGGTTGGGGGTAATTTTCGGGATCCAAAAGAGCTACGGACTCTGGAATGAATGTGATAAAAAACATCAAATCAATTACCTAGAACTATTAACTGTCTACTTCGCTTTAAATTGGTTTGCATTTGAGCTAAAGGCAATTTCCATTTTGTTTATAGTGGACAATACAACTGCAATATCATATATAAACCGGATGGGGGAGTTCAGTTCCCCAAATTAAACAAGCTTGCTCAACAAATTTGGAAGTTCTGTGATGAGCGACAATTATGGATTTTTGCATCTTACATCAAATCGATTGAAACCAAAGAAGCTGGCGCTGAATGTAGACGACTCGAAGTCGAAACGGAGTACGAATTAGCAGACTATGCTTTTCAGAAAATCTGCAAGTTACTGTCATGTCCAGAAATTGACCTTTTTTCAAGCAGAGCAAATAAAAAATGTCCTATTTTCACATCGTGGTATAGGGATTCTGATGCATTACTAGTTGACGCGTTTACCATTTCATGGAATAATCTGATTTTTATGCTCCTCAAAAGATAATTGAGGACAAAGCCACAGGCTTAGTGGTCGTTTCGCAGTTGCCAACTCAACCCTGGTTTCCATTAAAACGCTAATAGTGTTTATTCCGAACTCTAAACTACTTACTTTATTCAACAGGAAATTTCACCCGCTATGGAAGAATTTTTCCCTGGTGGCATGTCCATTATCAAGTCGGGCTTAATGAGAAACGGGGTGCCCAGCCAATCCATAGAAGTCATGGTATCGTCATTGGCAGAGTCGTCACATAAACAATACCAACAGGGTTTGAAATTGTGGTGGCAATTTTGCAGGAAAAAGAAAATCAGCCTGAGATGATTCCTGGGTTCCAGTCAATTTTATTGTTTATTATTTACAATTTTGTTTTACATTACATTTCGGTGTCTTTCTCCACAAAATTGTGTAGAGTTGTAAAATTGTAAATAATAAACAATAAAATTGACTGGAACCCAGGAATTTCTTTTGAATTACTCTACAATTCCAATGTATTCCTGGGTTTCAGTCAATTTCATTGTCACAATTATGGTGTTATGTGATGAGCCATGCGTTTCGTCCCGGGTCTACCTATTGGACTCGTCAGTAAGGCTTAGGTAGACCCTGGCTTATACGCCGGACACCGGTTATACGCGTTCGGACGTAAATGAACTCTACAATACCAGAAAGGGGCTTCATATGGCTCCTTAAACACGTATCGTGCCGCTCTATCTCTCATAATCTCACCTAAAATAGGTTCGGACTTTCGTATTAAGAAATTTTCTAGAAGTATGTTCAGACTAAAGCCACCTGTCCCAAAATTCAGGCTGACATGGGACCTCAACATAGTTATGATTTATTTAGCGAACTTCTTCCCGACTACTAGCGTCTCCTTAAAAGATTTTACCCTTAAAGCAATAATCCTGATGGAGTTAGTGACAGCTCATCGCGTCCAGACCTTTTTCTTGATCGAATTGACCAATATCAGTATAACCAAGGAAATGATCGAAATTAAAATTCCTGCAAGAGTGAAGACGTCCACCCCGGCGAATACCAACCCACTCTAAACCTACCATTCTTTGTAGGTAAACCCGAGCTATGTGCAGCAAGTGCGTTAATTGCGCACATCAGCCGCACAAAAGACATCGGTGTAGCGGTTACCAAGCTATTTATAAGTTTTAAAAAACCACAACAATAAGTTTTAAATAACGCCGTAACAACACGGACGCTAAGTTGGCGGATTAAGAATGTGCCAGAAAAGAGTGGTCTGGACAAAAGAGTTTTTTTCTGCCCACTCCACTACACATGCTGCTACTTCAGCAGTATACAGGAAAGGTATCAACATAGAAACGATCCGAAATACGGCAGGCTGGAGCGAAACTTCTAGTGTCTTCGCAAAAATATACAACAGACCACTAATGACCAATAGCTCATTCGCGGATGCAATATTAACCAGAAAGGGTTATCGCTCCAAGAAGGATGTAAGAGCAATATAATAATTAAATGTTGCAACTTGCTTTAAACATCTACATTTTTACTAGAGGAGGAGACGCAAGTAAAATTATTAGATTAAACGAACTTACCTAAGTGACGTTCTATCTTAGTTTTACGAAGCGCCTCCTTCTCTAAGGTCCCACCCTATCCCTTATATAAAAGGACTCTTCCTTTTTTTCTTTCAACTGTTACCCGTTTGGAGTAGAATAGTTTATCCGCTTGTTAAGTTGCAACAACTAGCTTTCAATATAATGAAGGATGGACGAAGAGACCAGCCTATGGAAGGTCAAAATAGGTTTCTTTCGTTCATCTTTAAAGATTGTGGCCATCTTGTACAAATACGGTGTACTACATTTTTACTAGATGAGGAGGCGCTTCGTAAAATTAAGATAGAACTTCACTTAGGTGAGTTCGTTTAATCTAATAATTGTCTGTCTCAAAACGACCGGAAGGAGATCAAGAAAGATTAAAGTGCAGTCAACATCCATTTCCGCCGAAAATTTAGAAGTATTATAGTTCGTACATCATATTAATATAATTTTTAGTGCGCAAAAAAAACTTTAAGTATGAATTTTTCAATGTCCGATTACATAATACAATGCAACAAATGTTTTAAGCATGAACACACGTGTACGTCCAGAAGTAGTATTTCGGAAGCTTTAATCTGTGTCATAAGTGAGCACTCCTACTCTAATCCTGTCCAAATAATGAAGTAAGAATAAGTATTGAAGTAGCCTCCTGGATAACGTTGAAATTCAGAAAATTTTTAATATAGCCCGAAGAAGGGTTGTGAGTATTTGAGACTTCCCATTGTGTATGTATTTTACAGTTCTCACAGAATTTCAACCTAACAGACTTCCGTTGTGTTTAAGAGGGAATCTCCCTGTTTCCTAATGTGAAATCGTTAAAGATATAGCAAGGTGGACCGTGCATGAGATATTGAATTACGCTAATTAGACGGATTCTAAATGTACAAAATAAACAATATTTATTAGTTTATGCGATAACATATAAGCAAATTTACAAATAATTAACATCTCCTGATTTGCCCTCAGTTTTCTTTGTAGTACAAGTCTCTTCGGCACAATGTGTTTTGGTATGAATACAACACGGTCCAGACTGTGAAAACGATTTATGGCAGACGTTACAAGAAAACTGCTTTTCACCTGCAATAGAGTTTCTGTTCTTGATATAAGTTAAGCTATCAATATCGAAATGTACACACCTGTATGAATCCTCATATGAACTTTTAAGGTGTTTTTTTGGAAGAACCCTTTGGAGCATACAGCACAAACATGATTTCTCTCACCTAAAACAGATTTCAAACCTTTTAAAATAAGTTCACATTTCTTCTTTATTTTCGACAAAGTTTTGAAAAATAAATTAGAATTTTATGTAGTCACGCAATATAAATAAGCTTGGAAAAAAAGAGTTTTTAAATGACGCAAGTGTCCTATTTACCCTTTCCATTTGTCCAATGTCCTATTAAATATTTTTTATTCGTTCCAATTTTTGACTTTAATGCGGGTTAAGAAATAGCCAATCATACAAAGAAAAAAAGTTAAATTGCTTCGTATAATCCAAAAATGTTTAAAAATACTTAATCCATCTTGCGATACCACAACTTCAGAATCACTTATACACAGAATAGATCAGGCTCGCTTTCATAAGTAATGGAAATTTGAGATCATTACTGTGTTTAATTTAATTAATTCCAAGGTTGCTGACAAACACAAAATGGCAACAGCAGGAGTAGGCTTACTTGTAGCCAAAATTATGACCACATATACAGGGTGTCTCACCGGGAACACCGCGATCGATATCTGGCAAAGTATAATAGGAGAAATTTGAAAATTCGACAGTATACTGAAGTCATCGGGGGCAAGCGATCTAAAATATTTTCAAAATGGCCACACTTCCAAACGATACCCAAAGTAGGTATCAACTTGCTTATTTTAAATGGAACACCTTATTAATTAATGATTACATTTTTTAATTCTACTCCAAACTCTAAAATAATTTTGTGTATAATATCCTATACCTAAGTCTAACCGTTTTTGATATATGTATTTGAAATTTTATGTAAAAAATGACAGTTGCACGTACTCGGATAATTATACATTTGTCCTATAAGACAATATGTGTTACTTAATTTGAGTCGCATTCCTTGTTGAAAAGAATTTCCTTTAATAGAATTGCGATAATATTTTGATAATTATTAATACAAAGTGTTAAAATGATAAGTTTCAAAATGAAATTGAGAAAACCGCCCAAAATCAATTTTTTCAAATGGAAACTTCCAAATTTGATAATTGTATCGCATTTAAAATTAAAAATAGGGGTAAGTTTGTGAAAGGTTGCCTATTCGAAAAGTGTATAGTTTTCGAAATATTATCAATCTATTGTTTTCATATCGCTATTTTGGTATAACGGTATTACTTAAACGTATTTGTTATTTATGCAGAATGAGACATGACAAAGTTATATCAAGAACATGTGACACATTTGCAATTCGATATCCGCAAAAACAGAAGCCATCACCTGTGCTAATGTTAAACAAATTATAGAAAATTTAAAGTTGAAAATTATATGTGGAACTGTGCTTTCCCGGCCATTAATCCGTGTATTACTTTATCCCTAACCTGTGAAGGTGTCGCGGGCTTAGGGAGTGTCCGGTCTTAGGCCTGATTATAGTAGTTTACCTGTTATTTAACTATTACCGGTCTTGCTTAACTTATGCAATTTATTATCCCTTATTTTTACACTCTATTGCGACGTAATATGAATAAAATATCTACTTATCTATCTGTCTGTATAGCTATAGTAAATCTAGTTAAAATTGAAATTTTTATTAGTTTTTTTAGGCAGTAATAGATCATGATAATTTGTTGTTCTAGGAATAATTATATTTTCTTTGGCGTTATAACTGAAAACATTACATGGGCGTGCTTTGTAACAGGTATCTTACCATTCATATAGATGATGATTCACTTTAAAATTTTACTGGGGTTCAGAAAAAATATTTAAAACTAATTTTAACTTTACTTCTCGACAATATTAGGTCTTGAAAATTAAATCAAAACTTTCTTTTTAAGGATAATTTTAATGCCATTCAGTGGTCATTTAACAGACTAGGAGTATCGCTAAACAATACAAAAACCACATTGATAAACTTTTTTCGACTTTTTCTATTTATACAGTATACGTTTCTATAACGACACAAGTTAACGTGAGTTAATGTGTTTGAGAACTAAACTTTTTTTTTAATTACTTGCCCCGTATTTTCCTGGTGAACCCCAAGAACCCCTTAAATGCAAAAAAAATTGAATAACTCTAATATTTTCCGTTTTATTTAATCATGATAATGAAAAATTTCTCTAAAAGTAAAGATAGTTATTGAATAGAGCCATAATTAATTTTTAAAGGCCTACTGCAAAAAAACTAGATCCCGCTGTATAACATATATCGGTTTTTCGTCAGTTTTGTTAGAAACGTTACGTATTATTTCATCAATCAATATGAAGCAATAAATATTTAAAATTTACCTTTATGGATTCTAATATGATTCTTGAGCTCCTCGCTTCGCATAAAACATTTTGAGCAAATGTAACAGCAAAATGGTTTTTCACCTGTATGAATTCGCATGTGCCTTTTTAGTTGAGTCGAACTTATACAGCCCCGTCCACATGAAGTACAAATATAAGGCTTTTCTCCGCTAGAAATTGAACGAATTATCAAATCACAAAGAGTTTCAGTTTATATTAATTAAGTTCTGTGAAAATTTAGTTGTCTCCAAGTCTTATTTTCAACCACGTAAGTGAGATATCAGTGAGTGGCAAATGTTAGCATATAATTATTTAAAAATCAGGTGCTTATTTTTCGAAAAAATCGCTAGGACCCGTCAAATTTTGTTTTAAATTGCGCATTTTCTGAACTTATTTTTATTTATACACGGTGACCCAAAAAATGTTATAATATCAATACCAACTTTCCTAAATATAAACTCCCCCCCCTTTTAGTGATTTTATTCAGTTCTCTACAAAATCCTAACATTTTTATGTAGCATACCCCATACTTATCTTTAACGGTTTTCGAGAAATTGGCGTCAAAAAGCCAGTAGGGTTTTTATGGGGTTATTTAAAATCCAAGGGATATGTAAATCGGCCGCAAAACATCGAAGACTTAAAAACCAGAATTAGGCAGGAAATGAGGAATATGGACAGAAACCCAGTGAATAATCTTCAAAATTAGTGCGTATATAGGCTTTTAATTCTTTTCTAATTTTAATTAAGTTAAGTTTCACAAAAACCGTTAAAGATGCTACACAAAAATGATTAGAATTTTGTCGAGAACTGAACAAAATTACAAAAAGGATGGGTTTATATTTTAAAAAATCCGTGCTATTTTTCGAAAATAGACACTTGATTTTTAAATAATTATTTGCAATATATTATTATAATACACAGTCACACTCTAAATATAACATCTTAAAACTTGTACTTTGCACACAAAAAAACCCTCTTTGAATATTTACGCATTTTCCATAAATTTTCCATAAAAAACCGATTTAATACAGTTATTAGATTCAAAATTATATAAACTGAATTATATCTATAGATACCTGTGAATTCGACTGTGAACGTTTAATCTTGAATTATCTGGAAAAGATTTACCACAGGTAAGGCAGGGATACGGTCTTTCGCCTACAATAAATAACAAAAACGCTTTTTAACCAACAAGTATTCCTTGTCTAAATTTCCTCGAAAAATTGCGGCAGAAAATTTCAAAATGTTTCAATCATATATTCTAATAATTATTAAAAACTGTTTACCTGTATGCGTTCTTTTATGGACAATTAAATTACTGGCTGATGCAAACCGTTTTTTACAAAATCCACAGACAAAGTTTTTTTGTCCCGAATGCATTTGCATGTGCCTGGATAAGGAACTTGCCCCGCACAATCTACAAAAAAACAGTTAACATGTGGCTTAAATATATCCTACAATATGAAGTACGCAATTTAAACAAACCTCTTTCCACATTCCGTACATTCATGTGCTTTTACTTGATTATGTGTCTTATTGTGCACAAGAAGACTGGTGTATCTAGCAAACCCTTTACCACATACTGCACAAATGAAGTTTTTGACATTAGAATGAGACCTTATATGCTCCAACAATCTATATCATACATGTCCATAATTAATATATTGCATCATATGGTTTCAGACAGACAAGCATCAAAATATTAAAAATGTTTTTATTACAAAATATTTATTATTTCTGAAGGACTTTAAAAAATATACTATTTGGTCAATCGGTCTCAAAGTTACCAATTCACTATATTTCCGTAAAGAAATCGACATTCAATTTTACCGCCGCCTCTATAGCAGCGGTGTCATTTTGACAAGTTTTCTTACTTATTCACGGATCGAGTGCAAGAACCCTTTTGCTGATCGATGCTTGCCAATAGGTTTTGAAACTAACAATAGCATATTTAAAATTTTCCTATTTTTAATGGAAAAACTATAAACCCAAATTGATCGTTACCATTTGGTATTGCTATAAACTGATCGAAAAAAGTTCAAGATATTGTGTTCTCGTTATAATTTTATTGATTAATTGGAAAAGTCTGTTTTTAAAAGAGTTTATTTTCCAAATTAATACAATATTTTCTTAAACCAAACTCGTTATTATCTTAATGACTGATTATTGATTGAATATCATTCCTGCTATGATTCCCTTGATATTTAAATTATGCTGATCTTAACAGAACCGGACAAATCAATAAAAGAGATGAAGCTTACTTCTTCATCAAACTGTACTGTATGAACAACTTCTTCCAGAAACCGGAGAATCGAAGATGGACTTGGAGAAGCCCAGGCCAAAAAACCAAAAATAAAATCGATTTCATGATAACAAACCACAAATATAACGTTTCTAACGTAACGGTCTTAATCATATTCAAGCTGGGAGGCGATCACAGACTCGTCAAGGCGAAAGTCAATGTCAACCTAAAAAGGGAAAGGAAAAAACTAACAAAAAAACTTTCGCCTACAGAAAATCATATATTTTATATCCAAGTTAAAATCCAAAGCGATATTGAAACCGCAATAAAGAAGGTCTGTCTGCCCTAACAGTTTTTCACACAAGAACAAAAAAAAAGGAGTGCGTCACGGGACGCTCGACAGAAGTGATAACTTCATGTTATTTATAGAAACCATAAAATATTGAACTTGTTTAACGCATGGTGGCAATACTAATTTTATCATTTAAATATTCTTGTTAGTCTAATAATTTATAAATGGATGAATTTCCTTTTGAATGTAAAATTTATATTTTATTTACAACATTTAACATTCTTCAATAGTTGCAGTTGACTCGCTGTTATTTAGGTTATTATTATCTAATCCCACAAAAATGACAATTGGTTTATGATAACTGCTCGATTGCAGCTTGTTCTGGATTATTTATCATCTTTAAATGTAACTTTGATTGAAGAAATGACATTAAATTTTGCGCTCTATCAGAAGAAAAATCAACATTAAAACATCCACTAAGGAATATTAGGAAACGACACTAGAAATTAATTTGTCAGAATGTTGGCTCCCAATCCCTCGTCCAACATCAGATCAAACCACAAAAGTTTGACAATTAATTTATAGTAAATTAATAAAATGTATAGTTCTGCCCTCTGCAGTAATTCTGCCAGGGAAAAACCTCTCAACTAGTGCCCTTCGGAACCGGCGATAAACTGTAGGTCCCGTATAATTGTGGATGATGCCTTCCACAGGCCTACGCTCTCAGAAGAGAGAACGGCACAAGAAGATTGTTTTGCATCTACTCTCCGAAATTACAAAAAAAATTGTTGTAAAAAAATTTAAGAATTTTTATTATCAATTGCTAAAAAACCAGATTTTTTTTAAATAAGTTATTACAGATATTCTTCTTTGAGTCAACAACGTATCAGTCACACATTTAGATTAACCTTCTAAAGTAGGCCTGGGTAACACTGTGTCTTTAGACACTTTTGTGTTGATGCCGCTCTGTGTCCATGTGCCCCAACATCTCGCCTCTTACGACGCCGCGACACCTTGAACAACACTTAACATTTAATATCATTCAAGATTGCAGAGTTCGGATTGCAGTACGTGAACGCCACGCGCAGTTGCCATATGATTTCCGAAAATGTCAGCAGTGACTATATTATGTTTTATGTAATTATAAAACCGTGCGATCGATTATGGAATTTCGAAGCCACCGAGAGAGTGCCACGTTTTATCTTAGTTTCAAACACTCATTATTACATGTTATATACAGTGTACATTTTACGAAAAAAAAAATATATATATATATATATATATATATATATATATATATATATATATATATGTATATATATATATATATATATATATATATATATATATATATATATATATAATATATATATATATATATATACGAAAAGTACGTTCAGATATCTAATTGCACCTACCTATGATGAACATCAAGTTTTGTTATTTTTGTTTGCTTAAGTTGATTTGATATGGGAAACTTTTTTATTATTAATTTTCCAAAAAAAACTTACTCGAAAAATAAACGGGTCAAATGAGTAAAACAATAACTATTTTACAAAGTTGTTGCTAAGTATTCCTGAGAATAACAGAGTAGAGTTGCTAAGTAGTCCGAGTAAAAAGTGTGAAAGTAAATTTTCAGAGAAAACTATGAAAAGTATTTTTTTCGCAGAAGAGTAAAATTGTTATACCAGATTATATAAAAAATCAGTCGGCGAACAAGGCCAAAGAACTAATTTAAATGGTTTTGTACTAGAATACTATAAAGATGCATTCATCAGCCCTTGCATACATAAAGGAACAAAAGTCATTCGGTCATAATTTATGGCTGACTCTTCAGATTCGCAACCAATTTACTAGGAACAAGAGGCGTGGATATCGTTCAATATCTGCTTCAGCCCAGTTTCAGATCCAAACGAATATTTATCATGGGACAAAATAACATGTGACAAAATCACAGATACTTCGACCAGTTATGAGTTTGGAACGTCACACATGGTTACTCAAACATAAAGAAAGTTGAAAAAATGTCATTCTTTAAAACAACACAACCGGCGTGTGTCATAGTCACTCTTCAGTAAAACCAAAGAAAAGAGATAAACCTAATAAAACATACGTACTACACATCACGAAACACAGCATCCTCTGTTATCTCCCAACACAAAAAAGTGTGGCGCGCTGTATCGCTGTATCGACCCGGCAAGCCGTATTGGTATCGGTGTGTAAACACCTGAAAAAACACTGTGCTACGCAGGCCTATTCTAAAGGTAAGAAGAAAAATAAAAAATCTGATATGGAAAAACACCACACAACGCAAATAATTACCTACTTTTGATTAAATTTCATATAGAAAGTAGTAACATTTTGTTGATAAAGTAGACAGAAAAAACGAAAATTCGTATTACTTTCCTCTCAGTTAGAACTTCTGAAAATGAAAGTAATTGAGTGAAACCTTGAAATCCTGGAAGCTTTGACAATTGGTGTCAGATATGGGATTAACTATGGTTCTATGATGTCCGATTGCACCTCTGCAGATTAATCCTGCGTTTACTGGAATCATAGTAGTTACATAAACCTTAGTTAAAATATAATGTCTTGCACCGTCGTTTTTAATACCAATATTAAGAATAAACCATTATTTACGGTTTCCTATTTCATGATTTTCCGTTAGTGCCTGTCGAATAAGCTGGCAGCGATGACGTAAAGGAAAATGCGGCGCCATTGTCGTCCACCGAACAGATCGCCCGTAAACCTGCGGCCCAATCGAGAATCTCAAAAAGTTATTTGTTATTGAAAAAGGTATATTACTTAATAATCTCTCATTAAGGCCTCTTCCAGCCACTAAAGTTATCGCCGAAAATACACGACAAAATCCGCTTAAGGCCCCATGATATCTAAAACTGACGCTGTGTTTAACAGTTCAACCTACGCGCTAGCGCCAAATCGAACACATCACAACTTGAGTTACAAGCTACGAGTTATACATTGGACCACACAAAGAGCTGCCAGAATATTTCAAAGAAACCATCAAGCTGTTATCATAGCCATATGGTGATGATATCAGCCCCGAAAACCCGATAAGGGACAAGTATAAGTTCGCCCCAGGTCACAGCACATGGCCGATGGTTGACTTTCAGCCGAGGCTTAGCCATACTGTTCAAAACCCAAAATGTTTAAACCTTTTGCTTGAAAACTACAGATTTAAGGTATCTGCACATTATCATGCACGTATCGTTTCAGGCAACCGGATGGCGCTTTCACATCTTTGATGTGCCTCATACGATCTGTGCCTGGCAATATGAATTGGTCTATAACCATTGATAATATTTTGCGGAATCGATACGCTACGGGCCGGACACGATACGTTCAGATTATACCTTTAAGGTATCTTTTTCATACATTGAACGTTTCAGTTTGGTCCGGTAAAAATTATGTGCAATTGCTCTTCTACTTGACGATGAAGAAACAAGCAATTCTGCAATAAAAAGAAGATTTGCAGTACATCCAATGCTGAAAGAAAGAAAAAAGGAAGGCGAATACTGGCCTTTATGCAAAGAATTAATTGATGACGATGGAAACTATTATGGATATTTTAGGTTAGGATTTAGTGCGAGTTCGATTAATTTTTCTAAATCCATTTCAGATTGTGCTAAATAAAGATAAAATTAGTCTGTCAAACGACGACTGGAAAACGACTGATCTGATACTTTATTCACATTATCCATACAGACACATTCCGACTCGTTCCGTACCGGCCGGCATCCGGAAAATATTGTTTCCGAAAATACTGAACGGAAACATAAGGTGTCTGATACGATCGTTCCCGACAGTGTGAATTGTTCATATTTAAAAGCATTAAATAATATTTTTCGGAAACTCAACGCCACGTACCGAAAACGTTACGTGCATGATAGTGTGCAGAGACCTTAACTCCGTCCGTTAAAACTCCAAAATTTACGGATTAAATTTAAACTCCACTTAGAGCCGGTGCAATATCAAATATGATTGATAAATGAAGCTTAACATTAAATGATGATTAACATACGTACTACAATTGGCAGTACTGTACGACAATTGGCAATGGGAAAACTTTTTTAAACAGTGAGTGGTAGTAGTTTTGTTATATGGATAATTGGAATGACTGAACATGAACAATAAAATAACCCATGATGCAAAAACTCATTTAAAGGTGAAGCTCTATTTTTATGACGTCAAGTTAGTTTACATTAAGTTAGTCAATTTCCAACTGAGACTGAACCATTGGACAAACCTTTATATTTACCTGAACGATTGCGAAAATGCTTTACCACACTTTTCACAACTGAATGGTCTGTCACCAGTATGCACTCGAATATGCCTTCTTAAATCGTCAGATCTAAAATTATATTTGCCTTTATGATAGCCGACGACAATATTGTATTAGCTGTCAATTACAATATATTGTATCCTCTTTTAATACTATTTAAAATACCTTGAAAAACTTTTGCCACATTCCCTACAGACACGAGTTTTCTTTTCGGGTTGATGCTTGCTCGACATGTGCCGCGACAGTGTACTGGCACTTGAAAACAGCTTGTTGCATATTTCGCATATGTTCTGTTTGCTAATGTGTGTCCTATTATGAAGCTATGAAAATATTAGTATATTACATATTTATCGAGAATCATTCCACAAGTTTTCAAGTGACATCGATTATATGTATCACTTTGTCTTGTCTTGATTATATGTATCTACAGAGTTGTAGATAATTAAAAAATCTAAAACTTTTGTAGTTAACACTTTTGACATAACTTCAAATTAACCGTTAAACTGGCGAAAACCCGATTTTTAAGTACTTAATTTTTTTCTCGCGCATAAATGATTTAATTGTCAACCCCTAAACTGCATCCCCATTTCACCATTTCCGTGTTTAAATTTCATTTTTTCTAAAAGTGCTTAAAAACCTCAACAACATTTTCCACCTGGTCGTTTCCTGTTATTAATTGTATTTTTATTAAGTATATCAAATTCGTATCGGCATTAGCCTCAAAGCGGTTTCCAAAATATTAAATAATATTAATATTTTTTTATCAAAACAGGTCTAAGAAATATTGTATTATACGCCTTTTCGATGCAAGAAAATTGTTAATTTTTTCTAACCGTTTCTAGGTTCGAAAAGCTCTGTGCTATTGCTGTCGCATACAGCAATTTGTTCTAAATTACACAAGGCGACTTGAAAGTAGTGTTTTGCCCGCTAAAGACAAAAACGGTTTTAATTGCATTTTTTCAAATGGGTGATAGGAAAGACCATTAAATTCGGTAGGAAATGATATACTTGGAAATCTTGAAATTGAATGAAAGCAGAAATTCGATTATTTTGACATATTTGTCGAAGATAGATATGAAATGTCATAATGGCTGGAGATTATGCAATGCTTCAAACCAGTTGTCGGAGAAGTTCCATAAACAGGTTTGTGCACTCCAGTGACACTACAGCGACTTTGTAATTAATGAAATAATTCAAACGAAATTATTTTTCTTCTTTTACTGTCAAGCTGACAACTAGTTTGTATTGCACAGTCTCCAACCATCCTGACATTTCATGGCTTTATCCGCGAGTTCATATACCGACGGGGGCGTTGCGAAACGTAAACATTACTCTCCATTGTTAACTGCAAAAATCATACGAATACATTGGTAATACCTTGCTGACATCCCATATTTTAACCTTTGTTTTTAAGTCTAAAACATAAAACAGTACTTGCACTTTTCCTTTTCATTAGGTTTCTATTTGTTTAAAAGCTTGCAAAAGCTGATTAGGACTAAACAAAACAAATCACAATGACATAATCACAATAAATGTCAAATGTTACCAGTGAAGTGTAAGTAGTTATAATTTAGCCGCCAGTGGGCGTTTGGACTTTTAAACTCGCGAATTCGACGAATACGTCAAACTAATAAAAAGTTTGCAAACATTTCCATTTATATCGGAAATTTTAAGTTTTAAGTCTTCCCGAAAATGGACTAATAGGTATACAGCATGTTCCATAATCAAACTATGAAGGCTTTCACGGTCAGTCAAAATATTAGTTGTAAAAAATTTCCAGGCCTATAAGCCGTGGAGCATTGGAATTGCTGGTTGACGTTTCGTTCAAGTCTGCAGTGATCATTATCGAAGGCAATGAGGTAACAGTCTGGTTCGCCAACTGGCGAAGAAGAACACTCGACGACCTGTACATTGCTCACTTGATTATAAATTATATGATTTTCAAACGAATTTCGATCACAAGCGATTCTCTTGTGTATTTGCCTCATATGCCTTCGAAGATGGCTATGGTCAAATGTGAAAAATGTTAGTGGTTCTAAATGTATTCACTCGGGATGCTATTTTACATAAATTTTTGCCATAAATAGCCACACACACAAGACAAATTATTTTCCGTCGGTAGTAAATCAAGTATTCGGAAATTAGTAAAATTAAAGCTAAATATTGCTTCCTGATTCACAACTTCTCCTTGGAATGCTTCGCCAACAACCCTGTTACCTGACGTTTTACTAATCCAAAGAAATTCTCAAGACTCTTGATTGAGACGTCTTGTCAGAACAAAAGAACATCCCTGTTTTCAAATCCAACCATCAATATTTGAGAGCATTTATGGACATGCACCTTCCATGAAAACATTTAATTTTGTTACCAAAATGTCTATTCGAAATCTCAAAATTTTCTATCCATTTAATAAATATCATCAATTGATCCAAAACATTAATTTAGTAGTCGGGACTCATAAATACCTATTTGTGTTTTTTTACACCTCTAGTTCGAATGAACTTGAATTGAAAACTTGAAAAGGTCAAAAAAATTGTCAAAATGTTCTACAAAAAAGGCAGTACCAGCAGATTCTAAAGAACTTGCACTGCGTGAGTACTTGTGCGCCCGTTTAATTCTTATTCGATTCATACAATTCCAAAAAAGGATATCTTCCGGAAGGCTCTACCATTTTTGAAATAAATGTTATATTTTATTAAATTACACACTTCAACAAATGGGGAGCCCCAAAAAAGTAATAAATCTTTTTGTCGTTAATAAAACAATAATATTTGCCTACGGTAACATTAAGACTTTTTGCTAGTTCCTCAAAATTAGATTCTTGATTGAATCTTGGAATCTGATACAATAACTTTTACTTTATACCCAGGTACCGTATCACATTTTAAAATGTTATCCCCGTTCATTCGCTGGAATTGCGATAGGAAGTTAATTCCGGAGATTCTCTCGCGGAATATGAATTACAACCCTGTCCCTGCTTATTAGACAGGTTCGTGGATGCGCAAAAAAATAAAAGTCTTTCGAACGATGGAGATGCCAGGTAATCTTTAGGGTAGTACCCCATTGGAATTGTTTATCTCACTCGGTTTATTTTCCCTTCCTTTCCAATTAAAGAAAACACACCATATACATAACAAAAAAGCAAAAATAATAACACAAAAATAATAATATAAGCGATATTCGAAAATAGGAGGCGATGAAATAAAAAAAATTTCCCGCTACATTCTCATAAATTTTGAAGTGCCACTAAGGTTACTTTCGGAACTTAAGCACTTCTAATGAATAAGAAATATTCTGCACAAAGCAATATTCTGGTCAGTTGACGCAAATAATTGTGAGTTTTCATGACTTGCTGAAATGTTAAATGAAAGTTAGGTGAATGGGGCGCTACATTATCGAATTTCATTAAATATCTCAGAAACAAGATAAAATGTTAAAAAATGCCATGAGACAAAAAGATTCAGAAGAAAAATCCATCACAAATTCAAACATTTTCAAAATCGAATAAGTGAATATAGCTGTGCAGGTATTTTATTGAAATGTAGTTTTGCTGTTATAGAAGATGCGAGTGTAGACTGGCTGTGTGGTTAAATTTACGGAGAATATATAAGGTCATTAGACGTATAAGCACAGCTTAGATACCATTCAGCTAGGGCTGTATTGCTGTATGGTACGGCCTCTCACCGTCGGTATTTTTGATCTAGTGGTGTACGCCAACTGTCTATATCTCAAGAACTGGATTGAAATGTTGAGCCGAACCCGAAGAGAAATCTGACCAACACGGTAATACTTAATGTGTTAATGATATTGAACAGTCTGAAAAGCTTAACGATTTACTTCAGGTCAGAAAACCATAAAATTAGAAGCAAAATTACAGGATAAGTGTCATTTGGATAAAGCATGGCATGCCGTCTTGCAAATGAGCTATATATCTGCAATATCTATTGATTACGCCATATAATTACTTGGTATTTAGTAATGTTTTTGAAATAGAATCCGTGCTATATCGGAAAGGGGAGGCAAACACGCTCCTGTCTTCATTCCGATTTTCGGCTCCGATAGTCGTTTGTTTAGTAATAGTACGGTTATAGTTATACGCACCATACACAGAAAACTGTATGCCAATTATTTGCCTCAAATCGGTCTGTCATCGCACATGGTATCATATGCAGAGCGCACGATATTTCTGCATATTGAGATGCACTTGTTGCACCTTTCTACAAAGGAAAATCTCGTGTTTGCTTATTTCATTGTTAGTTTATATATACTAAAAGTAATAGTAGACGATATACTTTTATGTGAACATGCCAGGTTCTGCTGCAGCTAAATTTGGAACTTTAATACAACATCAAAACAGGACAGAAATAAAATACTTTAGATTTCCAAAAGTCAACGAATATGCAAAGAAATGGATTGTTGCATGCCGTCGAGATGATGACTTGAACTTGAATGAGAGAACTTGAAGAATGGTATGTGAATCATTTTTATACAAATACTAAATATGATATTGCGTAGTTTTATTTTTCAAGCATGGTGTTTGTTCTGAGCACTTTGAAGCCAGCAATTTTGAAATCCCCTTAAAAAAAGACTTCTGAACTACACATTTAAAAATATCCGACTCTTCAAACCAGATACTGTACCAACATTAAAATGTCCAGTTTATAATGTTAAAGAAACAGATAAAAGAAAAACACAAGAAAGGTCTGATCGTTTAGCAAAGAGAATTCGCAAGAGCGAAGTCAGTGTAATGCTGAAAACACCCTAACAACATAGAAGTGCGAAATACTGAAACGAATGTGGAAATATGTCATTGGAAATGCGATCTTCATTTAAAAGAGTAAGAATCTTAAAGAAATACCTAAACAGGACAATCAATGTTTCGGCGAAAGTGGGTTAAAACGTTTAACAATTTTAGCAAATATGACTTGGCCATGGCTGTCCTTTTTTTAAGCGACAAAGAAAACGAAACCAGAAGATATTCGAGGGAGAACAGGGGAAATCGCAGATTTTCGATTCATGCTGCTTGGAAGACAAGATCTCATGAACGAGAGTTTTCCTCACTCTTCCCTCATCAGTTGGACGACAAGACAAAATTTTATCAGGCTTTTAGAATGTTCATATCGAATTTAAGCCTTTTAGAAAACAATTGCAGGGAAAAATGTCTAAATAAGATTTTATTTTTATTTTAATAAAAGCAAAACAAAAAGTATCATTGACCGAACCTAAAACAACAAGGATCGCTCCTTTCTTGCAATCGGATAATGAATAAACATCGAATACGCACTATAACCGGAACATAATCGGGTGCAAGAACGGTGTCGGATCGGGAGGGAAGTGGAAAGATGTGAATTACGGCATTTAAAGTCTAGTACCGTTTCTCTTTCAGATCTTAGCGCGAGTGTATGATCGTGGTCGAATCGGATAAATGTGTCCCAGCTTTAAGGGTCCGCTTGTATGTAGGCGCGTTTATTTCCCATTACGACAGTGTTAGTATGGATTGTATTACCTGTTAATTTTGCTAATTGGTTGATTTTTCGTATTTTACGTCAATTTCAGATTACAAGTTCACTAACTGAAAGAAATGTCAATTTTTCAAGGAAAAGTAAATTATAAAATGATTCAAATCCACATAATAACATGAATTTACGGTAGGGGAAAGTTATAGTCGATATTGTTAGTCGTGAGCAGGTACTTAATTTTTATTTACTTGTCAAAAGTCTTTAATCGTTTTTATCTTTGCCTAAATGATTACTAGTTTTACCACACAGTAATTGTTATTAAGTGCAGTGGAAACACTGCACAGAATAATATTTGCAATATTTCCATGAATAATTACTGCATCCCTGAAAATCGATAAGATGTCCTTGGTCAATAATAAATGAAAATTAGTTACAAACGAAATACATTTTATTGAAAGCTTCTTAAAAATATATCTTCAAAGATCTGAATAACTGACTAATGATAATGTAATTGTAACATAGCACAATTTCTATTACTTCTTCACGGGGATACAAAGGTCCGCCACTGTTTACATAATTAATTAAATCAAAGCGATATATTCAACAAATTTTTAGTCAAGCATTACTTTTTCTTTGCAAATAGCACACATTAATTTCTTTAATGCACTACAATACTCTGTAAGTAAATCAGATTGATATTCAGGAGGTTCGCCAATAGTAAATTCGCCAAAATATCGTGGTTGCCCTTTCTCTGATACATACAACTGGCGAATTGAAATATGGCCGCCAGCTAATTGTTTATATTTGTCAAGTTCGGATAAACAGCATTTCGTGACTTGAATAAGTTCATGGATAATATGACTTAAATCTGTATGTGTCTGTCGGTTCAATGTACTAGAAAAATTATCCGCCTTCCAAATATCAAGCCAATTTTACTTTTTTCCTTAAGACATTATTTTGGGGTGTACATCAGAACCTGCTAAATTATCTTTCACCATTGGCTCCTGGTGTACATCTAGTAAACACTTGCCCCTGAGGTCTACGTTACTCTCAACATTAACTATTTTCCGCCACATTAATATAATATTAAAAAAATCAGCAGTATACTGTGAACGGGGTAAATCACATCACAAGCAGCAAAAGCAAAGACTTTCAAGCCTACATTCTTTACAAACTCTTAAGGCTAGACAAAATAAATAATAATGTTTTTGAATAAATTTGTATGTTTTGAAACTCATAAGATATAATGTTAAAACAAATATTATAACGGCGACCCTTCGGAAGCATATTCTTTAAATCGACTTAGGCTTTTGCCCAATTACAAAATTTTCCTGGAAGAAATTGTTCACAGAGAGTTTTGAATTGTTGGATTGATACTTGTTGATTGACATATTTTCTTAATTTTTGAATTACTTATTTTAGCGAAGAGTATTGTTCCTAAAATACTGAGTAGTTTGTGTCAGCAATGATGATTTTAGAGAGGATAATTCCATTCAGCGCTAAAATACAAAGAATATCTTAATGACAAATATCAGGTCGTAGTACTTCTAATCATGTGAAAATTCAAAACGTGTCAGAAGTGCTCCGGGAAGAAAATGCTTCAACTTGCAACATGTTGGTTCAAAAGCAGCATATGTGTGATCGACATGAACCATTGTGGGCGGAGTTTTCACAATATTTTTAAATTTGCCGCATACTTGTTCTATCCTAAAATTTAAAATAGATCAGGATCACTAAAATTAAATGTTTGTTGTCTCAGTGTCAAAGACGGTTGTTTTAAAATGCTAGAATCTGGCATTGTGACTTCCCGTGGAACATTTAAACTATTAGTAGATGGTGATAAGTAAGTTGTAATAAAATTGAGAAACTTTGGAAAATAACCGCAGAACTAATAACAAGGGCAGCAGAAAATGTGTTTGGAAAATGTGAAAGAAAGAGGACAAGAACATTTTTTTGTTTGACGAGGAATGCCAGAACTAACTGAAGGACAAACAACAAGGAAGCGAATGATGCAATTTCAGACCAATGAAAGTAGAAGGAAATACGCGGAATGCTGGAAGGAAACAAGAACACTAATAAGAGCGAAGAAAAGAGAATTCGAAAGACAAAAGTATAAACCAATTGAAAGAGACGGTGCTAGGACGGGCTTCAGAGAATTTTGCAAGGTAATTTCCTTGGATAAAAGAAGTTTTAAGCCCAGGTCCATCCCGACACTCAAAAATGATCAAGAGCTCATGATAATAAATGAGAAAGAGCTAACTGAAGAATGGAAGGGTTATTTAAAGGAGCTTCTAAATCTAAAATAATAAGAATCGCGCAAAGAATAAAAGTACATGACAGTGGGCCTACTAAATAACTACAAGGCACCTGGCTCAGACAGGACACCCGCAGAATGTCTGAAACACGGACGAGCGGCACTACATCACCAAGTACACAAATTAGTAACTCAAATGGCGAGAAGAAAAAATACCTGCAAGATGAAAGGAAAGTATTATTGTACCCATCCACAAAAAAGGGGACAAATCGAAATGCTTCAACTACAGAGCATATAAACCCTAATAAACGCTGCATATAAAACACTATCAAACATGGTCTTAGACCGATTAACCCCATATGCGGAAAACATCCTAGCCGGATTTAGGTCATACAGATCAACAAAGGACCAATTATTTGAACTGTTTATACTAAGACAGCTGCTTAAAAAGGATAGAACAGTATACAACCTCTTTATAGACTTCATACAGGCATATGATAGCAAAGAGAGCAGTCAAGTCTAGAACACGATGGTGAATTTCTCCATACCAAAGAAGCTTACTATTCGACTGACTGAAGCTTGCATAGAGGGAGCCGCAAATGTTCGAGTAAACAACAGTCTATCCGGTGGCTTTGAAATACACAGTGGATTAAAACAAGGCGACGCCCTATCACCACTTCTTTTCAATCTCGTCTTGGAGAAATTCGTGAGAGCAGCTGAAATACCGAGTTCCTAACAACGAAAGGCCCCAAGTTGCTTAATTAACACCTATAATTTTGAAAGGATGGAACGTTCCAAATATCTTGGAGCCACAATCACCGTTGACAATAAGATAACCGAGGAGATGATCAAATGCAGAATCCAATCTGCAAACCGCTGTATATACGGACTTAACCATAATAAATAATAATAAGTCAAAAAGCCTAACGAGATAAAAAATAAAGACCTATAAAACCATTATCAGGCCAGTGATAACATATGGATGCGAGACATGGACAATGACCATAACAAAAGAAGAAAAAATCAGACACTTCGAACGAAAGATCCTCAGGAATTTTTTTTTACCCGGCCAGGATATGATCACTGACCAATATCGTATTAGAACATGTCGAAAATCAATAACTTTATCAGGATGGTGATATTGTCAAAGAACTTAATCTCAGCGACTAAGGTGGGCAGGCCAAGTACAAAAGCTTCATGAGGAACGACGAGTGAGATTGGCATGGGAAGATGTACTAACCGGGAGAATGCCACTAGGGCGTCCCAGAATGCGCTGGAGAGACAACATCACAGCAGATTGCAGAAGATGAATATTCCAATGGACTTTGGATTGATGGAAGACTGTGCCGAATGAAGGGAAGTTGTACATTCAGCCAAAACCCATCCAGAGCCTACCAACCTTACTTAGTACTACAACACAAGGGTTGCGTTCAGGGAATGGTAGGAGTAGGGCGGCCAGACCTTCTTCATATCCGACCAGTCTCTTAAGGCAGTTAAGATATTTACTTACTTGAGAAAGAAATACGTCGGTTTTGCATTAGGCAGCAGTCTAATTTTCAAATAATTTCGAAACGTCATCTTTGAAATGATTTCCACATACTCGCAAATTTATTAGATAAATAATGGCAATCCTTGTCCAAAAGTCCATTCTTTCGCAGAGCTGCAACCATTTAATGTACCTGAAATTAGACACAAATTCGATCGATATCTTTTTACACCTACACATATTTACCATTTCCTCCATAATGTGTTCGGCACTTTGACACAGCACAGTTCCAAAATTGCTTGGCTTTCGGCATCTTAGCCTATTGCAAACACAGAAGTATAAAGCGTTTATTTATATTTAGTGTTATGACTTATTCAAAAATCAGAAACATACAAAAAAGTAAAACACCGCTAAACTATAGGAAACTTATCTGGCGGTCGATCGGGATTTTAAAGTAAGATGTAATTTACTTAGAATTATATATTGTAACGTTTATTCACTTCAATAGTATTTCCTCTTAAATAGATATTAACAAAATCTTAAAACGCTTAATTAAGCAATGACAAATATATATTAAGAAAAGATAAATAAGTATAAAAGAAATTATAAATGAATATTAGAAAATGTAAAGAAATATTCAACTATAGTCAGAAGGGCTGCTGTGTGAGACAAACTCACCTTGTACTGCAACCAACAAAATGGACACAAACACTAATTACTTTGTACGATCAATGCGCAAGTTTTCGTAGGTAATACCGACGATTAACTAACTTTATTTTCCAAATATCAGTACCAAGTACCTCCAAGGAAAATAAGTACCGCCAAGGAAAATATCTTCAACCAAATTGATTTGAAATATTTTATGCACCGTTTCATTTGAATCACACTTGATCAAATATTTGGTTTCTAATATCACATTGTCTCACCGAAAGTGAATCGTTGGTATGTTAAGACCTTGCAATTTCCTTGACACATTTACGGACTACGCGGACAAAACTAAAGCGGTTCAATATCGGATTACCGTGTTGGTCAGATTTATTTCGTGTTATGGTTTTATACCGTCACCGAATTATTCTTTCTTATTTAATTATTCACTTCTTATAATAAAAAGGAAAAACTATAGCCTAGAAATCACAGAATTCATGTTTATCATAAAAATCATCAAAATATTCACGGTTAAAAAACGTTACAGGCAAATTGTCACCACACAAGAAAATCAAAACATATCTAATGATGGTTCTACAACTCTATCCGCACGATCACCACGTCCGCGGAACTATCTAATCTGTAAACAAATTATAAATGGAAACGATCGTAAATGTAAACGACTCTCGTAGTCATGCGTAGTTTAGTATACTTTAATTGTAAGTGTCGCCTCTAAACAGCAGTAGCACCAGTGGAAGCCAATTAAATAATGAAAGAACCAGTTATCAGAGAGGGACATAGAAAACAAATTCTACCGTGACCTCATCCCCTTCGATATTGTTGTAGGCAGATGTGAACGAAACGTCAGGAAGCAATTCCAAAGACCCACGGTATAAAAAACCTGTAAAACTTTTCAACTGATATCTCTCTATTTTATAACTCGTGAAAAACCATTAAATCAAGACAAAAGGTTAGCATGTTTTGGTGATTATGGAAAAATAGATTAAAAGATTTAACGGATGTTTTGCAGGAATTTTTCAATCTATATCAGCATTTTAATTCAATATTGTACCGAGGGTTTTTAACGCTTATAAAAGAATTAAAATGAATGTCGGTTATCAACCTTATCATTTTCTTTGTCATAACAGACATTCATATAGGTATAATTATTGATAAATGTTGCTTTCTGTGTTTGGGTTGATCGATCTATAGATAGTGCCAAAAAAACGACTATGTTTATTGGGGTAACGTTTCAGTTTTATTTAAGCCATCATCGGGGATTTAAGAGGTAACAGAGTGGTCAGTCTTAAAATGAGTAAAAAGTTATTTGTCACTAATATAAAATTTAAACGGAACCGAAATAAAAGAACAGCTAAAAAGTTAAACAAGTTAAAAAAACACTAGCAATAAAACAATATTTGGCATGATAGAGAGAAGCAATGATAAATAGGGCCACTCACCAAGAATTTGGAGCATTTCTACTGTGGAATAATGGCGAGAGCATGCTAACTGAGGCAGTTATAATATTGCACTGATCTAATTCTTTGTTGTGTCCTTATGTGAAAAGTGTGAATAATGACTAGCTGACAGGGAAATATTAATTCCCATTGCCCAAAAACTGCACCAAACAGTGCAACGTTGATGATGGAGGGGCTTTTCAACAATCATTTTTTAATTTTCTGAGCCCCAAATGCGACAATTCTACTTATTAACGTAGCCTCCGAGGTGCAAATGGGCCTCATCACTGAAAATGATTTTCCGATGAAAATCCGGATCATTTTGATGCATTTGAAGGCCCCAATCAGCGAAGATACGACGTTTATGGTGACCAACCGGCCTGAGTTCTTGTGTTAATTGCACTTTAAAACCCTTAAGACTTAAGTCTGTATGCAAAATACGGTTTAATGTCTTTTGTGGAATGTCTAATTCCAAAGATCGACGAGGAATCGACAATCCTGGGTTTTCTTCAACACTACGAGCTACAATAGCAATATTCTGTTGTTCTTGAGCTACGCACACGGTTTCCATTCTTCACATCACTAACTGGTGCCAACAACTCAAATTTTTCCACCAATCTCACTGTTGCCGGGCGAGAAGATGCTTCACGACGACCAAAAAGTGCTTTAGTTTTGCGAACTGTGACTGCAAAATTTTCACCATTTTTGTAGTGAATTTTAAAAATTTCAGTGCGTTGTTGAAGCATGTATCGTACCATTTTTTATAATGGCGTAGTTTTTACTTTTCAAATGTCAATGTCACCTTAGAAAAGGTGTTAACAACATTACATATTTGGGCGCTAATATCAAAGACAACTGGGAGATGAGCAAAGAAATAAAGATCCGCGTCGAAAAATCCAGAACCGCCTTCATTAAACTAAAAAGAATTATCTGCAACAAGGGAATCACTTTAAAACTAAAAATCAAATTTACACGCTGCTGCATATTTTCCACAGT
Organism: Dendroctonus valens; assembly: GCA_024550625.1. Lineage (NCBI taxonomy): Eukaryota > Metazoa > Arthropoda > Insecta > Coleoptera > Curculionidae > Dendroctonus > Dendroctonus valens. The sequence continues at coordinate 285,138 of JAJTJO010000515.1, forward strand.
ACTCTATGGAGTGGAGAGCTCGACTCTGACCGACACACTATTGAAGAGGCTGGAGGAGTTTGAAATGTGGGTCTATAGAAGGATCTTCCGAATAAGCTGGATGGACCGAATAAGAAATGGGGTGGTTCTACAGCGAATGAAGAACACAGAGATAATTAAAGCAATTAAAAGCCGAAAACTCGAATACTTGGGCTACGTGATGAGGTACCCAGATAAATATTACCTCCTTCATTTAGTGATGCAGGGTAAGATTAAGAAGTAGAGGTCCAGGACGAAGAAGAACATCTTGGCTCCGAAATCTCCAAGACTGGAACAGCAACACATCAACAGAGTGATTATAGCCAGTATGCTTGCAAATATTCGATGATCGGACAAGGTACCGGAAGAAAAGCCGGTTTTCCAAATCTCTCAGCTTCTGTTTTTGTTGACTATCCTTCCTCGATTAATGTAATTATTTGAGTTTTTTCACATCATTTTGAATGTGGCATTTTGATAATAGGAAGATTAATTTGTCAGTATTATGTCATTTACGCAAAGGTTGACCGAGGTGGAAAGTCAGATTTGCACAACAACTATTTAATCGTCTACTTTTAGGTGTCGTCGACTGTACAAAGATCGAACACTTTAACAAAGTCACTTTGTTCTAGTGATGTTTTAGGTTTTATTTTAGACCATATTGGTAAAATCATGACTTTTGTTAGGTCAGTAAGGATGTTGGTAAATAATGACACTACATCCAACCAAATTAACTTACAATCAAATGGGATTGTTTGTTTTTGTATAAATTCCGAAAGGAATCTTCGCATTTCATTCAATCACCAGAGTTTACCAGTTAAGGGCATTATAGTAGATGTGGAGAACATCTTAAACAAATACGAGGAATATGAGAAAGTGTTAAGGAGGAACGTTGTCATAAATACGGTTACAAACTTTATTGCATACACCAAAAATAAAAAAACAAGCACACACAGAAAACAACAAACCTTATTAAGGAACCTAGCTGAGACCAAGACTTTCTTGAAACAAAATGGTGAAAAATTAATAATCACCAAAGCGGATAAGGGTGGAACCACAGTGGTTATGAACAGGTTGTATAGTACTACAGGGTGATTTACGTAGACCGTGATTAGTTTTCCAACTTTCATAAAAAAAACTAAAGTTCACCGTTGGATCTGAAAAATGACACTACTAAAAACCATTCTCAGAAAGATTTCTAAATTACTATTATGAGTTTCGTCGTGTACACCGTCGCGTACAGACGTGTTTTCAGACCAGCGATTGATTGCGAGCTATTTGGTGGCATTTTTTAATAAAAACCTTCGAGATTCCATAGGTCAGTGAAATATTTAACCGAACAAGTGCTTCTGGCTACAAAATATATTGCTTAAAACATCAATGAGCAGCGGAAACTTTACTGAATTCGAAGAATGTGAGATAATGACTAGTAAAAGTGAACTGCTAGTGCGTAAACTTAAAGAATCGCCAGCAGTGACGACAAATTTTATCCCGCAAACGCAGGGTGAATCAAATTTATGGAATGCATGGCAAGCTGATAAAGCGAACTACAATGCTATAATTACCAAGAGGCAAGTAAGCATAAATATGCTTCAAAAGGAGATTCCTCTTCTCAAAGAAGCAAACAACCCGAATGTCCATCCGAAGCTGTCGTTTACTAGTCCTGCAACCAATTCACCATCGACAAGAGGAAGGAAAGGAAACCCAATACCATACGGATGATGAAGAACTGGCAAAAGAGACCGAGTGGATTAGAGCAAAGCACAGAACCAAAAAACTAAAATTGAATGCAACATCTCCGCCAAAATCTCCCTTGATTATCGAGAAAGAAACTGCCAATCAAGCAGAGCAAGAAACTAGAAAGGAACCTAAGCCACCCCGTATCATGGCGGAAAATGTAGAGTTCTATGAAGTGTTATACGGGGAACTAGTAAAACAAGCTACGGAAACCGATTTTCAAGTGAAATTCACTAACGACACAACAGCTAAAATTAATTGTACCAACGCAGAAAGCTATAGAAAAATAATTAACATGTTAACAGCTACTAGCAACAAATACCTACATCATACATGTAAACCAGAAAACATTATAAACTTCCTAGTAAAAAAAGGATTCAAAATCATCATGGCATACAACAAACTGACATGGAAAAAGAAAAGGCCTTTAAACATGTTTATGTTAACTTTTGAAAACAGCGAGTGAATTAAAAAAAATCACAAAATTACACACATACTTGGATGTAAAGTAGAGATTGAGGCAAGGAAGGCATCAAAACTGCTCCCCCAATGCAAAAAATGTCAGGCATATGGACACACCCAGAAATTCTGCTCACAGGAACCGAGATGTGTTAAAGGTGCTGACAGGCACCTAACACCTGAATGTGATAAGTCGAAAAGTCAAGTCCCGAAATGTGTGAACTGTGGGGAAGGCCATCCAGCCAATTACAGGGGATGTGTTGTAGCAAAGGAACTACAAAAAATTAAAAATAAAAAACTCACCGAAACTAAACCAGTTAAAAATCTCAATGAAAAAAAAAATAGTGACACAACAAGAAAAAGTGAACAACGATGGTAATAGTAATAATGGACAAACATATGCCTCGATCACTCGGCAGGTAGAGGACCGTCAAGAAAATCATAATCCTGGAAATAAAGATATCAACCAAACCCTACAATTGATTCTTAACACAGTAACTAACCTAGAGGGTACGCTTGCTGGCATGAAAGAACGAATTTGCAAACTAGAGAGCAGTGCTAATAAAACTTCTCCTAAATTCAAAATGTAATAAAATGGCTCATACACTAAAAATCATGTGTTGGAATGCAAATGGATTGCTCAAGCGTCAAGAAGAACTTCAAGTAATCCTAGACATAAATAAAATTGACGTGTGTCTGATCTCAGAAACTCATTTCACCAAGCAATCCTTTATCAAAATAAAGTGTTACAAAGTACACCACACCAGTGACCCCGACAATGAAGCAAAGGGAGGAAGTGCGGTAATAGTAAAGGAACACATCCACCATTATGAACAGACAAAATATGAATCTGAATATATTCAAGCTACTGCAGTGAATGTAAAAACTAAAAACGATGACATAACAATAGCAAGCCTTTATAGTCCACCGAAACACAACATTAAGACAGAAAGATACATCGAATTTTTTTAAGGCGATTAGAAGTAGAGATAGATAGGAGATGGGATATTGCAAAACACACCCAATGGGGATCTAGACTGATAACAACGAAAGGAAGGGAACTACTGAAAGCAATTCAAGAATGCAAGTGTAAGGCAATATCAACGGGCAGACCAACCTATTGGCCCACAGATTCTGACAAAATTCCTGATTTGATAGATTTCTACATCACCAAAAACATATCTTGCAACTATATACTAATACAAGACAACCTGGAGCTAATTTCAGACCATACCAATAGTTTTAACCTTAAATGAAAAAATCGTCGAAAAGTCCTGCAATCACATGCTAGTCAATAAAAAAACAGATTGGGAGGGCTTTAGGTTAACGTTAGAAGAAAAAAACCCCACTACAAACTAAGAAACAATTGGATACTGAAGTGGAGAAGTTCGTCAATGACATCCAAAAATCTTCATCGAAAAACACCCCTGGAATTAGAAGGAAACTGAAAGGTAATAACTTTCCTAGAGAAATTTTAGAATTGAAGTATTTAATGAACAACAATTACCCACTGTCCCTTATAAGTAAAACCTTAAATTCAATTAGAACAGAGACCAATTTAACAAAAACAATTTTAACTTATTAGAAAATACCTTACGTTCCGTCTTTATGTAATAGAATCGCAAAAATAATATCATCTGAAGACATTAAAATTGCATTCTCCACCTATAACACCGTGAAAAAGATGTTTTATACAAGAACCAAAACTAAAACACCACCTGAATTAAAGTCAAACATAATATATAAAATACCTTGCTCTGATTGCAGTCAATGATAATTGGACAAACAGGTAGATTTTTAAACTCTGAACATAAGGGATTCAACAATGACAATATTGTCAACCCCACCGCATTGGACGAATATCAAACATTACAGAAACACAAGTTTGACTTCAATAATGTAAGAATTTCAGATTGTCAACCGCAACTATATAAAAGACTTTTATGTGAATCCATCTTCATTAAAATGAATGGCTCGGTTAATTTTAGAAGGGACGCCGAAAATTTAAAGAACGCTTACAACAACCTCCTGCTAGAAATTAAAAAATGACGAACATAGAACCACTTACTATAGTCGAAAAATTTGACCTTCATTCAAATGGTGGTTTCTTGATAATAACAAATAAATAAATGAACAAAGAAAAGAATTAATATTTCCTTCTCAGCTAGCCATTCTTCACACTTTTCACATACGAACACAATAAAGAACTAAATCAGTGCAATATTACAGCTGCCTCAATTAACATTATCTGACCATTATTCAACGATAGAAATACACAAAACTATTGGTGAGTGACCTTATTTATGAGTGCGTATCTCCATCATGCCAAATATTGTTTAATAATTATTGGTATTTAACTTGTTTAAATTTTTTAAGATGACGGATTAAATAAAGCCGAAACGTTGGTCCAAGAAAACTAGTCGTTTTTTTCTGCCACTAGAGCATTGACCGATCAACCCAAACACAGAAAGTAACACGATCACTAATTATCATCACGGTCACCAAGAAACTTCAATATCAATTAATTTATGAAACTGAAATAAAACTTTCTTACTTTTAAATCTTCTGCAGAAGTGAAACAAGAGGAACAACCTTTTGCCTCACATGCATATAATGGCTGCATTGTTTCATCTTCAAGTGATATGTTGGATTTCTGGATATTCAGTTCCTTGATACCTCGGTTATCATTGAAAGTAGAAAAATTCATTTGGTTTTCATTAAAAGTGTATGGAGAATTAATATACACTAAAATAAAAGAAATAAAATAGTATAAGAAAGACGGCCATGATATTTCAAAAATTCACCTTCTTCAAAATTACCGCTTATGTTATTGTAACTCTCATGTTGGTCGATAAGCATAACATTTTCCTTCATCGGTTGTTCCACAACTTCACTTAAAGTATTGACCTCATTTTCAAAGTTATCCGTGTCATTTTTTTGTCCTAAGTTGGAACTGTTAAAAATATTACTAATATGCCTGGAAGACTCTAGCGTTGGGTTCGCAGATGCAATGTGGATGTGTGGATGTAGATGTGGATGTCTAGACTCTAGTTTTCGATTTGCGTCGGTAATAATCGTCTGCAGTAGAGAGTCTGATTTTTTACATTGCTGCAGAAAATTGTAAGTATTGAATATATTGACTTCACATTGCAAGCATACTTGTTTTGGTAAACTGTCATCTTCCAATACCTAAAAACAAACAAACATAGAATAAAAATAATAAAACGCCACTATAAATAAGGCTGATAATTCAGTAAAGGATGATTTGGTTGGATATTGAAAATATCCAACCAAATGTAAAGGTAAAAACATCTAAACATGCAAGTCAAATTTAGATCTCTAAACAATAGATTCTAGTCTTTTCCCGAACATATTTATCCCGACTCATCACCTGAGAACCAAGGTCCCAAATTGTACTTATTAATATGTGTGTGATTTGAATTTTAATATGTTAATTTTGTGAAAGTTTTTTTTTAATTGAATTGATAATAAATGTAAAATATATATTTTAGACAAACTGATGATGGTGGATAAAGACACCGAAACGTATTTGTAACATTTTAAATAATAAACAATAAAATTGACTGAAACCCAGGAATACATTGGAATGAATTGAAGTACAGTCAGGAAAATATACAAATTGGATGAAATGTCAATAATGAAACAAATGGTGTTCAAAAATGATGCGTTTTATGGAGGCATTGATCTTGGCATTGGGCTTAATAATAGGGATAATGATTCTGCAAAGCAAGCTTCAAGTGCACTAGTGATAATAGCAGTGGAAATTAACACCTATTGGAAAATGCCAATAGGGTATTTTTTAATAGATGGCCTTAATGGATCTGAAAGAGCCAGTTTATTAAAAAGTGTTCTAAAATTAATTAATCAAACTGGGGCAACTGTACAATCGATCACTTTTGATGGAGCCTATGTTAATCTGAACATGTGTACCCATCTTGGGGCAAATTTTGATATTTTTCGGAAAAAATTCCAACCATGGTTTTTGAACTCTTATACTAACAAAAAAGTTTTCATATTTTTAGATCCGTGCCATATGATTAAATTGGTACGGAATGCCTTGGGTGATCTCAAATTTCTTGTGGACTCTGACGGAAATCACATAAAATGGTCATTTTCTGGAAAATTAATTGCAAACTCAAGAAAATGAGGGCCTTCATGCTGGAACTAAATTAAGTAAAAAGCATATTTATTTTTCAGACAATCGCATAAATGTTAAACTGGCAGTTCAAACATTAAATGTAAGGGTTCATAACGCATTTCGATTTCTTGAAGAATTGCACATTCCGCAATTTCAGGGTAGCATGCCAACTGCAAAATTTGCTTTTAATTTTAACAAAATATTCGACTTACTAAGTTGCAGAAATAAGTTTGCACATAAAACTGGCTTTAATATTGCTATTAATGATTCGATTTTTTGCAGGAACATGCAAAACAATTTGAAAATTATATAGTCGGAATTAAAACTTTGGCAAATGAATTAATTTTAAAGTCAAGAAGAAAACCGGGATTCTTGGGTCTTATTATATGTCTAAGGAATTCATTTGTATTGTATGAGAAATTGAAAGAAGTGGGTTTGCAATATATGTTAGCATTTAAACTGAATCAAGATTTTCTTGAAACAATTAGAAGAAATTAAAACTTAAAAAAAAAGAAAAGAAAAAACAATTAGAAAAAAAAAACAAAAACATTAGAAGAAAAGGGGGATTTAATAACAATCCGAATGCATTCCAATTCCAAACGGCATATAGAAGACTCGTAATAAAATCATAAATAAGTGAAAGCAAATATTCAAATTGTTTGAATGATGGATTGGAAATACTGCATGTTACTGCAAAAAAAAAGCAATTTAGTAAGTCCCATAATAGAAGAGGATTGTACATTTACCTTTTTTGATCACGATTATATTGAAACTTTATGGACTCTTACACCGAATGTGGAAAATGTAAAGTTCTCGCAAGTTTTGTGGGAAAAAAATTATTCGTAAAAACAGTATGTGCAAGGTTTGTTCAGATTTCTTAATAAATAAACCAGATGAAGTAGCTCCACTTCCCATTGCAATTAAAAATAGGGGTCCATACCTAATTCCTTCAGACGAAGCAGTTGGAATTTGTTTAATAGCCGAAAGAATTTCTAGACAAAATTTGTCAATTTTATTTTCGAAATCAAATATTTAAAATATTTTATTGTTAAAAGTATAAAGGGCAGTTGTAAACCTTTTTGATTGCAAAAAAATGAATATTCATGTTTTGTCCCAAGACGTGTTAGACAATCATAAAACCCAGTTAACTCAATTGATAAGTAATATTTTTTTAAAAATCCGCCTTTTTCATGAAGGAAAGACAAGCTCGGAAAAAACCGAAAACATTAGGCAAAAGTACACGAAGTTGATTTTATTCAAAAATCAATAAACAGCGATTCTAGCCTCTCAAGCAAGATCCGATGTGCTACAGTATCAAATGCTTTCAGTAACTCCAAAACTTTTTTGACCTGATCCAAGTGTTTTAGTATTGTTTCCGTAACCTGACATAATGCAATTTCCGTTCTCAACTTCTCCCTGAAAGCATATTGGTTCCTATGCAAAAAATTCTTTTAAAGTTCTAATCAACGAAAAGGCAATACGCTATTACTGCATTTGTTGTGGTGCATATAAACTATTCCCCTATTACAGTCTAGATTTGAGATGTTATTATGATCTGAGATATGAAAATTATTCTTCAATAATGTGGAAATAGCATATAACAATTTGTTAATATATACATAATTGTGGCTATGTTTTTCCTTTATTTGTTGCAATCGCATAAAAGTAATTTGTACAACTATTTTACCAAAGTGCTGCGCCAAATCAGCTGTGAAATCCAACCAATCAAAAATGTCCATGCGCAGAAACAGTACGCTCGGCTGTGAAACAAACTTATGCACAATCCATATTCCTATATCTCATATCTTTGCATCAAAAATTGGAGCCTACTACCAAACTTTTCCTACAATTGTTAGAGTCGTTTTATCTTTTTTCAATAATTTAAATAGCGAAATGCAATCAGAATCTCCAAAAATTAACTTATTGCATAAAACCATCTGTAACATATTGAGAAATCTGTTTGATTGTTTTTTAAAAAAGAATTACTCACTTGCTGTTCCAATTTCCAACATTGACTTTAAAAATCCTAATAATTTCTTACCCGTTTCTGACATCTATTTAGGTGTTAATGTACAGAAAACAATTTTAGAATCCGTAATATCAGAAGAGTAACTAACTTTTTTTAAGTTAAGGTGTTTAGAATTTTATATCGAAGGATGTTCACAAATAATAAAGCGGTACCCACTAAAAAATAATCCCATCGAAAAATTATGTTTTATGGATTCGGCAATAGTGAAATCAGGTTCCCTACAATCAATTTCTGATGTGGCAATGATATTTCCAAATGTAATAAATAATAGTTGTATATTCTTTTTCCTGACTGTACTTTAATTAATTCCAATGTATTCTTGGGTTTTCAGTCAATTTTATTGTCACTAATTATGGTGTTATGTGATGAGCCCTGCGTTTCGTCCCGGGTCCACCTATTGGACTCGTCAGTAAGGCTTAGGTGGAGGCAAGAGGTGGACCCGGGACGAAACGCAGGGCTCATCACATAACACCATAATTAGTGACAATAAAATTGACTGAAAACCCAGGAATACATTGGAATGAAATAAATAATAGTGAATTACAAGATCTGGACACAGAATGGCGTCTGTTGAGAAATATCGAAGAAATTCAAAAATGTTCTGAAAATATTGAAGATTTTTGGAGCCAAGTAGAAATATTGAAATATGAAGATGATACATTCATGTTTCCAATTTTAACGAATTTTATTTGTAACTTGCTTATTCTGCCTCAATCATCAGCCAATGTAGAACGGATATTTTCACAGGTTAATCTAATGAAAACTAAGTTGAGACATAAGTTAAAAACTAGTACAATTTCATCTTTACTTCACACCAAGAGATATATTGGTAGCGACAATTGTCATAGTTTTGAAATTAAAGATAAGCTTATGTCATCTATGAATGATAAAATCTTATACAGGGTGTCCCACCGGGAACCGCCGCGAGCGATATCTGGCAAACTATAATTAGGAGAAATTTGAAAATTGGACAGTATACGTAGGCCATTGGGGGCAAGCGATCTAAAATATTTTCAAGATGACCGCACTTGATGCTTATTTTAAATGGAACACCCTATATTTTATTACATTTTTGAATTCTACTCCAAATTTTAAATATATTTCATGTACAATATCATATACCTAAGTCTAACCGTTTTTGATATATTTGAAGTATTATGTAAAAAATGACAGTTGCAGCCACCCGAATAATTATTCATTTTTCCTATAAGAGAATATGTGCTTTTTTTCAAATTTCTCCTAATTATAGTTTGATATCGATCTCGGCGGTTTCCGTTGGGACACCCTGTATAAGGATAAATTGGAAGACTGAGGAAATATTTTTATTTAAACGTCAAAAAGAAAAGTGTTTAGTTCGTGAAATTAGTATTAATAATTTTATTAGCAATATGTATGATAAATATTTTATTAATTTTTTGAGTGTTTATTATTTTATTTTTGTTAACAATGTGTTGTAATGTTTAAAGACATATTATAAATATACATACTGACTCTTATATTTATTTTAGTATTGCTGTAAGTTCAAAAAAATTCAAGTTTTGACAAACGTGCGAGTTTATGGAGCCCTTAATAATGAAAGAAAAATGGGTCTACCGATTTTTTACGATATCTACCGAAAAGTGTCGAGCTTATCTACCGAAACTATATTTTCGGACCTGGCAGCGCTGACGGCTTGTTTCCAACGTTAACATGGGAACCTCTCGTCTCATTATTATTTGTCTCTACATTGGAGCATCTTGAAATATAAATTAGATACATTTTTTTGTCATAGTTTATTAATTTTCCATAGAAAAGTGATCAATCTTCTTTCCATCAATCGAAAGGAAAATAAATTTGTTTTAAAAACTCCCTTTGCAAGGTAGCGATTTTAACTCTGGCCGAACAGTGTTTTCCCGCCAATTCTCATATGTCCCCATTTAACTTTCTATGCCCCATATATGGATCGTAGGACTTGTGACAATTTTATCATACGTGCTATGTCCTACGACCCTCATGTGGGTCGTACATTTTTGACAATTACTGTGTATATTTTCCTGACTGTATTTCAATTTAATCCAAAAGAAATTCCTGGGTTCCAGTCAATTTCATTGTTTATTATTTAAAATGTCACAAATACGTTTCGGTGTCTTTCTCCACCATCATCATTTTGCCTAAAATACACATTCACGGTCATCATTAATTTAAAAACAAGAGCCCTATTAAAATATTCCTACTAAAATACAACTTACACACATATCAAAAAGTATATTAAAAAACGTCGAAACGTATTTGTGACATTTTAAATAATAAACAATAAAATTGACTGGAACCCAGGAATTTCTTTTGGATTTTTGACAATGTGGCATCACTTTGAAATCACCTGATATTTGTTTTAGTTTGCAGTAACACGTGGTAAATTAGGAAATTGTCTTTCCATACTCCTAAAAGCTAGTGTTTACTTATTTAAATTAAGCGTGTATTTTTATGAATATAACAATGGCCGGACGAAAACGTAAACTGGCCGAAAAAGAGTTATTAGATCTAGCGGAAAATATATCAGAAATAAGTTCCAATAGTGACTTTGATTCGGACGACAGTGTTCTGGACCCGACTTACCATAGTGACTGCGAAGATGAGGATTCAAGTTTTGATGACATAATGAATAGTGTCAGTCAAGATGAAAGGGACCAAGACATTAGTGAAGTAGATCCGGACAGTGGAGCAGAGGGGAATGACCTGGATTTTTGGACATCACCCGTACTGCCTTTTTCAAGTTTTGCTTTTAGTGTGGCACATATAGCTACCACTTTAGTCACTCATAATATGGAACCGATAGATATTTTATGTTGTTTATGACTGATGATATTATTGACCTAATGGTTGAACAAACAAATAACTATGCTGTAGAACTTCGACGCCAAAAAAGTTTAGTGCGCTCAGCAAGAATTTCCAGGTGGTACGATACAAACAGAGAAGAAATGAAAACATTTCTTGCTAAGTATAACTAAACGTTTATAAAATGAACCTTCATAACTATAATCTCTATGTACAAGGTGTTCAAATTTCTTTGACTTTTTTTCTGTTTTCTTCGAAATTTGGGCTAACTTGTTCCGTTTGCGTTATGAAGGTTTAACTTTTAAGTAAAACTTTCAAATACCTAGGTATTTTTTGTAATATTTATTTTGTGATTGTTTCAGGGGTGCTTCTTTTGATGGGACTTTTAAACCTCCCAACATTAGAAGGTTATTGGAAAAAGGACCCCCTCTATTACAATGAACTTTTTCATTGCATTCCCATAAAATACAACCGTTTTACAATATTGTTAAAATGTTGGCATTTCGAAGACAAAACTGTTCCATCAGAAAACTGCCCGTCAAAAATTGCACCCTTATTGGATCCTAATAGGAATAACATGAAAAATTTGTATTCTCTTGGTGATACAGTTGTAGATGAAACTATGATTCCTTTTAGAGGCCGTCTTAAGTTTCGGCAATATAATCCATCAAAAGCTTGTAGATATGGTATAAAAGTTTTCCAAGTGTGCTCTCCATTTGGATACACTTGGGACTTAAAAATATATGATGGTATATAATTTATGATGGTAAATATACAGTGTGTCCAGTATAAAATGATGTACATGGGGATATTGGAAACCGTTAGAGTTACAGGGTGGACCAAATGGGGAAAAAGTTGCGCAATGAAGTGCCTATAAATAATCTGTCTTCAACTTCTTAGAACTCGGAATAGTAACGGATATACAGGGAAAAAAAGAAAAAAGTGCGTTTTATAAAATCCTTTATATCGTGTTTATTATAAAAGATACAATAACGAAATTTTCAGGGTGGGGGTAAGAAATGAGCGTGAATTTGAAAATAAAGTAAAAAATAATCTAGGCCCACTATGTTCAATGAGGCCGAAGTCAACTTTTGTTTTTCTTATGGGCGCCATATTGAATTTCTGCATTTTTAGATTCCCCTTTAAATATGCTCTTCAACCATGTATAACATGTTTATGTTCGATCAAGATAAATAATTAAAATTAACAAAATTACGATTTAGTGGTAGTAGGCATTGATATTTCTATTAATTATTACTTTAAATTATTATTGTTCATACATCGAACACCGCAAAAGAACAAGTAACATTTTAGGATTAAAGTAGGTGTTCAAATAAGCCACCGTTTTCTCGCACGCACAACGTACATCGTCTCATTACTGCTTCACAGGATTTTCTGATCATTTCTGGGGTAATTCTGTTAACAGCATTGCCCCATGCAAAAAAATCAAGCGGTGTTGTGTCAGGGGATCTCGCAGGCCATCTTACTGGTTCCAGGTTGCTATCCACTTATTGGGAAATTCGTGATTTAAAAATTCTGTGATAATACGTGCATTATGTGGCGGCGCGCCGTCTTGTTGGAAATACAAGTTTTGCAGAGTAGCTACTGGAACATCCATAAGTGCTTCCGCTACGTTAGTTTGTAAGAGGTTCATATATCTCTCGGAATTTAAGTTCTCATTAAAAAAAATGGTCCAATCACGTGGGTACCCACAATACCTAACCAGACGTTAAATCCATTCCTAACTTGGTGCCTAACTTGACGAACTAGCCGTGGATTTTCATCTGACCAAAAAACGGTATTTTTACGATTAAATAGTCCACATTTAGTAAATTGCCTCTCATCTGACCAAAGGACTTTTAAGGAAAAGTTTGGTATCTCGTTATTTCTTTGAATAAACCACTGACAAAATGCCATTCTTCTAATCGCATTGCCATTCTGAGTCCCTGGCAGGACCGTTCACGATAGGGGTGATATTTATAACGCTTTAAAATACTATTCGCCGTTGACCGCGCAACACCTGTTGGGGCTTCAATTTGTTGTAAAGACGTACGAGGTGTCTCAACCACGCTTTGCATTACCAAATTTTCTTTATTTTCGTCTGGAAGTTTGTTTTTCTTTACCTTAGCAAAACTCTCGTAAGCTACAAGGTTGTCTTTCAGACGCCTAAACATAGTTCTACCAGGTTATCGCCTTTCTGGATATTTATTTAAATAAATTTCTTCAGCTTTCGCTTCATTTTCATTCATTTTTCTTCATTCATAATTTGAAAAGTGATTCATTTTGAAACACACAATTAATTACAAACACTTGACACTGACAATAAATTCTACTTTGACAGTTATCTAGGTAATTAAAACACACAACAAACGTCACTATGGGGAAATTGAGGAGAAATATCAATGCCTACTACCATAAAATCTTAATTTTGTTAATTTTAATTATTTATCTTGACCGAACATAAACATGTTATACATGGTTGAAGAGCATATTTAAAGGGGAATCTAAAAATGCAGAAATTCAATATGGCGCCCATAAGAAAAACAAAAGTTGACTTCGGCCTCATTGAACATAGTGGGCCTAGATTATTTTTTACTTTATTTTCAAATTCACGCTCATTTCTTACCCCCACCCTGAAAATTTCGTTATTGTATCTTTTATAATAAACACGATATAAAGGATTTTATAAAACGCACTTTTTTCTTTTTTTCCCTGTATATCCGTTGCTATTCCGAGTTCGAAGAAGTTGATGATAGATTATTTATAGGCACTTGATTGCGCAACTTTTTCCCCATTTGGTCCACTCTGTATCTTTAACGGTTTCCAATATCCCCATGTACATCATTTTATACTGGACACACTGTATATGATGGTAAATATGATGGTAAAAATATATGATGGTAAATACACTTGGGACTTAAAAATATATGATGATATATGATGGTGGAGAAAGACACCGAAACGTATTTGTAACATTTTAAATAATAAAAAATAAAATTGACTGAAACCCAGGAAATTTTGAAATAAATTGAAGTACAGTCAGGAAAATATACACAACAATGAATGGGATGCTTGGGAACAAAAGCAAGATAAGTCAGATGGATGGAAAAGAATTAAGACGGACATATGGGAGATTGCATGCAAAACTGACAAACTGATGATGGTGGAGAAAGACACCGAAACGTATTTGTAACATTTTAAATAATAAACAATAAAATTGACTGAAACCCAGGAAATTTTGAAAAAAAACTTAAAAATATATAATGGACAAAATTAAAAACGCGAAGGGTTAGATCTTCCTGGTAGTACCGTAATCGAACTGGTTGAACCTCTATTAAATGCTGGAAGATTGGTTATAACAGACAACTATTATACGAGTATTCCACTCGCCAAATACCTGTTTGAAAGAAAAACAAATTTATTAGGTACCATAAGAAAAAATAGATTGGATCTTCCTAAGAATGTGGTTGACTTCAAATTACAAAAGGGCCAGATAATTGCACAACAAAATAATTTTATTACTTTTCTTAAGGGGCGCGATCAACGTGATGTCCATATTCTTTCCACTTGCCACGATGATCCAATGAAAGTGTATGGGGAAAAAATAAATGGAGAAGACAAAGTGAAGCCACTGGCAATATTGGACTACAATAAAGGAAAGCAGGGTGTAGATATCTCTGACCAACTATCTAGTTATTACACTTGTCTCCGAAAATCTTTGGTATGGTATAAAAATTGGCTATTGAAATAATTTGTGACACTTGTTATCAATACGTATATATTGTATAATTCTGTGCGTCCAGAAAAAAAGATTAAATTATTTATCCACATTAAAAATTAGAGAATCTCTTATTCGCAGCCTGCTTAAAACAAATGAAAATATGAAGAATTAGAAAAAAATGAAGAACAAAAAAAGCAAGAAGGAATTCACAAGCTAGAGGAACTAACTAGACATGAAGGTTATAAAATATATAGGAAACGCTGTCATGGATGCTACACAAAGCTAAGAAATACTTTAAGTTCGACAGAAGCTTGTAGAAAAACTAAAAAAGTTTCATCTTTTTGTCGTCAGTGCAACCAAGCATATTGTATTCCTTGTTTCGCAGAAAATCATTGATTTTGATTTATTAATCGGCAAAAATAATTGACCTTTTTCTCTTGTTAATGTTTGCTTATTTTCTTTCAATTTTTATAAGTTTTATTACGTTAAAAAAATTATTTTTATTTTGTATGCTAATTTTGTATAAGCAGTATCTCAGGTAATAAACTGAATATCAGAATGATTTTTTTACCAAAATGTAGCTTTTTTTTCTTCTGAGTCCTTTTAGCAAACACAACAGTATACTCATACGTCCATCTTAATATTTCATCATAAGAGAACACATATTTACTATGACTCACATATGGGTCGCGGGCTCACAACTTAGAGCCTATACGACCCATAGGTGACGTGGACAGTGAGCGTGTTAAGAAATAATAAAGTAAAAAACAAATGCCCGAATGTTTTCGGACGGGGCGTCGTAGTTGACACCGGAGATGTTTTGCCGTCGGTTTATCTTATCGAAATGGGGTAAATTTCAGTGGGGGAAAAGTGGTAGAAACCGCATTTTCTCGAAAAATATTCAGGAATAAAGTTGGTGGTAGTGGAATTTTCTATAAGGTATTTTCTATGAAGTAAGGCAAACTGTAAATCACGAGCACAATGCTTGCGACCGCCGGTATAATATGTATAAACAACTTACCACTATGGAAGTACACGCTCTAAGCATTTGAGCCAAGCTGAGCTCTTTCTGATTAATGCACTGCAAAGAAAATAAAGACGTTGCCTCCAATGCTTTATCTAAGCAGGTTCTGCACATTTCAGCAAAATCCTGGGCCATTATTTAATTAGTTTGTTCACACCTCGGAACATAAATGTGTTTTGATCACATGAACCGGTTCACTTAGTACCACAATAACACTTCCTTTTAAATGGAAGAACACTCCTTAAGAGGACAAACACACCATACTCAAGATGAACAGCATGCTCACTAATGGTAATTATAAACATTGAAATGAAAGCAATGTACTAAACATACTCCATAGACATAGAGGTACTCAACAAAGAGGGATGTGCCATGGACATAGTGACATCAATGTTCTTGTCTAGTCGCAAGCGTAAGCTTATCGACTTTGACGTCACAATGTCCGGCGAGTTTTTCGAACGTTACTTTGGTGTATAAAGACCTGGGGGGAAAAACCATACATGTCCATCCGACCATAGAAAAAATAAAATAATTTAGTATTTTATTTGCTATTAATAATAAAATGTTTTATTTACTGTATGCATGCGACTTACTTTTGAGAAAAATGGATTTTTAGTTAAGCAACTTCTATGGGAAACAAAAAAGATCCAAAAGAAACCGAAAATTATAAGCAAAATGTTTATCTTGTATTTGGCAATGTGAGTTCATAAAAATAAAAAAATAACCAAAAATTAATATTTTATGTTTTTATTTGTAAAAACAAGATATTTTCTTATTTCATTCAATTATTCAATCAATTCGGGATACCCAACACGTCGCTGTCATCATTATTAGCTTCAACTTCCGTCTCAAGCCAGTTTTCACAAAACTGTCTGGATTCTGGACTACCAAGGAACCGGTGAACACATAAAAACAATAGTTGTTCATGGTGTCTACTTCATTCGTGTGACTCCTTTCTATTTCTTCTTTAAAGAATAAAGTTTTTGGCTCTTCCATAACTGAAGTTCTGTAGCCGTCGTTTTATTTGTATAAGGTCTGGAATCAGAGATCTTTTTCAATTTCCTTCTGCAATATGGAGAATATAATTCGACAGAAATGGACATGAATACTTCTTTCCGCTTGCCGCTCGCACATAAATTATTTTTCCCCAGTAAGGCAAATCTTTCCTTAGTGATCATTGGGGACAGGCAAGGTTGTTAGCCTTGGTGATTTCATATTTCGAATCATTTCGTTCTACTCTACTAGGTTTTCCCTTCGGGTGTTCATAAGAATGGCCTTCCTGAGTTGCCCCTGTGGATACGAAAATTCGTAATTTTCACTAAAGCAATGAAAAATGCAACAATGCTTGATTTTTTCAACAAAATAAAAAATAAACAGAAAAATTCAAGCGAAAAACTACTATTATCGAATGTGGTCTGTTTCAACTAATCCACCTTCAAGCCTGATGCACTTTTCAATGCATTTGCGATTGTTATTGGCAACTCTCATAAATTCATCTCCATTCATTTCATGGTATGCTTGTCTTATTCTCTCACATAGTTCTTCTCGAGTTTGCGGCCTTACTTTGTAAACCTTTTTCTTGATAGTACCCCAGAAATAGAAATCTATTCGCTTAAGGTCAGGAGAAAGAAGGTAATGGTAAAGTATCGATTTCGCCAATCCCGGACCAACCGGGAGTTATGAATAGATGCACCGTCTAGTTGGAAAAGCATTTCTTGTCGCACGTTGATAGGCCGATCCTCGATAATATCCTATAATTCATTATTAAAAAAAAATTAAGCAATCGCTCAGCATTTAAGGTAGTGTAGAAGAAAAACGGACCAATTATTCTGCCACCTAAAATTCCGCACCAGACATTAACCCAGATAACACAAGATAATCTATGGAGAATCCAAGAATATACAATCCAGAACATTTAATATTCCACGAATATTCACAGTGAATATTCCAAGGACAAGAAAGTTGTAATTTTGAAATGTGCTATAGACATCCCAAGAATAATCTTCGGAATCTTCTATGAATATGCCTGTATATTCATGTCACGTTCTAGGAATATATATTTTTGCTAGTAGTTTTTGGTAACGTGGAATACTCTTTGGAAATTGAAGCAAAAAATCCAAAAATATGGAAAGTTAAATTTTGCATTGGGTATTATGGCCAGCATATGTTTTTACCTGTTTTGTGATACTACCTAATACTAACAATATTGGAAATCTATAAATGACACACAAATTTCATTACTATTAATCACATATTTTATTAATATATAATATTAAGGGTCATTATTTGATATTTTTGTTGTCTTGAAACCTTTTCTTTTGCTTTGGCAAAATAACACCCGAATTATGAAACTTTAACGATATAATTCGTTTTTAAAAAGCTTTTATTATTACAACGACAATTTATTTAGCTACTTAATTCCACAACGTGGTTACAAAGAATGAGTTCTCATGCAAAACAGTCAAATGAGGAAAACACTTCTGCTGACTCGTGGAATGTTGGAGTATGGTGGTTTCCTAGTATTGTAGTTGCAGAGTCAGGTGGGTATGGCTATGTAACTCCCGACTTGTACTTCAATCTCCTTAGCCGTCACCCATTGATCGCACACAGCATCTAAAAAAATATTTTCAATGAAAAAAAAACGTCATAAAATTAATTCAGACGTTTAGTATAGTTATGTTATAAACAGCAATATTTGAATTAACGTTAATCCGTTTTTTGCTTTGAAACAACAAAAATATTAGAATCAAAGTCAAAGAAATCAATAAAAAAACGATATATTGCAGCAAAACTTACCCACAATGATGCTAAACAATATTGAAGACTTGAATGATTTCTTGCCTTTATGGCCCATCATGCTGTAGCCTAGCATGTACATATCGTCCATAATTTTCTCGCAAATCCTCCGTACCTGCTGCACCAAAATACTACTACTACCACTTGGAGGACGCTATAAAAACCACTGCAAACACTTTACAGGAAAACTGTGTGAATGAATACAAATCAGTGTACAAACGCTGATATTCAAGTGATTCAATACCAGGATTCAATATGGTGCATTATAGAGTTAACTCTTTGTGAATATTGGCTTTTGCAGTTAATAACCCAATGAGAATTTTCTGTAAACCATTATCTACAGTTTGAGAAGATACTATCCCATTGGAAGTGAACGTGGCCTCATCAGTAAACATATTTTTTCCTAAAAAAGTTCTATCATTTAAAAATTTTTGCGTGCCAATCCTCAAATCCATTTGAGGATTGGCACGAACTGCAGGTATGATGGAATCATCATTACATGTGTTCAATTTCGAAGTTGAGCGTGAAGCGGACTGTTCAACACACTTCCAGTTTGAGTGAAACACAAATTCAACCCTGCTGCAGTTTTATGTCTAATAGGATTTCTCTGTGTCAACTTGTCTGCTACTTCGAACTGCATCACCAAATAATCTAATTATTTCTATTTCCTCCCACAAACTGAGATGTTCAATAGGCATTTTGTCAGCGCACTGACGCAATTAATGTCAGATCAGTAATTGTTAGGGGTGGCTAATTGATTTCCATGGCTCTCTAGTGAATACTGATACAAAACTTGGAACTTTGCGTCCGAAAAAAAGAATTGCCCCTATTCGCAATGTCGTAGTGCGACATTGCGTGGGTGTTTATCTGAAGGTAGAAATGGGTACCCTAAACAATTAAGCTCATAACATTCTACCTCTGTACCGAAACTGAAAACCCTGCTTCTAAAAGGAAATAAAATACAGGGGTGTTTCCATCAGTGCGACACACTGTACATGTTAAATATTAACCTAATAAAATTGAAAAATCAACAATTGGACAAGAAGAATAAAACAATGAATAGAAAATTAATTACAGCATCCGCCCACGGTTTTGACGTCAAAAATCGGTGTACTTAATGAATCAGACCTTGAACGATCATGGTTGGACTTTGACACTGACACTCGACCTCTTAGTCAAACACGGTAGGAAGAAAAAGAGGTAGAACACGTACTGTAAACCATAACACGTAATCAAACATAAAACATTATTTTGTTACCAACAACTGCATTCAAATATTAATACAGTTTTCGAACTTCGTGTAATATTTACTTCGCGTTTGGTCCGAACTTAATAAGCATGTAAGTATAATAACAGATCATCCATACAACAATTTAAACAAACAAAAATTAAGAACAAGTTGCTATCTACACTCTGACTTATAAATTGTTCTCTAATTCTGGATCAAAACCTGGAATATTAATACTTTTTATCAGTAGTACTGCCCTTCACAATGTCTGCATTGGAGTTGCTGCGCCAAGTATCACAACTTGTATTTACTCCCAAATGCTTTGATAACTACTTTATTGATTTCAATCTTACTGATGGTAAGTTTGTACTAGTAAATGACTGGTCCTCAGCATAATTACTGTTTTTTTGC
This sequence comes from Dendroctonus valens, assembly GCA_024550625.1. Taxonomy (NCBI): domain Eukaryota; kingdom Metazoa; phylum Arthropoda; class Insecta; order Coleoptera; family Curculionidae; genus Dendroctonus; species Dendroctonus valens. Next base: position 305,531 of record JAJTJO010000515.1, read on the forward strand.
AGTTGACTGTTTTAAATCAACATTAAGTAAAGGCCTTGGTCTGGGCTTGATTTTGGGATCAATCCTCGTTAAACTACCCCAAATATTGAAGATTGTGAAAAATAAAAGTGGACAAGGAATATCTCTAATAGGAGTTAGTTTAGAACTTGTTGCAATTATGATCTATATGTCTTATAATTATGTAAATGGCTTTCCTTTTAATTCATGGGGTGACACTTTCTTTGTAGGTGTACAAACTTTGATTATTGCTGCTTTAGTTTTATCATATTCGGGAAAAGTCGTGGAAGGGTTGGTTTATGTAATTCTAGTTCTGTCAGGTTGTTATGTCCTGATGAGTGGAATAACTCCAATGGATTTGCTGCGGACTCTTACATCAGTCAACATTAGCTTAGTAGTTGGCAGTAAACTAACGCAGGCATATACTAACTATATGAATGGGCATACTGGACAACTTTCAGCAGTTACGCTAATTTTACTTTTAGCAGGATCGGTTGCTAGAGTATTCACATCGATTCAGGAAACTGGTGACAATATTGCCATTGCAACATACGTAGCAAGTAGTGCAGTAAATGCCTTACTTGTAGGACAATTAATTTATTACTGGAATGCTGTCCAGCCTGCAAAGAAATCAAAGAGCGAATGAAAATAAATTAATGTGCATCTGTGTGCAAATAAGTTTTTTTACAGAATCATACATTTATAGAAACTGGCAGTAGTAAATTAAAAATTTGTTTAAAAAATCATCATATTTGTCAGTTTTATTCCAATTAATTATCACTTCCATAAAATATATCTACGTTGGGCATAAAATAAACGCTACAACGATTTTATAGATATAACACAGCTTGTAAGCATATAATACATTGTGTCACTTAATCGAATGATAATCTTCAAGGGTGTGGTTCTACGAAGAAATTTTAATGGTCATTTGCTTTAGAAGGTCCAAAAATGTGCCGTTATGAAAATTTGGGATACGTATTGAAAAGTTATCAGAATACAAAGAGATATGAATAATAAATTTAAAACATAATTAGTGCCTTGCCCTGGAAAAGCATTTACTAGATTAATATTTGTAGGCATAACGTTCACACATAATTTGAGGTAGGTGTTTCCCTGTATAATTATGTATTATTTTAAATTTATTTATTTTATAGTTATACTAACTTTATTTCAAAATTTCCTGGGTTTCAGTCAATTTTATTGTTTATTATTTAAAATGTTACAAATACGTTTCGGTGTCTTTCTCCACCATCAGTTTGTATGTCTAGATGTTTCTACCTTTACATTTGGTTGGACCTTTCCAACCAAATGTAAATGCGGCAAAATAGCCATATAATGGCTATTTTGCCGCATCTTATTTTAAATAATTCAAATTCAAAATATTCCTGGGTTTCAGTCAATTTTATTGTTTATTATTTAAAATGTTACAAATACGTTTCGGTGTCTTTCTCCACCATCAGTTTGTATGTCTAGATGTTTCTACCTTTACATTTGGTTGGACCTTTCCAACCAAATGTAAATGCGGCAAAATAGCCATATAATGGCTATTTTGCCGCATCTTATTTTAAATAATTCAAATTCAAAATATTCCTGGGTTTCAGTCAATTTTATTGTTTATTATTTAAAATGTTACAAATACGATTCGGTGTCTTTCTCCACCATCATCAGTTTGTCTAAAATATATATTTACAGTTATCATCAATTTAAATAGAAAACTTTCACATAATTCACATATTAAAATACAAATCACACACATATTAAAAAGTACATCAAGAACATTGGTTTTCAGGTGATGAGTTTGGAACGAACATGGAATCTTCTCATTAAACAGCGATAAAAAAAACGAAATAAGAAGTAAATTGTGTAATATATTAACAAATTTCAAAAGTGGAACGTCGAACAAAGGTGTGCCCAATGATATAAATAAGCTAATATGTGAGACCAAAACTTTTTTAAATGAAAACACAAACATCTGTTTGCTAACGGCTGATAAATGTAGCAAGACAGTTGTTATGATGAAAAGTGAATATAGAACAAAAATGCTAGCCTTAATAAATGATTTAAAAACATATAAACCGGAAAAAAAAGATCTTACTACAAATATTCAAACAAAACTAAATAAAATAATAAATTCATGGCATAAAAATAAATTCATAACAGATAATTTAAAACGAACACTGTCTTGCAGCAACGGCCGAGCACCATTTATATATGGCCTGCCAAAGCTTCACAAAGCAGGCCACCCATTGAGACCGATAGTTAGCAACATAAATGCCCCAACTTACCAATTGTCTAAATACCTGTCAGCTGTGTTGAGTAATATATTGGGAAATTCACAATATCACGTTAGGGACTCATGGAGTTTCTGCGAATTTATAAAAAAACAGAAAATACGTGAAAACCATCGCCTAATATCACTTGATGTGGTATCGTTATACACAAACATCCCGGTAGATTACTCAATACAGTGCATAAGAAATAAATGGTCTGAAATAAAGGAACATACATCATTACCCGAAAATGAATTTATTGGGGCGGTAGAGCTATGCCTTAAGTCCACTTACTTCCGGTACGAGGACAATTTCTATTCACAAATATATGGAGTAGCTATGGGGTCTCCCATAGCTGCAACAATTGCAAACTTTGTAATGGAATGGAAGAAAAACTAATACCTGATTTGAATTTTAAATGTGGATTTTTTAAAAGATATGAGGATGACTGCATAATGTGCCTGCCAAACCAAAAAGTTCAATACACTCTGGATAAGTTTAATGCGTTCCATGAGACCATTAAATTCACCATTGAGGAAGACAAACAGATCATTGAACTTTTTGGGATATGACGGTTATATATGACGATAATGGGGAAATAAAAACAAACTGGTACACAAAGGATGTGTGGTCTGGTAGATACTTGAATTACCAATCATATGCACCTATACAATATAAAAAAAGTGTTGTAACAGCTCTTACTGATAGAGCGATTAAATTGGCACATTATAGATACAGAACAAAAAATCTTGAAAAAATAAAAAAGATACTAATAATGAACAACTATCCCAAGGCTTTCTTCGAACAAATTATAAAACAAAGAATTAATAAAATCTACAATGCAAATAAATGGAACAACATAAATAATATAAAAAGAAAAAAGAAGGTGAAATCAAGTATGTATCATTACCGTACATACCAGAAATCAACACAAAAATAAAAAATGTTTTAAAACAACATAATATTACTATAGCGGAAAAAACTAAAAACAACTTGGCAAAAGAATGTTTTACAAAATTTAAACCTAGAAGCGATAAGTTGGACACACCTAACGTAATATACAAGATTGACCGTTTGAACTGTGACAACACATACATAGGTCAAACAGGACAGGATTTAAAGAAAAGAATATACGAACATAAATATAGCTTAAGAAAGGTTAACGAAAATGGAACAGCATTAGCACAACATGCACAACAAAAGTTCCATAGTTTTGATTTCGATAACAAAAATATTAATCAATGAAAACAACTATAATAAGAGAAGAATCCATGAAATGATACAGGTTTAAAAACCTCAGAATGCAATGAATTTCAGATCAGACACAGACAATCTTAGCTCTGTGTATCATACACTAATTAAATGATCGCATGCATGAACTGATTGGACCAAGTAAATGAAGTATAAACACCTGATATTGAGGAATTGCAAAGCAATTCCTAGAATGCAATGAAAAGGCGAAAGATAAACAGTTTTTTTTTCGTTTCGCTCGCTTGATATCCAAAATATGGAAAATTCAGTGACCAGTCAAATGTGAAGGTAGAAACAACTATACGCGTAAGTTAAATTTAAATCTCTAAACAATAGATTCTAGTCTTTTCCCAGACATGTTTGTCCTGACTCATCACCTGAAAACCAATGTTCTTGATGTACTTTTTAATATGTGTATGATTTGTATTTTAATATGTGAATTATGTGAAAGTTTTCTATTTAAATTGATGATAACTGTAAATATATATTTTAGACAAACTGATGATGGTGGAGAAAGACACCGAAACGTATTTGTAACATTTTAAATAATAAACAATAAAATTGACTGAAACCCAGGAATATTTTGAATTTGAAGTGAATTAAAGTACAGTCAGGAAAATATACGTAACGATTTTAAATACTGTCACTCTTAGTTTCCATGACGAAAGTGGCCATTTTTAATGCAACCAAATGCCAAAGGAATGCTTACAGCTGTCAGTTACCTTTTGAAAATAATTAAAAATGATGCCCAGACGCTTAAATTATACAAACGAAGATTTTTAAAACTTGTTTATTACTTATGGGGAATGTGATAAAGTTATATCATGTCTAAGATGTCTAATTAAGATATGTGAGACGTCTTAAAGATGGGATAATAAATTACAACCAACATATACAACTGATTTACTAGTTCCTGACAATTTCTTACGAGACATCAAATGTAAATGTACAAAAGGCTGCACAAAATCTTGTAGTTGTGTAAATCACGGATTAAAATGTACCGATTATTGTGCAGGATTCCACGGTTAAACTTGTAAAAATTGCGAAGAAAATTTATTAGGCAGTAATGTAGACGTAGAAGATAGTAGTGAACATGATATTGATGGCGACAATGATGTCCAATTCCATGTAAATACAGACATATTAACAGCTAACGAATGCGTTTCCGACAACGAGGACAGCCAAAAGAGAGCTGGAAGACGAAATTCCGTGTTAAAAAGTATGCCAATTAATGAACGGATATTATAAATAAATTCTGTAAATTATGTATTGTATCGTAGATCTAAATTTCATTACGAACAACTTTAAAAGTATACATATTTTCCCTAAAATGCATACTTACCGAGTTATATGCGATTGTTTCCGAGAAAAACGCAATTTTCGCTTTTTTTTTTCACTTTTTTGTTGTTTATGCAAATAGCACACCTTTTCAAGTTGGCGCACCTCGATATTTTCAATGGGTATACCATTCCCGAGCGATTCCAATGGTCATCTAAGTTACGTCACGTTAGAGCCATATTTGAAAGATTTCGTCGTAAATCTCCTGGCCTATTAACAGTTCATCGGCAAATGCATTCGAATGACAAAGAATTATACATTCGAAAAGCTTCAATCCTCAATTTACTAACGCTGTCCGAAAAACGACCGTTCAATTGCCTTCTTGGCAGTAGGAAATTCAAGTTCAACAGCTGTTCAAAGAATATTTAGTTGATAGAAAGAGATTCACGTTTTAAAAAAGTTACAATTAATAGATTCAACTAAAATATATTTATTACTAAATAAATGTGAACTAATTGTTAAATAAAATCCATTATGATTAGGTTAAAACATGAGCCGTCCAGATAAATCTTTGCTTATTATTTGTTATGCTAATTTGATCAATATAAAATTATAAATATTTTTACTAATTGTAGATTTTTTAGATACTTGGCTGATATGGATCCAGAATTTTGCAGTCAACTAACGGAAGAAATTACAATCGAGGAAGAACTTGTGTGCGTTCGTAAACTTTGAAGACGAAGTTATTAGTAATATGAATGACACTCAAACTGAAACTATGAAAACTGCGAAAACTGCGCAAGTAAATCAATATAACTGGAACATTTGCGAGACATCAGTTTTTAGTAAATCAAACTTAACTATGGATTTGACCACACGTTCAGAAAATCAGTATACCTGTCGCATTTGTGGTAAAACTTTGTTATATTCAAATTTAGATAACCATTTGCAAACGCATCCAGACAAGTTTCTTTATGCGTGTGATTTTTGTAATTTACATTCATGATAAAATGTCACCTAACTAAGGATCGAAATCTTCATACTAGTGCAAATTATTACACGTGCCATATTTGTGATAAAACATTTGCTACGAAATCAAGATTAGAATCTCATTTGCCAACTTATTCAGACAAACGCCGTTTTCAATGTGATTCTTGCAATTTATTTAGCAAAAGAAAATGTGATTTAAATATTCACCGCAAAACACATGCAAAAGAAAAAGAGTATATCTGTAAAATGTGTAATAAAACGCTTTAATATCCAAGTGTTTTGATAAGTCATTTGAAGTCTCACTCAGATCAACGGCCATTTCAATGCGAATTTTGCAACAAAACACTTAAATTAACTTTTAAATTGATATTAATTAGTAAAATAGACAAACGGGCTTTTGAATGCGATATTTGTAACAAAACATTTAAATTTAATTTTCAACGACATACAACGAAACATTTCGAACAACAAATCAAAGAAAATTCAGCAGAACCTCTTTAATGCGGTCAATTGAAAGCACACGGTGTGTTCGGATTACCGATTTGTCCGAATTAGCGGAAAGATACTCAAATGACAAAACTTTTCAAATAATTGATTGAATTTCACTTAGATTCTAGTTACTAAATTAAAAATATAATTACCACAAAACTATAAAGTTCCTGTCAACATACATACTCATTTTTTTAATTAACGTATTTTTTTAGTAAAAATAACATTTTGATTCTGAAAACAAGTTTACGTATAAATTCCGAAATCAAGGAATAAAATAAAAAAACACACGCTTACATTTTTAAATACGTATTTTAATTTCAAATCTCCTCTATTGCACTGTCAAAAAATCCAAAAGATGTTTCTGTTTCTTACTCTTCATGTCTGTTGTGTGTGACTTGACGCGAGAGTCACACACCAAAATTATTTGGTCATAATAATTTTCTGCTGCCCATTAAGCATTTAAACGATGAAACCGCTTCATTGTACTTAATTGTACTTACATAAATGCAACGAAGTTTAATACAAAAACATCTACATAAATGTCCTCATTATTAGAATTCGATTTGTCATTTTGAAGAGGAGCTTCTTCCAAATCCATAAAGATATCACCATCTGTTAAAACTATCAGAATTTTATCAATACCAATTGTCCATTTTTCAACGGCTGCACTGTTGATTGAACTTCATTATTCAACTTCTTGCTAAAATCGTGTATTTCGTTCTTTTCAGTGGTGACCTCAATTGCTCGATTAGTTTTCCTTACAAAGCATGAAAATGGCTAGTCTGATTCAGGTTTAGAAAACGTTTTCTGGGACTGCAGTATCAAATAGTGACATTTTTTCTCAAGTTTTCCAATAGCTGAAATTCTTCTTGCTTTTCCCAGATCCAACAGTTTCAATTTATAATTTCCAGCAGCATTAGCACAGGACATAAAAGTTAACTCCTCATTACATACTTTGCGACCAGGAGCGTTTTGTTCCCTAAGACCTTTCAAAATAAGCCACTCTCATCGATCCAATCTTTTGGTTCCCAAACCAGTCTTTTGGTTTTTGAAATAATGTTTTCTTGAACGGTTCTCTACGGCATTACTGTTTTTGGAGAAAATCTCTACAGAAATACTCAATTGGAAAAGTTGTACTGTATTTAAATTAAAAGAATACGAGAAGCCGTCCGTGGTACTTTTAATGATACCGCCAGCCTCAATTATTACACAATGATTTTAATGAACGTGCAAAATCATTTGCACGCATTCAGATCTTTTACTCATGCAACCTTCATTAACATCAATAAAAATCACAGTCAATATCTACTTAGCGTTTTAGTATTTAGATTTGGTTAAGATTTGATTATAATTATGTTTCATTTGTTCTTTAATTATACTGAAAAAGAATGTAAAATAGTGTTCAATATTTTGAATTAATAAATATATTTCGAAATGTGTACTGGTGTTTCATTAAATTTTTACTCAATCAATAGTAAAAAGTAAAATACATATTTGCTCCTTTAATATCTATAGATTGACTAAAATTGTGAAGATATATGATCATAATAAAATCTTGAATTGCTTTTGCTTATGTATTTTTACTTTTAGATAAACAATTGATATGAAACCAGACATTTGTATTCAAGTAAAGACAAAAATTACAATCGAACAAGATGAGTTGTCTGCGCTGGTAACGGTTGAAGAAAATGCTACTAACAATCAAATTAGCGTTCAATGCGCTCTACATGTACACGCTGCGAAAACGTGCAAGAAGATAGTGATAAGATGAAAAATATAAGATAATAAATGTAATATTTCCTCGGTATATTTAGTAAAAGAAACAGAATTCAAAATTCATTTGAATGAGTGCCACGCAGAAGATCGGTCTTTCCAATTCGATATTTTCCAGTAAACCAACTCAAAACTAAAATCCCAACTCCAACAACCCAAACCGGCATTGGGGGTGTTAAAAAGCTCTATTGGATTGTACCAAATATTTCAGTTTAAGTTGCTTACCATGTAAGTGGCGCATTGTCAATATAGAGTGACTCTTTGCGAATAAAGAAGTTAGTTGTTTGTTAACCCTTCAACTGTGCGTTTTAACACAGTCGTTGTTTTAATATTTTGCGTTATAATTATTAGGCCATTTGTGCAGTACACCTCTCGATAATTTGCAGGAATGCATTTTATCTGTGGTGATTGCGAATAATGCATTACTACCCTACCTAGAACGATTTCCATTTCTAAATCAACCTGGATTTCGCGTTTTCACGGCTGTGCACAACACCTATTCTGAAGGAAGATTGCCTGGAATACTTGCTGGAGAAGGAAGACCTCGGGGGGTGGATGACGAGGACTCACTAAAATTTCAACACCATAAGAAACACACACATGCACTTTCACAAATCGACTAAAAATGGCGGAGAACCAAGAAGTCAATCAGAAGCGTTCGCATTATTGATGTGCCTCATACGATCTGTGTCTGGCAAAATGAACTAGTCCATAAATAAACCATTTAATAATATTTTGTGGAACCATCAATCTTCGGGTCGAACAATATACGTACCTGAGAATGTGCAGAGCCCTTTAGTATTATCGAGTCACTGTATGGTCTATAATATAACAAATGGGCGCATTCTTCACGATAAATTCCGCATTTGTTGATTGTGTTAACAGCCAGATTTGAGCTAAGTCAAATAGAGATCTGAACTGTTTTTTTAATTTTCACGTTGCAATCGTGTTTTAATCCCGAGGTTATTTATTTAATTAACTGGGTAAAAGTATTTTACCTCAGAAAAACTAAAATTTTGTATTCAAACTATGTATTTTGATTTGATTTTGAGTATTTGATATGATTTTTAAGCCCTGATTTTGCCAACTGTGCCCTATGAGGATAGGAGAATGGAACTCATGCGGACTCTGGAGTTGTCTCGGTGAGTTTGTGCACTTCCTTCGGACCGAGGATATCGACGTGGCGTTGATTGTCGAAACATGGTTGCGCCCCGGGGATATACTTAGGATTCGGGGGTACAGGCTCGAACGTGCCGATAGGCCCGGTTTAAGGGGAGGGGTGGCCATAGCGGTCAAAACGTCAATTCCATACAGGAGACTGCCACACAGGCAGTCATCAATAGAGAACGTCGGCGTTGAACTTCCTGATGGAGTTTTGATCTACTGTGGCTATTTCTCCACCGTACGCTTACAGGCCGCTGATGTCGATCCATTCTTCATAAACACCAATAGGGTGTTGCTAATGCGAGATTTCAACGCCCGCCATCCACTATTCAATAACCCTGGACATAAAAACGCAGCCGGCAATTTTCTAGCCGACTACGTTCGCGACAATGGCCTACTCGTTATGCCCACTTCATCCCCAACGCATTACCCGAACAGTGGAGGGAATCCATCCTACCTCGACTTCGGAATTGCCAGCAGTGACCATTTGCCCATTTACCTCGACATTAGGGATTTAAAGCGCACACAAACTAACGACTTTCGATATTCATACGAAAATTTCGATTTTCGCGAATATCGAAAAAGACTACAAGACCTGACGTGTATTCCGGGCCAGATTGATACTGTCGAAGCTCTAGAGCATGCGGTAAAAGGTTTGACCAGGAATATACAACGGACACAGCAAGCTTTGGCCAAAAAAGTTCCGAACAGACCGCGGCGCGACAATCTTCCTGAGGAAATTCTGGACCTTATTAAGGCGAAAAATCGAATCAGGAAGCGTTGGCAGCGATTCAGGCAATCTGCCGATCGCATAATGGCAGCAGAGCTTGCACGAGACATACAGCGCGAAATCTAAGCATACAGGAATTATACCTGGGCGGAGAAACTGCGAAATCTGACTCCCCGTGACAATTCCCTGTGGAAACTGTCGAGAAGTCTGCGAAAAGTCTATGAGCAAGTCCCCGCTCTTGAAAAAAGGGGCGGAGTTATATTACCACCAGTGACAAGTGCGAGCTGCTCGCCGACTTTTTGGCAGAAGTACACAAGGTCCAACCAGCCCTTCAGGATAACGAAATTGAAAGACAGACCGCTGTTTTTGTAGAACGGAAGTATCCTATACCACCCTCGATTTTGCATTCCTATATAACAACCCCGTCGGAGATACAATCGTGTCTTCGGCGCCTCCCTAGCCGAAAAGCCCCCGGGCCAGACGGCATCCCTTATCTACTCCTCAAAAACTTACCGCGGAAAACTATTGTGCTAATAGTACAAATAGTCAACGCAGTCCTTAAATTGCAGCACTTCCCACAGGACTGGAAAAACGCTGTAATAATCCCCATCTTAAAGCCGGCAAAAACCCGACCGAACCCGCCTCTTATAGGCCAATTTCCCTCTTGAACACCCTCGGCAAATTAACCGAGAAGGTCATCCATTCGAGATTACAGGCAGCAGCCGAGCTTCGAAGTTTAATCCCGGATGAGCAGTTTAGCTTTCGACCAAGACACAACACAACGCTACAGACTGCTAGGATCGCAACGGATGCCTATGCAGCATTTAATAAGCTTCAAAGTACGGTTATGCTGCTTCTCGACATGCAAAGGGCCTTTGACACAGTCTGGCACACAGGCCTGCTGTACAAGTTGTTTGCAGTGCATTCACTGCCACTCTACCTAGTTTCCCTGATAGCGTCCTACCTAAAAAACCGTTCCATCCAGGTGAAAGTGGAGAATACCACTTCTGCCAAAAGACGCATCGCGGCAGGTGTACCACAAGGAACAGTGATTTCGCCGCTGCTGTATACATTGTACACAGCAGACATTCCAAAACTTCCCACTACAAAAATAGCACTATACGCTGATGATACGGCTATCTACGCATCGTCTTTTTATGCTCAGGCTTCGAAATCTCGCATTGCACATCACCTGAGTTTATTGACGCCGTATTTTGACAAATGAAAACTTAAAGTGAATCCCAGGAAGACGGAACTTATTATCTTTTCGCGCAAATTCACTAACAACAAAATCTTATCACCACTCGTGGTCCAAAATACTCCTATCAAACCAACAAAAGAGGTGAAATACCTGGGATTCAAACTAGACGCCCGACTCCATTTCAATAAGCATGTTGACTATGCTGTACAAAAAACTGCCATGGCCCGAAGAAAGTTGTACTCTCTTCTGGCGCCAAATTCTTTCCTATCACCTCGAAATAAACTTCTGCTCTACACCTCCACTATAAGGCCCATACTGACCTACAGCTCCCCTGTCTGGCACTCTGTCTGTGATTCCACGAGACGACGTGTTCAAAGGACCCAAAATAGGTTCCTAAGAGGCGTCCTATCGGCTGACAGATACACCAGAATAACCGAAATGCACGAAGCTACAGGGATGGCCTATATAGCCGACTATATGGATACCATCGCTGAAAAATTTTATCATAGCGGAGTGCAAGGCTCAGTCCTCACGCGAATTATCACCCAAGTAAGAGCAAACGATCGCCCAACCCATGGTCCCCTGTATAAGCGACTTCCCATATTTTATGAGGATTTTGTCCCTGACAGTACGTGACGACAAACAAACATTGCCTGCCAGTTGCAGACAGTCGTTTCTAGCAGGCTGGAAACGCACAAATCCAACATAACGTGACTTGACGGGTTCGTCCTGCCTCGTTCTGGCTGGTGTTGGCTGGCCCTTGCACCGGTCGGGGCGGGGGCGGATGGATTTGGTCATCTAGTTGAAACTGCCGGCGGTTAACGCCACGGCTGACAGTATCAAACTTAAAGGTCGAAGCAAAAGGGGTTTTTGGCTTCCCTTCAGGAAGACCTTTTTTCCTTAATGAATGCCCCTCGAATAAAACCAAAACCGCCACTTCAAGACTATCTCCTGACGTTGTCGTGCGTATGGCTAGCTCGGGAATGTCCATGTTAGGGCACTGCCCAGGTAATGGACGACTTAGCGAGCCTATTTAGATCATGGGCAAAGAGCAACCGGCCGAACATCTGGCCAGACATGGGACATTTTACTGACTTATGTTTTTTGTTTTAAACTTTGTTTGTGAATTTAGTAATGTGAATGTTTAATAAATTTTATCTATCTATCTATCTATGTATTTTGAAAAAGTAGCACTCGCCGTGTAAGATACGAATTTCACCGAAACTTTTCCAATATGAAATAAGCTCTCCTGGAATTGCTCATGAGTAGAGGGCGGAATATATGCAATTTCATGAAAAATTGCATATATCTAAAAAATCTGTATATGTGTGCATGTTTGGAGGTTTTTCTTTCCATCTTAATAAAATATGATGGAAATTCCAGCGGCGAGCGTAAACTGCCTTGTAATGTCTCGTCAATAAAAAACCAGCGCGTCGTCTTTTAAGTCGGCGGCACCTTTGCACTCGGACACCGCCTATGAAAAACAAAGACGCCGTCGACTGCTCAGTTCAGTTTGTCGATAGAGTTCATTGTGAAAATAGTGTTTTGATAATATTTATTTGATTTCAAAATGTCTAAAACGCCAAAAACGTTTACTAATTAATATTAAAATATTACTGAGTTGGAGCTTAGTGGACATAAAGTATTTTGCAAAGTTTGTGGGAAAATCGTAAGTACCTATAATTTTTTAATCGCTACTGGTTTATTTTTAAAAACGGATAAATTTTGAGATAGCTGAAAATTAAAGTTTAAATTTTTTTATATTATGACAACCAGTATAAAAAAATCTGTAAAAGTTCGAGCAAAACTATCAGATCTCAACTTTTTATCCTTTATCGATTAACATCCAGTTTGAACATCAAAATTTCAAATTTTTTTGTTTGAACCACTCACCAGAAGTTAAATGATTTTTTGTTACAGATTGTCTGTGAAAAGAAGTTCCAAGTGGATCAAAATTTGAAAACATCTTTGCATAAAGCGAAGTTGCAAAAGATTAAACCTTGTCCCGTTCAGCAGTCCGTGAAAACAACATTTCAAAATGTCGGAGACAAAACAATAAATGAAGCGGAGGTGTTTCATCAAGACTTATGCAAAGTTTTAGTCGCGGCGAATATTCCTTTAAAAAAGCTTCAAATACCCAATTCAAAAATTTTTTTGAAAAATATTGTAACAAAAACATCCCTGATGAATCTACCATAACTAAGAAGGATGTGAATACAGTATATAAAACGGTAATACAGGAAATTAGAGTTGCTCTGCACAATCATACTTTTTATATTACTGTTGATGAAAGCACAGATGCTTGTGGTCGATATATCGCACATCTTATGATTGGAGCCTTAGAAGATAATCCAAGTAAAGCCTATTAATTTTTTTCAAAAGAGTCATCAAATCATCGTTATTAGAATTGTTCTTGCCAAATGCAATACCAGCAGAAAAGTTTTTGGCGTTTTGGTCTGATGCAGCACCGTATATGGTAAAAGTGGGCCAAAACATAAAAATATTTTATCCTAGCATGGTGCATGTCACTTGTCTTCTACATGGAATAAACAGAGTTGCAGAAACCATCAGAACTGAATATCCGTTGGTAAACAAACTAATTTCAAACGTAAAAAAAGTATTTTTTTTACCTCTAAGGCACCTCTAAGAGTGCAGCTATAGAAGGAGTGATTGCCAGGCGTAAGTTTACCTCTGGAACCCGTAATTACCCGGTGGGGAACATGGATTAAAGCCGCGATATTCTACGCAGAACATTTCGAAGCTATTAAGGAATTAATTTTAGATATAGAAGACAACTCGCAAAGTCAATTAATGGTGAAAAATGCGGATGTAGGCAAGCATCTTGCTTTTATTAAAATTAATTTTAGTTTTATACCAGATATAGTAGTTTCATTAGAAACTAGGAATTTGAGTTTAAGTGAAGCGATTAATTTTGTTCAAGCATTTTCCGCTCAATGTAAAAAGGTGCCCGGAGGTGTAGGAGTCAGTTACAAAAAAAAATAGATGCTACTGTAGAAAAGAATGAAGGTTTCAAATCTTTAGAGTCTGTAAACAGTATTTTTGTTGGTAAATCATCCAACGCAATTACACCCTGGCTTTATATCTTGCTACCCAAATTGCAATACTGTCCTATTACATTGCTAGATGTTGAAAGAACCTTTTCTATATACAGGGTGATTCAAAAGTGGTGTCATTCCTCTGGGGGTGTTTTGGGAGTACAGGAAAAATAGTAAAAAAAATTAATTCTTATCAAAAACTGAGATTTGCCAAAAACTAGATCAGAATACGGCAACGATGCTTTTCAAGGTAATCTGCCTAATTCTTCTTCTTATAGTTCCTATCCGTTTCGGATGTTGGCTATCATACAGGCTATCTTAACTTTGTTCACTGCAGCCCGGAACAACTCAGTTGTACTCATACCAAATCAGGTTCTGAACTGTTCTGGTTTTTTAACCATGAGATTCGTCTTCTACCCACAGTTAGCTTTCCTAGTACTTTTCCTTGCAAGATAGTCTGCAATAAGTGAAATCTATTTTCATTTCTCATAACGTGTCCTAAATATTGGAACTTTCGTTCCTTCACAGTATCAACCACTTCCCTTTCCTTGCCCATTCTGCTGAGAACCTAGATATTTGTTTGTTCGATATAACCATAACTCGAATGCTTCCAATTTATTCGTTGTGGCTTCAGTAAGCGTCCATGCTTCCACCCCGTAAATCAGGACAGACAACACGTAACAGCGCAGAAGTCTTATCTTGGTGTGTAATATTATGTGATGGCTTGTGAACAGATGTCTCATCTTGCTAAATGCAGTCTTGGCCTTTTCAATTCTGCTTCTTATTTCCTGTGAATGATCCCATTGCTCGTTCACCAGAGTTCCGAGTTAAGTAATACTGCTCATGCGTTCTATCGGTTTTTGGTTGATTATAAGCTGACAGTTATTGATGTTGTCTTTACTTATAATCTTTAGTTTTGTCTTTTTAATATTAATGTCCAGGCCATATAGTTGACTGCACTCTGTTATTCTATTCATGAGATTTTGCAACCCCTCTATGCTGTCAGCAAAAACGACCGTATCGTCTGCATAACGAATATTATTCACTCTTTCTCCATTTAGGGATATTCCTGAATCTGTGTTCTAAGGCTTCTCTAAATATGAATTCTGAATAAATATTAAACAATAATGGCGAGAGAACGCAGCCCTGCCTTACACCCATCAGTATCTCCATTTCCTCTGTTGTCTCATTTCCGATCCTGACAAAAGCTGATTGATTCCACTATAGGTTGACTACTATGCTGATGTCCCTTCCATCCAAGCCTACATCTTTCAGAATTTCTACCATTTTTCGATGTGTTACTCTGTCAAAAGCCTTCTGGTAGTCAACAAAGCATGCAAACACTCCACAGTTCATATCTCTGCATCGTTGAAATAAAACTTGGATGCTATATATGGTCTCTCGTGTTCCTACTGCATCTCTGAAACCAAACTGTGTAGGTGCTATTTGTTCTTCACAAATCCTGTAGATTCTTCTGTGTATGATTTTCCGAAATAGTTTCAGTAGATGGCTCATCAGACTTATTGTTCTAAAGTCTTCGCACTTTTTAGCTCCTGATTTTTTAGGCAAGGTGATGAACTCCGATGTGAGCCACTGGTGCGGAATCCTACCAAAACTGTATATCTTATTAAACACATTTGTTAACCACCTCATGCTGCCTTCATCAAAAAGTTTCAAGAACTCTATATTTATGTTATCGGGTCCTGGGGATTTTTTTTCCTTCATGGACTTTATTGCTGCTCTGACCTCGTCAATGAGGATATCTGGACCTGTATCATCATTTACTTTCGGAGGTTCGTGTCTTGTATCAAAAAGTTGTTCTATGTATGATTTCCATGTTTTATAGGTTTTCCTTCGTTGTTAGTTAGGGTGGTCTCATGTTTACGTTTAAACTTCCCAGTTAACTCTTTAACCTTACGGTATACCTTGAAACTATCGTGCCTTGCCTGCAGTGTTTCTATTTCAGTACACTTTTTCTTGATGTCTCTTTCCTTGGCTTGACGGACCTTTACTTTAATGATTTAGTTTATGCTGTTGTATGCGCTGTCATCGCCTTTCTTTTTTCTTCGTTGTTCCATTAACTGCAGAACCTCGTCGGTCATCCAGGATTTCTTTTTCATTTTATCAGATTGTAACCAGTCGTCTTTGATGTTCTTAATTGTCGTGCTGAGTTTACTTAATTGGTCTTCATGGCTCGGGTCTGACAGGGATTTGATTTCGTTATTTAGGTCGGTTTTTACTTGTTGATTTATTAATGGTTCTTTTAGTTTCCACAGATCATGCTTACGTACGTCACTCTTCTTTAGTCTCTTCATCTTTATCTTGAATACACCGACAAGGGGATTATGATCGCAGTGTATGTCAGCTCCTGGATAGGCTTTTACTGACTTACATCTATTTCGGTATCTTTTGTTTACAAGTATGAAGTCGATCTGGTTTCTAATTACATAATCCGTCCTGTCGCGAGGTGATCTCCAGGTATATAACCTCCGAGCTGGGAGTTTGAATCATGTGTTTGTTATCATAAATTCTTGCTCTTCTGCAAATAGACCAAGCAAGCCTCCTCTATCGTTCCTCCCCCGAGCCCATATGGTCCTTTGATATCTCCTATCCGTCCCTTTCCAATTTTTGCATTAAAATCTCCCATAGTTTCCGGCTAGTTATTATTAGTTCTTGTTTGGGCTTCCTTCAATATGTTTCTAATTTGGGAATAGAATTCTTGCACTTCCCATCACAGTGTTGTGTTGTTGTCGCATATACTTGAATTATATTTATGTTGGTTGGTGTTGACTTTAACTGAAATAACATAATTCTTTCAGATATTGGAGCAAAGTTTGTGACAGATCTAGCAACTGACTTGTTTAATAAAATTCCCACTCCATGTTCATACTCTCCATTCGTGCTTCCCGAGTAATATATTCGGTGGTCGTCAGTGTCATAGAAACTGACGCCCGGCCATCGCATTTCGCTTATTCCTAGGATTTCCACTTTTAATCTTTCACCTGCCTAATTAACATTAAGTAAATACCTGTTACTTCTTAATTATTGAAAATTGTAGTAACCATGGATAAACATAAAACAAAGAAAGAGAAAGCAATAGAAATATTTTGAGGTTAGGATAACTCTGTCAATTTGCCGTCAGTGCTGCCATCCTTTTTGGGGCAGATGAGTGATATACCTAAACTCGCCTCACATGTAAACAAACATCTCCTGTGTAAGGTTATGTATCAATGATTAATATTAATCAAATAAAATACAATTTAGTTGTTAAATCACAAGAGGTTGACGAAGTTCTGCCCGTTTAACCCCAGACATGTTTGTTCCCCATTCACTTTATGGCGCGCTCTTCGCCGCAGTCTGGGATCACCTTTTGATCAGCTTCTCGTATTCGGTAAATTAAGTCATGCTCAATTTGTACCGAAGTTCGGAAGATTAGAGATTTAATGCGTCCTGTATACCTTACATACATGATAGGAATGTGGCCCTTCCTCTGGGGAGATATAGGGACAATTATCCGGAGCCTGGTAAAGTGTCAGTGGTTGTGCGATGCTCCGAGCACTCCTGGAAGGCTCTGCTGCAATTATCTCCAATACTTGTGCCTCTGTGTCTGGAACCCGAGCACCTCTAGATCGTTCACAATCTGCGTCAATTCCTGGAGCCAATCGTCCACTGTTTCTAGCCCTTTGCTGGTGTAAGGTCTTACACCTTCTGCTATGGTAGTGTGGCATTTTCCCATAACTAATCACATATCCGCAAATTCGATGTTGGTGTAAGTTTTGTGAAAGGAGCTTCAAAGTAAGTCACAGATTGACAAATACTTGTTATTATTGACAAAGGCTATCTAACTGTAACCAGGGACCCGGACCGGAACCGATATGGACCCAAAAGCGGAACGGAACCGTTTCTTTTTTGAACCGGAACCCGAACCCATATTTTATATTAAAACATTGTTAGGTGCTGAACCGGAACCGAAATAGAATATTTCGTTTTCTTTCGGTTCTGCTTGTAACCTTTGAAAGAAATTGCTGTAAATTTTACAAACAAATGAAAATAATAATTTACCCTCCTGCAAATGAATATAAAAATACGTTTCTATGTTTTAGTGAGCCGCAGTGTCACTGTTAATGTGCCGACAAAAGATCGGCACTTCTTTTAGTTAGTTCCTGCAATCGTTTTAATAGTCGGCGCCGCGACGCCGTCGAAGGGAGAAAATATAAGCGCTGTTCTTTCCGGCTAGTTGTCCCAAATCACAAGATTTTGTATAAATCATAAAATATCAATTTTTTGATATAAGGTAGTTTTACACGACAATCAAGTAGAAAGAGCAAAATCACATTTAAAGTCGTTATCGACTAGCGACTGATGTTCTTAAAAGAGTGCAATTCTTCTAATTCTATATCTGACCCTCACCAACACGATATGGAAACGGAATCATCTAGTTCTTCATCAAGCGATGAAATGGAAGCCTTTTTGAGGCCTAAAAATTCTGCATAATAATATATTATATATATTATATATACAGTGTGTCCAGTATAAAATGATGTACATGGGGATATTGGAAACCGTTAGAGTTACAGGGTGGACCAAATGGGGAAAAAGTTGCGCAATCAAGTGCCTATAAATAATCTGTCTTCAACTTCTTAGAACTCGGAATAGTAACGGATATACAGGGGAAAAAAGAAAAAAGTGCGTTTTATAAAATCCTTTATATCGTGTTTATTATAAAAGATACAATAACGAAATTTTCAGGGTGGGGGTAAGAAATGAGCGTGAATTTGAAAATAAAGTAAAAAATAATCTAGGCCCACTATGTTCAATGAGGCCGAAGTCAACTTTTGTTTTTCTTATGGGCGCCATATTGAATTTCTGCATTTTTAGATTCCCCTTTAAATATGCTCTTCAACCATGTATAACATGTTTATGTTCGATCAAGATAAATAATTAAAATTAACAAAATTACGATTTAGTGGTAGTAGGCATTGATATTTCTATTAATTATTACTTTAAATTATTATTGTTCATACATCGAACACCGCAAAAGAACAAGTAACATTTTAGGATTAAAGTAGGTGTTCAAATAAGCCACCGTTTTCTCGCACGCACAACGTACATCGTCTCATTACTGCTTCACAGGATTTTCTGATCATTTCTGGGGTAATTCTGTTAACAGCATTGCCCCATGCAAAAAAATCAAGCGGTGTTGTGTCAGGGGATCTCGCAGGCCATCTTACTGGTTCCAGGTTGCTATCCACTTATTGGGAAATTCGTGATTTAAAAATTCTGTGATAATACGTGCATTATGTGGCGGCGCGCCGTCTTATTGGAAATACAAGTTTTGCAGGGTAGCTACTGGAACATCCATAAGTGCTTCCGCTACGTTAGTTTGTAAGAGGTTCATATATCTCTCGGAATTTAAGTTCTCATTAAAAAAAATGGTCCAATCACGTGGGTACCCACAATACCTAACCAGACGTTAAATCCAATCCTAACTTGGTGCCTAACTTGACGAACTAGCCGTGGATTTTCATCTGACCAAAAAACAGTATTTTTACGATTAAATAGTCCACATTTAGTAAATTGCCTCTCATCTGACCAAAGGACTTTTAAGGAAAAGTTTGGTATCTCGTTATTTCTTTGAATAAACCACTGACAAAATGCCATTCTTCTAATCGCATTGCCATTCTGAGTCCCTGGCAGGACCGTTCACGATAGGGGTGATATTTATAACGCTTTAAAATACTATTCGCCGTTGACCGCGCAACACCTGTTGGGGCTTCAATTTGTTGTAAAGACGTACGAGGTGTCTCAACCACGCTTTGCATTACCAAATTTTCTTTATTTTCGTCTGGAAGTTTGTTTTTCTTTACCTTAGCAAAACTCTCGTAAGCTACAAGGTTGCCTTTCAGACGCCTAAACATAGTTCTACCAGGTTATCGCCTTTCTGGATATTTATTTAAATAAATTTCTTCAGCTTTCGCTTCATTTTCATTCATTTTTCTTCATTCATAATTTGAAAAGTGATTCATTTTGAAACACACAATTAATTACAAACACTTGACACTGACAATAAATTCTACTTTGACAGTTATCTAGGTAATTAAAACACACAACAAACGTCACTATGGGGAAATTGAGGAGAAATATCAATGCCTACTACCATAAAATCTTAATTTTGTTAATTTTAATTATTTATCTTGACCGAACATAAACATGTTATACATGGTTGAAGAGCATATTTAAAGGGGAATCTAAAAATGCAGAAATTCAATATGGCGCCCATAAGAAAAACAAAAGTTGACTTCGGCCTCATTGAACATAGTGGGCCTAGATTATTTTTTACTTTATTTTCAAATTCACGCTCATTTCTTACCCCCACCCTGAAAATTTCGTTATTGTATCTTTTATAATAAACACGATATAAAGGATTTTATAAAACGCACTTTTTTACTTTTTTTCCCTGTATATCCGTTGCTATTCCGAGTTCGAAGAAGTTGATGACAGATTATTTATAGGCACTTGATTGCGCAACTTTTTCCCCATTTGGTCCACTCTGTATCTTTAACGGTTTCCAATATCCCCATGTACATCATTTTATACTGGACACACTGTATTATAATATAATAATTATACAAAAATTTCAATCGAACAAGATGAGTTGTCTGCGCTGGTAAAAGTTGAAGAAAAAACTACTAACAATCAAAATAGCGCTCAAACTCCATATGTACAAGCTGCAAAAACTGCGCAAGAAGATCATTATAAATGTAATATTTACTCGGTATATGTAGTAAATGAAATAGAATTCAATTGTTCGGACCATACGTCCAGTATCCACCCAGTCAGCTGAATTCATTTGAGTTATTCATTTGAATGAGTGCCACGCAGAAGACCTTTCCATTTCGATATTAGCGGTTTAAGGTATAAACTTCATATAAAAGAACTAACAAAATCAAATGATTGCTCACTCAGTCATCGAAATGAGCATAAGAAAACAACGAACTACCAGTGTAAATTATTCGTTTTGTGTATTCTTTTCCTGACTGTACTTTAATTCATTCCAATGTATTCCTGGGCTTCAGTCAATTTCATTGTCACTAATTATGGTGTTATGTGATGAGCCCTGCGTTTCGTCCCGGGTCTACCTATTGGACTCGTCAGTAAGGCTTAGGTAGACCCTGCCTTATACGCCTAAAAAACGCCGAGGCCAAGGTGGTGTGCAGTGTTAAGGTTTCTTGGGAAACCCGCAAAAACCGGAAGACCCTGACACAGTGTCGTCGATGCCAGGGCTGGGGCCATGTCTCCGGGAACTGCCACCGGGACTTTAAATGCTCCCGATGCGCCGGGGGGCATGAAATCAACGCCTGCCCCGTTGGAGCTACATTAAAATGCACTAACTGCGGTGTGCCTCATCGTAGCTTTGACGAGGCCTGCCCAGTCTACATATTCAAACAGGCGCAAGTCCCGGCGGAGAGGCAGCGTTTCGTCCCTACTCCTCTTCCAACGAGGCCAGCCTGGGGTCAAACCAACCGAGCCCCTGGCCCGATCCACCCTTCACCCCTAAGCAGCAGGACCATGGCACCAAGTCATGCCAACAGGACCATGCTGCCACCGCCTTCATTAGCGGAGTTTCTTCCGCTGAGGCAGCACGAACCTTTCCCGACGTGCTCCGAGCTGTCGTCGCAAATCAACTTGGAGGAGGTGATCAAGGCGGTAAGATTTTACAGTGCTGCATTGAGGGGTTGCGTCTCGAAGACAGACAAATTCCTAGTCTCAGCGCAGTTCTTCAATGAAGATATTAACAGCTTCGATTTTTAAGTATTGATATTGTCAACTGTGCCCTATGAGGATTGGGGAATGGAACTCATGTGGACTCCGGAGTCGTCTCGGCGAGTTCGAGCAGTTCCTCGGGTCTGAGGACGGCGATGTGGCGTTAATCGTGGAAACATGGTTGCGCCCCGGAGGCAGAATCACAATCCGGGGGTACAGGCTCGAGCGTGCCGATAGGCCCGGTCTAAGGGGTGGAGTGGCCATAGCGATCAAAGCAACGATCCCATACAGGAGACTGCCATGCAGTCAGTAATAGAGAACGTTGGAGTAGAGCTTTATGATGGTGTTTTGATCTATTGTTGGTACTCTACTTCTACTCGCTTACAGGCCACTGACGTTGGACCATTTTTTTCAAACACCAATAGGGTGTTGCTTATGGGAGATTTCAACGCCCGCCATCCATTATTTAATAACCCTGGACGGAAAAACGCAGCTGACAATTTCCTAGCCAGCTTCGTTCGCGACAATGGCCTACTAGTTATGCCCACTTCATCTCCAACGGATTATCCAAACAGTGGAATGAACCCATCTTTCCTTGATTTCGGAATAGCCAAAGGACTCGCCAATCTCACGGAGATGGTGGTTATAGACGCCCTCAGCAGTGACCATTTGCCCATTTACCTCGACATTAAGGATTTAAAGCGCACACAAACTAACGACTTTCGATATTCATACGAGAATTTCGACTTTCGCGAATATCGGAAACGACTACAAGACCTGACGTGTATTCTGGGCCAGATCGATACTGTCGAAGCTCTAGAGCATGCGGTAAAAGGTCTGACCAGGAATATATCCACGTCCACAGACCGCGGCGCGACAACCTTCCTGAGGAAATTTTGAACCTTATTAAGGCGAAAAATAGAATCAGGAAGCGTTGGCAGCGATTCAGGCAATCTGCTGACATACATGACATACATAACACCATAATTAGTGACAATAAAATTGACTGAAAACCCAGGAATACATTGGAATGAATTAAAGTACAGTCAGGAAAAAGAATATATAAAGATAGATGCTTGGGAAAAAAGCAGAATGGAACGAGTGGCAGCATCGGCAATACGGGTTGCCAACATCTCACCGCACAAGATCTACACCGGCTCGGTTCATTTACGTCCGAACGCGTATAACCGATGTCCGACGTATAAGGCAGGGTCTACCTAAGCCTTACTGACGAGTCCAATAGGTAGACCCGGGACGAAACGCAGGGCTCATCACATAACACCATAATTAGTGACAATAAAATTGACTGAAAACCCAGGAATACATTGGAACCATCAACAACATAAACTTAACCAACGAACTTGGATCCGACCACCAGGCTATTACGTTTAACATAGACTTACAACATACGCAACCTACCTCCAATACACCTCCTATAGAGAAAAACTTAAACCTAACAAAGACTGACATAGACAAAGTGAAACAACATATACATGACTACATTCAATCACAAGCACAGCACATTTCAATAGAAACCATACAACAACAACTTTCACTAGCCATAGGAAAATTTAGCCCGGAAATAAAAAATGCTTTCTACCGACATACACTACCCAAATACATACTGAGACTAATAAAACATAAGAGAGAACTGTACAGACTATATACAAACACTCAAAATAACGACCTAAAAAAGACAATGAACCAACTTAACAGAAACATTAAAACTCTGATTGGACAATACCGACAAGACAAATGGCTAGAAACATGTAAAGAAATACAGGACAAAGGCAAAACATACTGGCGAAAAATTAAGAAACTGGCGCAATACAGGAAGACTGGCACTACTCACACAATTGACGAAAACGGAATAGAACGCTACACAGACAAAGAGAAAGCGGACGCATTCGCCAGACACTATCAAAGGACCTTCAGCATATCGACAAACCCTAACTTCGACAATGACAACTGGAACTTGATCAAAGACTGGTACTTGAACTATTTTAACAACTCATCAAACTATGCCTGCACACTGATCACAGACACAGAGTACGATGAAGCCCTAGCGCACATCAAGAACACTGCACCGGGGAAAGATAAAATTAAGGCAAAAGTCTTGAAAAGCCTAACTCACGAAACACACAAACTGATCCTAACTGAACTGAACAACTGCATCACAAATGGCAGAATCCCAGAAACATGGAAAAACGGCTTAATAATCCCTATACCGAAAAATGGACTGGACAATACACAACCGAGCAACTACAGACCAATTACACTGCTTCCAGTACTGGGCAAGATTTTTGAATGCATAATGAAGCAGCGGCTTGAAAAAGTGATTGGAAAGTATATACCCACCTACCAATTTGGTTTCAAACAGCATCACTCGACTGTTCATCCGCTCTTTATTTTGGCCAACAATGTACAAACTACCCACCTAACTGACAGAAAGACAGCTTGCCTGTTTATGGACATTAACAAGACTTTTGACAGTGTCTGGCATAGAGGCTTACTATACAAACTATACAAACTACACACACCAACATATCTACTACACACCATAAAGAACTTACTAGAAAACAGACAACTACAAGTACGAATTGACAAAACACTGTCATTTTCTTTTTCCCCTGAACAAGGGCTTCCTCAAGGATCCCCGCTCTCACCGTTTCTCTACAATATATACTGCCATGACATATACAATTACAACTTACCAGACAAAAATCAAATCGACAGATCGGCATACATATTACAATACGCAGACGACACGGCACTTATTGTACATGACAAAACTACTGAGAGAGCAGCGCAAAGACTCCAAACACTAACAAACAACACAATGACATGGTTTTATAAATGGAGACTAACACCAAACGCGTCAAAAAACCAACTTCTGCTCACAAACCACAGACTCAACGCTGACTCCCCTACAATAACTGCAGACGGCCAAACGACACATCCAAAAAACGACGTAAAATACCTTGGAATCACAATCGACCACAAACTTAAATTCACTAAACACATACGAAACATCAGGGCAGAAACAATAAAGAGAACAAAACACTTCCGATCACAAACCTACAAAGACAGAGGAATTAGCACAAACACCGCCACCAAAATATATAAAGCTATTTGTAGACCCTTGCTAGACTTTGGACATGTACTCATGACCAACGGAACAGAAAGGACAAAACGTTATACACAAACAACAGAACAAATTGCACTAAGACTAATAACACGAATAAGACACCCCCAAAACCCACTACACAACCCCCCCACCCAACTACTATACGAACGCACAAACATGACAAAGATCTCGGAAAGACTCATACAGCTACAGACAAAATGGACAAACAACCCCTACAACTGGACCATACTGAATCCCCTTTGTCTTACAAGACCAACCAGACAATCCCGCTTCCGTTTCCCTACATTAACGCTACTCGAACACTTACAAACGCAACGGACTAGTGGACAATAAAATAATTTCTTCTTGCCACTGAAATCTTATTTATTTAATAGTATTGTTAACCTAGAATGGGAGAATTTTCATATTTCTTTTTTATTTAGATTAAGACTGCATGTATTAAACAAGGGCAGAAATACCGATAGGTCGCTAGCCTTTTTTAGAAATAAAGATGTTTGCTACTACTAAGCTTCAAAGTACGGTAATGCTGCTTCTCGACATGGAAAGGGCCTTTGACACAGTCTGGCGCACAGGCCTGCTGTACAAGTTGTTTGCAGCGTGCATTCTCTGCCACTCTACCTACTTTCCCTTATAGCGTCTTACCTAAAAAACCGTACCATCCAGGTGAAAGTGGAGAATTCCACTTCTGCCAAAAGACGCATCGCGGCAGGAGTGCCACAAGGTACAGTGATTTCGCCGTTGCTGTATACATTGTATACAGCAGACATTCCAAAACTTCCCACTACAAAAATAGCACAATCCGCGGATGATACGGCTATCTACACATCGTCTTTCTATGCTCAGGCTGCGAAATCTCGCATTGCACATCACCTGAGTTTATTGACGCCGTATTTCGATAAATGGAAACTTAAAGTGAATCCCAGGAAGACTGAACTTATTATCTTTTCGCGCAAATTTACTAGCAATAAAATCC
This sequence comes from Dendroctonus valens, assembly GCA_024550625.1. NCBI lineage: Eukaryota > Metazoa > Arthropoda > Insecta > Coleoptera > Curculionidae > Dendroctonus > Dendroctonus valens. Next base: position 331,621 of record JAJTJO010000515.1, read on the forward strand.
TATCGCCACTCATGGTCCAAAATACTCCAATCCAGCCAGTACAAGAGGTGAAATACCTGGGATTCAAACTAGACGCCCGACTTCATTTCAACAAGCATGTTGACTATGCTGTACAAAAGACTTTCATGGCCCGAAGAAAGTTGTACTCTCTTCTGGCGCCAAATTCATTTCTGTCACCTCAAAACAAACTTCTGCTCTACACCTCCACGATAAGGCCCATACTGACCTACGGCTCCCCTATCTGACACTCTGTCTGTGATTCCACGAGACGACGTATTCAAAGGACCCAAAATAGGTTCCTGAGAGGCGTTCTATCGGCTGACAGATACACCAGAATAACCGAAATGCACCAAAGTAAGAGCAAACGATCGCCCAACCCATGGTCCCCTGTATAAACGACTTCCCATATTTTATGAGGATTTTGTCCCTGACAGTTTCTAGCAGGCTGGAAACGCACAAATCCAACATAATGTGACTTGACGGGTTCGTCCTGCCTCGTTCTGGTTGGTGTTGGCTGATCCTTGCACCGATCGGAGCGGGGGCGGATGGATTTGGTCATCTAGTTGAAACTGCCGGCGGTTAACGCCACGGCTGACAGTATCAAACTTAAAGGTCGAAGCAAAAGGGGTTTTTGGCTTCCCTTCAGGAAGACCTTTTTTCCTTAATGAATGCCCCTCGAATAAAACCAAAACCGCCACTTCAAGACTACCTCCTGACGTTGTCGTGCGTATGGCTAGCTCGGGAATGTCCATGTTAGGGCACTGCCCAGGTAATGGAGGACTTAGCGCGCCTATTTAGATCATGGGCAAAGAGCAACCGTCCGAACATCTGGCCAGACATGGGAGTTGACTTATGTTTTTTTTAAACTTTGTGAATTTAGTAATGTGAATGTTTAATAGTAGTAGTAAACATCTTTATTTCTAAAAAAGGCTATCGACCTATCGGTCTTTCTGCCCCATGTTTAATAAATTTTATCTATCTATTAAAATAGAACGCGTTGTCCAGTTGTCTTTTCTCCTTAAACTAATCAAGGCTGTCTTTGCGTTTTGAAGAGCCGCACCCGGACAAAGTACAAAGGTAGGCAGGACATGTTATAAATGTTGGTACCATGTGAAAAAAGTCGAATGCTCATTGCGTAGGTTATTGCGCATTTTCCGCGTGATTTTTCCCCTGATTGATGGACAACCGATGGAGATTAATGATGCAATCAGGTTTAGAAAATGTAAAGATGTGTGTCACAATTAAAATATAAATAAAACCAACACACTGTTAATATTAAAACTGTATTAATATATCATAGTCATTATTAGTGTATTTACAAATACACAAAACCAAATCTTAATAGACGACTGTGCAGCATAACACATTTCCTAACTTATATGGTGATCAGTTAATGGAGCTGGGACGGCACCTATCTAGCAGCAGTCATTAAATGATTACATGATATTATAAAGAATAATAATTTATGCCAGGATTATACGAAGTGAAGCACATTATAATTACAAGTAAACTTTCCCTTATATTTCAAATATTCAATTCCATCTATTACCAAATGAAGAAAAATGTCCTTTCATTATTATTTGTTAGATCACCCTGGTATAAATCAAACATCATGCAAAGAACAATAAAATGTATTGTTCTGAAAGGTAATTTAGACTGTATAAATATACTATCTTTAAAGTAAGGATTTTCAGTGCCGAAACCAATTAACTAACTTTATACACATTTCTTTGTTTTATCACAGTACAAAACTTTATACATATTTTAGGATAATCGCTCATTTAAAATTCAATTCTATATATTTTTGTTTTGCAAAACTATTCGTGCATTTAGCAATGTCAAAAATGCATATAAAAATTTACAGATCGTTCATTCTCTAAAAGGTCTATTTAAAAGTAAATATATGAATAGTCATGTTAAAAATCTACAGTCTTGAAAGGCCACTCTCTTAGAATATCGACGTTTACAATAAATTATAGTCTTCCTTACTAACAGGATAATAATATGGATACATAAAATATTCTAAATTTATATATATTTATTTTGATCGCGCTTTTATCACTATTTACTAATTGTCATGTTCAAGTTATAGTGAAATAAGCTCGCATAGCACAACTACCTCATAATTGGAGCTCAAGAAACTTTCCAATTTATTCACAGGCACTTTAAATCTCACCAAGCTTATGTTTATGTAGCAAAAGTTCTCTAGTTTGTAATACTAAATAAATTAACAGATATATCATAAAAAGCTACATACAACTAAACTTTGGCCCGTATATAAAATGTATTCCATTTCGCTTTGTGGAAATTGTAGCAGCATTAATGAACATAACAAAACGTCCACACTCTATTTAATTTAACTTAGAGTAAAAGCAAGGCACACAGTAAAGTCCATTATAGTTTAACAGATCCCAGATATTCCCTTATTTCCTAAGAATGTATACCTTATATTAAAAACGTGAGTTGATAAGAAATTGGGTCAATAGTAAGTTAATGGAATACATTTAAAGCTTATGCCTTACATAACGCCGATTAAATTCTTAAAATTTATAGAGTAAATCAAAATCGGCAAAAACTATATTTTATGTTATAAACTTCTGCAGGCATAGCAAGCATAAAATGAAATCTAAATCCAGTGCACAAAAACAAAATCTTAAATCAATCAACCACGGCAAACCATCTACGCATTTTTGGTATCTTATGTACCAAACCTCATATAGAGTGGAAAACAAGTTCAACACTATTTAGATTCTCTTTTCCTAAAAACATATTAATTAATGTATTTTGATTTTATTTAATTCTTGCAAGTAATACTCTTCAGATTTTAACTTGTTGCTCCAAATATGACAAGTCATTTTAATAAAATGATGTTTCGAAGATAAATATATGTAGAGATTTATGTGTTAAGCATATAAATGCAAATGTGTATGCATAAGCAACTGCATTAATTACAATAGGTCTGATTGCGGAGCAGTTGAAACCGTCGGTTTCCTGCTGCTCATCAAACAGACATAATATAATAAACCTGTTATTAAATTTCAAATGCAAAAATTAATTTTCCATAAGGAGGTAAATGTGTAGCAAAGTAGCGAAAACTACTATTCCCTATTTGTGAAAACTAAATACACCCGAATTCCATTTAAACATAATAACTAACAAAAATATAACATTTGTTTCCGGACATAACCTAAGATATGCCTGATTCAAATAATAATAAATTTTCCTTCTTAATAAAATCCAAGTACATCTCAAATACAACAGCTGATAAAGTTATTGAAACTGAATGCGTTCCAGTCTACTGGCATAGTTTAGCCAGAGTAACTAGTACAAGGCAAAAACCGTTTGATGTTGTGCCGTCGGGCTTCTGTGACTTTGTCCCTTTAAATTGAAATTGTAGAAAACTTTTTAAATTTCTGCCGACGTTCAATAAAAGAAACATCGCGTTTTACTCCTACTGTACGGTTTTGCATGTTTTAATAAACTTTATTTATGTATGTATAGTGTAAACTGTATGTGTGTTTATGTAATAGTGCGTTATGTAGTAGCCTTATCTTAATGAAGTTACTATTTTTCTTCTTTAGACGTCTAAAAATACCCCAAGGAAGAATTGTTTTTAAATTTATTTTCACAGTTCTTATATAAACAGTATGTGCCATTCTTGGATTTGCAATGCTCGTTTATATCTCCTATATACGTGTTTATTTATCTTGTGGGATGCACAGACTTTTGTATTATGTACCTGATGAAGGTTAACAGGTTCAGAACCGGCCTTGAAGCTGTTTGCTATTGGCATGACCAGATTTTTTTTATTACGATTGTGCAGGTGGGCGAAAAAGTGACTTCTGAAATTCACGTAAATTTTTTGGCTGACGAGTTAAATAAATTATATCTAAATTTCATTTTTCGCAAATAAATTACTTTTACATACGGTTAACCTGCGGTTACAGCTTATTACACAAAACAGCTAAATACACATAACCTGTGGTGACAGCTTATTACGATTAAAAATAATATAATTAGTAGCGCCTAAAATAATGTCTTCTGAATGTCCGGAATCAAGCCTGGCTATTGGTTTTAATAAATAATTGGATTCTCGTAGTGCAGTTGGTATGTATGTTCTGATTCTTATAAAAACGGGTTGTTGATGTTCATCGAAGAGGAAACTGTTCCAAGCTGAAAACGTATAATTCACTTTTAATAATGTTAAAACTCGAGTGATTGTTATAAACACCCACTAAGAACTACTACAGCCGTCATTTACTTATCTCGCATGCACCATCTATAAATATACAGGGTGTCCACCGGGAACGACCGCCACCATAATTATATATAATATTTTTATGTTTTTATTATTATATGTATGTAGATTTAATATATTTGAAAATAATTACTGAATTGATAACGTATTTAATAATAATGAAAAAAAAGTTAGGGAAACCCTGCTCTAGAATAAGACAAAAGGTGAAATCGGTATAGGCGTAACATACCGGCCGCGAGGGAACACACCATATAAAATTCGTAGAAACCTAAGTTCTGACTACAACAGTGTGGTACCGCCTCCGAGTATTGCGAGAGGTCATAGAAATCCATATGCATAATAACACTTTTAACATAAAACATGATATGGTTTGCATAGGCAGTAGTTCTAAACATGCCATGGTTTGCAGCTCTTACCCGTTGGTAAGAACATCACTAGGTAAGAGATAAGCTTTCAAGTGAACCACCTAAATCTAACCCAGTCGTGATTGTGAAAGATCAGGAAGAAATTCAATTCCACGACGGCCCAAAAGCTTGAACAACCCTGCGCGGTTAGGCAATGGACGTAAAAGCATAACTTCTTTGATAATAATTTAATCAGTTCATTTTTCTCAATGAGATTTGAATGGAGAAATATTTTTAGATGTTGTGCTCAATGAACTTCCAATGTTAATATAATTTTGTAGACGTATAAGGAACCATGTGGTTTCAAATAGATGGAGTCAGATTATTTTCATCGTGAGATCCGGACATACTTAAACATTCGTTTTTAACATTGCTGAATTAGAAGCGATTGTCAAAACCCACCCCTACGATCACCAGCTTTACTTCCTATCGATTTTTCTGATGGGAATATGTAAGAAGAAGCTTTTCAAAGTATAAGCACCGTCATGCCGAATAGTGCTAACTGGACCTAGAAAAAGAATGCTTCAAGTAGAGAAAGCTAGATGGTCGCCCTTCTGAACACACCTCCAATTGTTTTTTGGGATGGGTTTTACTTTTGACATTTTCAATCCACCTAAGGTGTCGCTTCACTGATAGATTCTATATAACAAAAGTAATTATATTCGCATGTACCTTAAATGGGTTTCCACTCCAACTTCCATTTATTCCATTACTAGAAAACAATGTCTGTACTCCATTAGACAAACCATTGCTCTTTGCCAGTTGATCCTGAAATGGATTGATGTGCCCTTGGGACGTTTGTGTACTGTTTAACCCGTTCATTCCGCTCAAACCATTGGAACCATTCGAATAACCGTTGCTAAAACCATTGCCAACTGACCAATGTGGCGAAGACTGACTAATTCCAAATGGGTTGACTATTTGTGAATTGTTCTCTTGCAAATTATTGAAAGCGCTCATAAACTGGCCTAAAAATAAAATAAAAAATCATTAATGCATCAAATTGTAAAAGCTTTGTAAATATTAACATAGATCGAGAAGTAAGCAATTATATTCCGATCACGTTTATATCCTGAGGCGCATAGCTCCGAAGGACATAATGTGCGAGGTATATAATAGCCTTCTCGACCGAAGTATACAAGATATGGTGGCGCAGATCCCCCTCCATTCGCTTGAGTTGCGAGCGGAGGGTATTTCCAGAGTTTCTCTGCCGGAATGGGAGTCGCGACCCTGTCCCTACGTGACGGAATTACCACGTGACGGAATGCCAGGTACTTATTATGGGTAGTACCCCCTGTATCAACGCGAGTTGTCTTTTAATACACGAACAAACAAAACAAAAAAAAAGGTGGCGAACAAACAAAACAAGAAAAAAACTACCATTAAAAAACTAAAATTAAGTTCAGTCTATGGCTCTGGTACCTGTGACGCGCACAATTCGTTTAACGTGTCGCGGTTGTTAAAGAGTCTTGTCTCTGGGCGCGTACAGGATTTCCGCGGTGGGTTAAAAACCTTCACAAGGGATCTAGGAGCAGGGATGCTCCGAAAAAAACGGGATTTTCTCCCATACCGCACTTAGTTACCAAAACAAAAAAAATGGCCGCGCGGCGTGGCGTCGGTAACCGTTCCAATTCTCACGGACTGCTTCCGTACGCTCTTCCTTCGGGACTGCCCGTACGGTCCCTTTTTTCTGACCGCTTCTCCGCACCACCCTTGAACCCAGACGCACTTGTCGTCCCCGCGTACAATTCGTTTAAGGGTGAATGCGAGGGATGTTTATGGTGGCCAAAAAAAATAAACATTAAATCGCCTGATTCGCCACGCGGCACGTCAATATATTTATGTATATAGATTTTTTTTACTACCAACACGGATAATTGCCTAAATTGAATTAATTAAATGTTGAATTTTCCATTAATTTTCTGAAGTGTTGCAATATTTGATAGCCTGACAAGGCTAATTAAAACAAGTTCTATGAGAAACTTCTGGAAAAAGAGAAAAATTAATGACTCTTAAAGTTACAGTGATTTAGAAGTGAAAATGGATGGAATCTTACTTGAACTTAGAGAGGTGATCAAACTATTCATAATAAAAAACTTAAACCCCTTTCATTATTTACCTAGGGACTTTTTTTATTATTCTCATTGACCTAGGGAGAAAAATAAGACTTCTCACTAGGGAAATCGAGTCAATAATACTGACTTCTCAGGTGAGTAGCATAAAAAAAATTTTGCAACCGCCAACATATCTCATTGATAGCGCGAATTGTTAAATGCTGTTTTCCCCACTGTGATGTATGTTGTTGAGACCTAGACAATGACTGAAGCAACACAAAAAAGAAGACAATCATTCGAATTATATCGTAAAATGCTTAGAATATCATACATGAGTCATACGACAAATGCGGAAGTACTGCGGAGGATGAACAACACAGTAGAGCTTATGCACCTCATAAAAGAAAGAAAAGACACAAAACTTTGCCACATTATGGGAAACCAAAAAAAAAATACAAATTGCTCCGACTTATCATCGAGGGCAAAATCAATAGCAAGAGGGAACCAGAAAGAAGACGCAACTCTTGGCTTAACAACCTGCTACAATGGACATATGGTAATATATCAAAGGTATTCGAAAAACTAATGATGAGGCGGATGAAGGAAATTATTGAAACAAAAAACTAATACCTGACCATCAATGTTTAGAGAGAAGCACTCGACCATAGAGCAGGTTCATAGAATAGTCAAGAAAATGAGTCAAGATTTTGAAGAAAAAAAATTGTTCTGCAGTATTCATGGATATATCGCAGGCATTTGATAAGGTCTGGCATCCTGGATTGCTGTATAAAATAAAAAAGATGTTTCCTTACGACTTATACTAACTAATCAAATCCTACATTAGCAATAGACACTTTCTCGTAAGATCTCAAGATGAGTACACAGGAATATGTCCAGTAGAAGCAGGAGTGCCTCAGGGTAGTGTTGTGGGGACGATTCTACATCTCCTGTACCCCTCAGATCTGCCAACAATGGAGCAAAATACCACAGCCACATTTGCGGCTGACATTGGTATCCTGACATCACATACAAAACCTATAATGGCTTCAGAACTACTACAAATAAACCTGACAAAAATTGAAAACTTGCTAAAGACATGGAGAATAAAGGCAAACGAGTCGAAGTCTGCGCATGTGACATTCACACTGCGAAATGGAACATGTCCTCCAGTAACCCTGAATAGCAAACAGGTTCCACAAACAGAGACCGTGAGGGACGGCAGACAGATGGAAAACTCACATATGGACTAAAAGGAAGCAACTCAACCTACAATATCAGAAAATGTACTGCCTGATAGGTAAAGGATCGAAACTCTCACTAGAAAATAAACTACTTATACTACTACTACTTATTGCAATTTTGGAGAGATTTCAAGCAAAGATGCTCAGAAATATGGTGAATGCACCACGGTTTGTCCCAAACGAGATTATCCGAAAAGATCTTAACATCTCAACAATCAAAGAGGAAATTAGTACATTAAGCGCTAAATACAAGGACAGGATTAGTGCACATCCAAACCCATTGACACCTACTTGATGAACAGCCAACCTGAAATACGAAGACTAAAGAGATTTAAACCTCCAGATTTAATTAACATATTTAGATTGTAATGCATTCTAGTATGAAGACTGATTAACTTACCCTGTACATAAATAATTCATTGAATTAAGGTCGTAAAGGTATATGCCACTGGGTGTACTCTGATGTGAAATATTGACCTAAAATGTACTTATTGTTTGCAGACAGATTGTAAATATACCCAGTAAAAAAAACAAAAAAAACAGTGAACAAATATGACCTCCATAGAATTATTTAGAGCCGCTTCAAATAAGATTAAATGGGCAAATGTATGGCCAACATCCTTAAGGATAAGGTACCTTAAGAAGAAGTCTTTGTTGATCGTTTATGTATAGTATACAGGGTGAGTCAGCAAAGCGACACCCCCTCTTAGATCGTACAGAAATAGCGGCTAGGAAAAAACGTTCATTTAAAAGTATGGTGGTTGTCGCCAAACTATTTCTTTCTATTACTTTGAAGTATACAGGGTACCTCCCAATAAAGTTATGGCGGTCACGTCTAATTTTTCAAATGCAATAGTCTACTTTTTAATCCATATTCCGGTCCTACATTGCATTCGAAGTATTTTTTGTACATATTTTTGTATATAACATACTATGTGACTAAAGTCAAGAGTTTTGGACATAGCGGCGTTTAAACATGGGAACGCTTCTAAATGTATTCAATTTTATCGAGAGTTCAGGGGTAGGGATCTTTTGACATTATTATCCCCCCACTTTGCCCTTAATGTGTGTAACTTTTTACATCAATCATATCCTCATATATGGATTGGAAGGGGCCTGCATATTAATTGGCCAACCTGACCTTACCCTTTCTGACTTTTTCTTTGGGCGATACGTTAATGAAAAAGTGTACCAAGATTTACGAGGTCTCTACGAAATATCTCCACAAACGCTGAAAGGAGTTCTTCATATCAACGTTAGATTATAATTATCATCATAATCATTCTCAATCAGCCTTTCTTTTTTCATCCACTGCTGGATATAGGCCTCCTCTCGCGCGTACTTGTGGAACGCATCATCCACAACTAAACGGGACATACACTCCGGGTATCATACTCCGGACATATACTTATCACGGGTTCCGGACGGGACTAGTTGAGAGGATTTTTGGCAGGATTACTCGTGGTAGTTGCCATTGTGACGAGGTGACCACGAAGTGACCACAGCATAGCTCCGTGAAAAACATTCACGGGTTGGTCGGGGATTGAACACGAAATCTCATGCATGGCAAGCGGATGCGTTCGCCACCACACCACTATGACTACTTTATTATAATTACGCCTCAGGGAAAATGGGAATACTTTTGAACATTTGTGTTAATATTACTTAGTAAATTACATCGTTTATTTTACTAAAACAAATAATATTAAAGTTTACTTTTATTGCGTTCCCATATTCAAATTTCGTTATGTCCAAAACTGTTGAATTCAGTCACAAAGTATGTTATTCAAAAAATACTTCGAATTCAATGTAGAATCTGAATATGGATTAAAAAGTAGACTATTCGATTTACTTGACCGTCATACTTTTTATAACATATTTACGAAATAAATAGTTTGGAGACAACCGCCACACTTTTATATGAACGTTAAGGGGGGTTATCGCTAAAACGTTTAAAAAACCAATATCACCCAGTTTCTTTAATAAACGTTGATATCCTGTGTACGAAAAACTGAATAACTTAACAAAGTTAAATTTCACAATCTTTAAAAACCATGAATACTCATTTTGAGATCAATGAGTTATCAACAGCCAGAAACCCTGAAATTATCTACTTCCTACTTCTTGTGGAAAAAATAAACGTTACGAATCGGATTGGGGCTTCATGGTTTCTAAATAGACTGCTTATAATTGTACAATATAAATATTATTGTGTATATTTTCCTGACTGTATTTCAATTTAATCCAAAAGAAATTCCTGGGTTCCAGTCAATTTTATTGTTTATTATTTAAAATGTCACAAATAAGTTTCGGTGTCTTTCTCCACCATCATCAGTTTGTCTAAAATACACATTCACAGTCATCATTAATTAAAAAAAAAGGTCTATCAAAACTTCACATACTAAAATACAAATTACACACATATGAAAAAGTATATTAAAAACAATAGGATCACAGGTGATGAGTCAGGACAATCATGTTTGACTAGAATCTATTGTCTTCAATCTATCAAAGACTAGAATCTATTGTTCAGAGATTTAAATTTAACTTACGTGTATGGCTGTTTCCACCTTCACATTTGACAGGCTATTGAAATCCATACTTTGTTCTATATCGAGCGAGATAATAAAGAAACTGTTTATATTTCGCTTTTCTTTGCATTCTAGGAATATCAATTGCTCTGCAATTTTTCAATGTCAGGTGTTTATATTTTATTTAGTTGGTTTAATTAGTGTATGTATGTGTTCATTTAATTAGTGTGTGATATACAGAGCTAAAATTGTCTGTGTCTGATATAAAATTCATTGCATTCTGATGTTTTTTAATTTGTATCATTTCATGGATTCTTCTCTTATTATAATTGACTTCATTGATTAATATTTTTGTGTTATCAAAATCAAAACTATGTAACTTTTGTTGTGCTTGTAGTGCTAATGCTGTTCCATTTTCGTTAACCTTTCTTAAGCGATATTTATGTTCGTATATTCTTTTCTTTAAATATTGTCCTGTTTGACCTATGTATGTGTTGTCACAGTTCAAACAGTCAATCTTGTATATTACATTAAGTGTGTCTAACTTATCACTTTTTGGTTTAAATTTTGTTCATTCCAATGTATTCCTGGGTTTCAGTCAATTTTATTGTTTATTACATTCCAATGTATTCCTGGGTTTCAGTCAATTTTGTTGTTTATTATTTAAAATGTTACAAATACGTTTCGGTGTCTTTATCCACCATCATCAGTTTGTCTAAAATATACATTTACAGTTATCATCAAATTAAATAGAAAACTTTCACCAAAATTCACATATTAAAATACAAATCACACAGATATTAAAAAGTACATCCAGAACATTGGTTTTCAGGTGACGAGTCAGGACAAACATGCCTGGGAAAAGACTAGAATCTATTGTTTAGAGATCTAAATTCAACTTACGTATATAGTTGCTACCAACTTCACATTTGACTGGTCACTGAATTTTCCATATTTTATTCGATATCAAGCGAGCGAAACAAAAAAACTGTTTATCTTTCGTCTTTTCTTTGCATTCTAGGAATTGCTTGGCAATTCTTCAATATCAGATGTTTACATTTCATAAACATATAACTGTAAATGTATATTTTAGACAAACTGATGATGGTGAATAAAGACACCGAAACGTATTTGTAACATTTTAAATAATAAACAATAAAATTGACTGAAACCCAGGAATACATTGGAATGAATTAAAGTTCAGTCAGGAAAATATACAAAATTGTTTATTACTTAAAATGTTACAAATACGTAATTTAATATATTTTATTAATTCTTTGTTTTATAATTGGTTCGAAGAATTCTTTGGGATAGTTGTTCATTATTAGTACCTTATTTATTTTTTCAAGATTTTTTTGTCTGTATCCACAATGTGCTAATTTTATCCCTCTATCAGTAAGAGCTGTTACCACACTTTTTTTATATTGTATAGGTGCATATGATTGGTAATTCAAGTATCTACCAGACCACACATCCTTTGTGTACCAGTTTGTTTTTATTTCCCCATTATTGTCATACATAACCGTCATATCCAAAAAGTTTAATGATCTGTTTTTGTCCTCCTCCTCAATGGTAATTAAGTAATAAACAATAAAATTGACTCAAACCCAGGAATACATTGGAATGAATTAAAGTACAGTCAGGAAAATATACGAAACGATAGAGAGATGCTAGGGAACAAAAGCAGAATAGATCTGATGGATGAGGAGAAGTTGAGGGGGACGTATGGAAGATTGCAGGCAAAATTGGCAAGAGAGAAGAACAGGAAAAACTTCTTAACCCGATGCAAGAATTTAGCGATCGTACCAAAGTTCATACAGGTGAGGAGAAAGGAATTTAATTTTGGGAACAGACAGAATCAAACAAAATATTTAAAGGTTTTGGACCTGTTTTACTTTACCTGCCTGAATATCGTATTAAGTGATTGTTGTTCAAAGTTAAAAAGTATAGAGAATGAAACCATTAATGTGAAAAAATATTTATAAGAAAGGGGTAGTCACAATGAATTAAAAACGTTTTATGAACAACAAGAGCAGAAGTACGAAACTGTGTTCAACAATATCAAGGCAAAACAAAGGAACAAATTAGAAACATTGGTAGCAAAAAAACATGGTATAGAAAACAAATATAGGACTAATGAAAAATGGATAAAGAATTTAACAACGGTAAGCATGCCAGACAGTGTCAGGTATGTACTGTCACTTGGTCCAAAGTTTTCTATTAACAAAAAACAATACAAAACGGTTCATGAAGTCATAGCAAACATCGAACATGGAATCTTCTCTTTAAATAGCGATAAAAAAAAACGAAATAAGAAGTAAGTTGTGTAATATATTAACAAATTTCAAGAGTGGAACGTCGAACAAAGGTGTGCCCAATAATATCAATAGGCTTATATGTGAAACCAAAACTTTTTTAAATGAACACACAAACATCTGCGTGTTAACGGCTGAAAAATGTAGCAAGACAGTTGTTATGATGAAAAGTGAATATAGAACAAAAATGCTAGCATTAATAAATGATGTAAAAACATATAAACCGGAAAAAAGATCTTACTACAAATATTCAAACAAAACTAAATAAAATAATAAATTCATGACATAAAAATAAATTCATAACAGATAATTTAAAACGAACACTGTCTTGCAACAACGGCCGAGCACCATTTATATATGGCCTGCCAAAGCTTCACAAAGCAGGCCACCCATTAAGACCGATAGTTAGCAACATAAATGCCCCAACTTACCAATTGTCTAAATACCTGTCAGCTGTGTTGAGTAATATATTGGGAAATTCACAATATCACATTAGGGACTCATGGAGCTTCTGTGAATTTATAAAAAAACCGAAGATACCTGAGAACCATCGCCTAATATCGCTTGATGTGGTATCACTATACACAAACCTCCCGGTAGATTACTCAATACAGTGCATAAGAAATAAATGGTCTGAAATTAGGGAATATACATCATTGCCCGAAGGTGAATTTATTGGGGCGGTAGAGCTGTGCCTTAAGTCCACGTACTTCCGGTACGAGGACAATTTCTATTCGCAAATATATGGAGTAGCTATGGGGTCCCCCATAGCTGCAACAATTGCAAACCTTGTAATGGAAAGTCTGGAAGAAAAACTAATACCTGATTTAGACTTTAAATGTGGATTTTTTAAAAGATACGTGGATGACTGCATAATGTGCCTGCCAAACCAAAAAGTTCAATACACACTAGATAAGTTTAATGCATTCCATGAAACCATTAAATTCACCATTGAGGAGGACAAAAATAGATCATTAAACTTTTTGGATATGACGGTTATGTATGACAATAATGGGTAAATAAAAACAAACTGGTACACAAAGGATGTGTGGTCTGGTAGATACTTGAATTACCAATCATATGCACCTATACAATATAAAAAAAGTGTGGTAACAGCTCTTACTGATAGAGCGATAAAATTAGCACATTGTGGATACAGACAAAAAAATCTTGAAAAAATAAATAAGGTACTAATAATGAACAACTATCCCAAAGAATTCTTCGAACCAATTATAAAACAAAGAATTAATAAAATATACAATGCAAATAAATGGAACAACATAAATAATGTAAAAAAGAAAAAAGAGGGTGAAATCAGGTATGTATCATTACCACACATACCAGAAATCAACACAAAAATAAAAAATGTTTTAAAACCGCATAATATTACTATAGCGGAAAAAACTAAAAACAACTTGGCAAAATAGTGTTTTACAAAATTTAAGCCTAGAAGCGATAAGTTGGACACACCTAACGTAATATACAAGATTGACTGTTTGAACTGTGACAACACATACATAGGACAAACAGGGCAATATTTAAAGAAAAGAATATACGAACATAAGTATAGCTTAAGAAAGGTTAACGAAAATGCAACAGCATTAGCACAACATGCACAACAAAAGTTGCATGATTTTGATTTCGATAACACACAAATATTGATCAATGAGGACAACTATAATAATAGAAGAATCCATGAAATGATACAAATTAAGAAACATCAGAATGCAATAAATTTCAGATCAGATACAGACAATCTTAGCTCTGTGTATCATACGCTAATTAGATGATCACATGCATGAACTGATTGGACCAGGTAAATGAAATGTAAACATCTGATATTGAAGAATTGCCAAGCAATTCCTAGAATGCAAAGAAAAGACGAAACATAAACAGTTTTTTTTTGTTTCGCTCGCTTGATATCGAATAAAATATGGAAAATTCAGTGACCAGTCAAATGTGAGGTTGAAGGCAACTATATACGTAAGTTGAATTTAGATCTCTAAAACAATAGATTCTAGTCTTTTCCCAGACATGTTTGTCCTGACTCATCACCTGAAAACCAATGTTCTGGATGTACTTTTTAATATGTGTGTGATTTGTATTTTAATATGTGAATTTTGGTGAAAGTTTTCTATTTAAATTGATGATAACTGTAAATATATATTTTAGACAAACTGATGATGGTGGATAAAGACACCGAAAAGTATTTGTAACATTTTAAGTAATAAACAATAAAATTGACTGAAACCCAGGAATACATTGGAATGTATTAAAGTACAGTCAGGAAAATATACGAAACGATTTAAATTTTGTGAAACATTCCTTTGCTAAGTTGTTTTTATTTTATCCCGCTATAGTAATACTATGCGGTTTTAAAATATTTTTTGTTTTTGTGGTGATTTCTGGAATATATGGTAATGATATATACTTGATCTTACCTTCTTTTTTATTATTGTTATTATTTATGTTGTTCCATTTATTGGAATTGTAGATTTTATTTATTCTTCGTTTTATGATTGGTTCGAAGAATGATTTGGAATAGTTGTTCATTATTAGTATCTTTTTTATTTTTTCTAGATTTTTGTTCTATATTCATAATGTGCCAATTTAATCGCTCTATCAGTAAGAGCTGTTACAACACTTGTTTTATATTGTAGAGGTGCATATGATTGGTAATTCAAGTATCTACCAGACCATACATCCTTTGTGTACCAGTTTGTTTTTATTTCCCCATTGTTGTCATACATAACCGTCATATCCAAAAAGTTTAATGAGTTGTATTTATCTTCCTCAATGGTGAATTTAATGGTGTCATGGAAGGCATTAAATTTATCCAGTGTGTATTGAATTTTATGGTTTGGCAGGCACATTATGCAATCATCTACGTATCTTTTAAAAAATCCACATTTAAAATTTAATTGGGGTATTATTTTTTCTTCGAGACTTTCCATCACGAGGTTTGCAATTGTTGCTGCTATGGGAGACCCCATAGCTACTCCACATATTTGTGAATAGAAATTGCCCTCGTATTGGAAGTAAGTGGTTTTAAGGCACAGCTCTACCGCCCCAATAAATTCATTTTCGGGTAACGATGTATATTCTTTTATTTCATGCCATTTATTTCTTATGCACTGTATTGAGTAATCTACCGGGATATTTGTGTATAACGATACCACATCAAGTGATATCATGCGATGGTTCTCAGGTATTTTCTGCTTCTTTATAAACTCGCAAAAACCCCATGAGTCCCTAACGTGATATTGTGACTTTCCCAATATATTACTCAACACAGCTGACAAGTATTTACACAATTGGTACGAAGGCGGTACAATTGGCGGAAGACAAATACAACTCATTAAACTTTTTGGGTATGACGGTTATGTATGACAACAATGGGGAAATAAAAACAAACTGGTACACAAAGGATGTATGGTCTGGTAGATACTTGAATTACCAATCATATGCACTTCTACAATATAAAAAAGTGTTGTAACAGCTCTTAATGATAGAGTGATTAAATTGGCACATTATGAATATAGAACAAAAAATCTAGAACAAATAAAAAATATACTAATACTGAACAACCATCCCAAATCATTCTTCGAACCAATCATAAAACGAAGAATAAATAAAATCTACAATTCCAATAAATGGAACAACATAAATAATAACAATAAATAATAATAAATAATAAAAAAGAAGGTGAGATCAAGTATATACCATTACCATATATTCCAGAAATCACCACAAAAATAAAAAATATTTTATAACCGCATAATATTACTATAGCGGAAAAAACTAAAAACAACTTAGCAAAGGAATGTTTCACATATTTTAAACCTAAAAGTGATAAGTTAAACACACTTAATGTAATATACAAGCCAATGTATTCCTGGGTTTCAGTCAATTTTATTGTTTATTATTTAAAATGTTACAAAAATATTTGTAACATTTTCAATAATAAACAATAAAATTGACTGAAACCCAGGAACACATTGGAATGAATTAAAGTACAGTCAGGAAAATATATGAAACAAAGTAATATACAAGATTGACTGTTTGAACTGTGACAACACATACATAGGTCAAATAGGACAATATTTAAAGAAAAGAATATACGAACATAAATATAGCTTAAGAAAGGTTAACGAAAATGGAACAGCATTAGCACAACATGCACAACAAAAGTTACATAGTTTTGATTTTGATAACACAAAAATATTAATCAATGAAGACAATTATAATAAGAGAAGAATCCATGAAATGATACAAATTAAAAAACATCCGAATGCAATGAATTTTAGATCAGACACAGACAATCTTAGCTCTGTATATAATACACTAATTAAATGAACACCTACATACACTAATTAAACCAACTACATAAAGTATAAACACCTGATATTGAAGAATTGCAGAGCAATTGATATCCTTAGAATGCAACGAAAAAGCCAAATATAAACAGTTTTTTTATTCTCACGCTCGATATTGAACAAAGTAAAGATTTTTCAGTAGTTTGTCAGATGTGAAGGTTGAAACAGCCATACATGTAAGTAAAATTTAAATCTCCAAACAATAGATTCTAGTCTTTTCTCGAACATGATTATCCTGACTCATCACCTGTGAACCTATGTTTTTAATATACTTTTTAATATGTTTGTAACTTGTATTGTAGTATGTATATTTTAGCTGAGCTTTTGTTTTAAATTAATGATGACTGTGAATGTGTATTTTAGACAAACTGATGATGGTGGAGAAAGACACCGAAACGTATTTGTAAAGATTTTAAATAATAAACACTAATATTGACTGTAACTCAGGAATTTCTTTTGGATTATGAATATTATGAATTATGATCCATGCACCAGACTAAATATTGGTCAATTAGAATTATTTCACATGTATCTCAATAGCATATGTTGTGCAAAATAATATCAAGGTCAGAAGAACAAGTAAACATATACCACCTATACATACCTTGACTAGGTGATCCAAAAATAGAGCTTTGTGGGGAGGGTGATCCATACGCTGATCCGGTATTAGGCGTAGAAGAACTGTAGAGAGATCCTGTTGAACTATTGGTTGAAGTAGACCAGACATCCTAACAAAGGACAATATACGATTAACTCACATATAGAAATAGTATTTACAAGGAGGAGTAGTTTGGACTCTTAACTGATAAAAGAAGTGTTTTTCGACAAATTAAGCAACTATAATAAATACTCTACTTATAAAGGATCTTGCATAATAATAGGAAAATATTGTATTTGTAACATTATCGGATTGTAACATTATAGGACGATTGTGAAGACTACTGGTCGAGGCCTAGCCTAGGTGAGCAACACAGTGTCAAAAGCACATACTAGTTTTCCACAAAATATCCTATAATTTAGAATTATTTTTCCTCAAAGATAAAGTACTTTGTCGGCATAGGTCAAAAATAATTAAACTGTTCGTTAGTTTCTTCTTAGGATTTGAACAAAACAAGCAAGAAGTATTATTACGTTCACTAATGATAACTTGACAATTAATTCATTCAGCTGGAAGATTCAAAACAAAGAATTAGCTGGCAATGCGTAGAGCATAAAGTTGTGTATCTAAATACGATACTGTTACTTCTTCAAGAACATATCTAATTTTTAGTTTGCATCGTATGTATTTAAAGACGGCGAAGCGTTAAGGCCGCCTTAACAGACAGTTTTATTTTGCACCTCTAGTAATTCGTGAGTTAAGTAAACCATAATTTAAGCCGCCATCGACCATTGCTAAGATTCTTAACACATTGAGTGCCGCCTTAGAAACAAAAAATCGGAACCCACAGGACACAGATGTTTTTTTGAAAAATACGTCTTAGATACTCTCTATGCGCTTAAACTCTTAATTTAGCTTATGTAACATGTCAAAATGTCTATTTTTGACGTTTATTTTGATGGTGACACGTTGGTCTCACGCGGCCACTGAGTAACGTCCTGTTCCCTTCGTGGGACCAACGTGTCACCACATATTCACGTCCAGACTTGCAAGTTATTGCCGACGTTCGTCTGGGGTACATAGTGGGGGGCGAACGGACGTCTTGGCATCTTGCTTCAATAGTGCAAGTTCTTTGTGAGTATCACCATGTCGTACGAAAAACAAGTGAAACATTTAGAGCAACTTTGGCAAGAAATGTTGTCTGAAGAAGAAACAGAAGTAAGTGCCTTTGATGTTGATGCAATTCTGATGAATATGAGCCAGAATCGACTTCTGAGGATTCAAATTCAGAGTGTGTTAATTCAACTAAAAAAATAAGCAAAAAAACAATGCAAACCAAGGGTGTTACCTCGCACAGATAACTTTTACACATCTATAAATTTGGCTCTTGAACTTTTGAAGCGTGAGACTCGTTTGATCGGAACCCTATGGCAGAAGAGAAAACTTAATCCTAAAAATGTCATGCAAAGCAAACTGAAGGTTGGTGAAGGTGTAACTGAAGAGTGCGAGCAGAGCATCATTGTCCAGAAGTGGAAGGATCGAAGAGACGTGTTAGTACTGAGTACTAGATATGCAAACGCCAGCGTACAAGGGAGAGGTCAGGAAGTGAAAAAGCCAAAAAAACGTTGTAGAATACAATTAATACAAATCTTACATTGACATATCCGACCAGATGAAATCATACAATGCCTAACTTCGTAAAGGATTGAAGTGGTACCGAAAACTGGCGATTGAGTTCCTAACAGGTACAGCACTGGTAAATGCATTTGTTGCACATCAAGAGATCACAAAAAACCCAATGTGTATAACAGAATTCAGAAAGGAAATAACTGAAGGGTTACTGAAAACCCAAGAACAAGTAAGAATAAGTGAAGAGACGCAAGCAAAAACGACTAATCAACATAAACTAGTAAACATGGGGCGGTCTAATCGTCGGCGGTGTGTCAAATGTTACAGCGAAATGGTAAACGCATAAGGTCGACAGGTAGCAAAAACAAACAAAATATCACTAAATCTTTCCTTAACTGGCAAATTTGTGAGGTGTTCTCACTCCCTGGTTGTGTTTGAGGTTCTTTCCTTTGCTATGGACAGCTTAAATGTTGACGGTGCAAATGAAGTCCTCTTAAGGCGGCCTTAAAATTTAAGTGTTTCATAGTTATTCCTCACTTAGGATGAAAACGGTGCAAACGGCCATAAGTGGAGCGGTTCTATTAAACTGCGCTAGATTGGATTGAAAGTTTAGGGTAATAGACATTTCAGTATTCAGTAAATAACCTATCTCGGATTGTGGGTATAAAGACGAATTAACATGTGGCTGACAATTTCTACAGGCTTCAATTTTGTTCAGACAGAACCGGCAGGCAAGAAAACTTTAAATGTTTAACTTCGCTTTCGTTCTTTTCTGTGTACTGTCTAAATAGTATTCATCTTAAAAATCAGTAAAATTTTCCATTTTCAGTCTAGCAAATGAAATAGAAATAAACGAAAGAATGAAGTTCAAACCTCTAAGTCGACATTAAGAGCAGTTTAATTGATGCTACGCTCATATAGGTATGTCTAACTTTATTAAAAAACTAAGTTTTATTGATTCTCGGTGGAAAGTACGCAGTTTCGCCATTGTTTTCGATAGCGAAAGAATCACATTTACCAATTACAATGACTATCGCCACGCATGTTTCGGACGTTTTGACTACATTTGCAAAGCCGCTAACCTTATATGCCTCAAAAAAATGTCTAAGGATTAAAAAATTGATCTCAAAAAAATCTCTTGCACTGTAATGTACGATTTTCGCATCCTTTCTACAAAATATATTCGTTTTGTATATTTTCCTGACTGTACTTTAATTCATTCCAATGTATTCCTGGGTTTCAGTCAATTTTATTGTTTATTATTTAAAATGTTACAAATACGTTTCGGTGTCTTTATCCACCATCATCAGTTTGTCTAAAATATACATTTACAGTTATCATCAAATTAAATAGAAAACTTTCACCAAAATTCACATATTAAAATACAAATCACACACATATTAAAAAGTACATCTAGAACCTTGGTTTTCAGGTGACGAGTCAGGACAACCATGTCTGGGAAAAGACTAGAATCTATTGTTTAGAGATCTAAATTCAACTTACGTATATAGTTGCTACCAACTTCACATTTGACTGGTCACTGAATTTTCCATATTTTATTCGATATCAAGCGAGCGAAACAAAAAAACTATTTATCTTTCGTCTTTTCTTTGCATTCTAGGAATTGCTTGGCAATTCTTCAATATCAGATGTTTACATTTCATTTACCCGGTCCAATCAGTTCATACATGCGATCATCTAATTAGCGTATGATACACAGAGCTAAGATTGTCTGTATCTGATCTGAAATTTATTGCATTCTGATGTTTCTTAATTTGTATCATTTCATGGATTCTTCTCTTATTATAGTTGTCCTCATTGATCAATATTTGTGTGTTATCGAAATCAAAATCATGCAACTTTTGTTGTGCATGTTGTGCTAATGCTGTTGCATTTTCGTTAACCTTTCTTAAGCTATACTTATGTTCGTATATTCTTTTCTTTAAATATTGCCCTGTTTGTCCTATGTATGTGTTGTCACAGTTCAAACAGTCAATCTTGTATATTACGTTAGGTGTTAGGCCATATATAAATGGTGCTCGGCCGTTGTTGCAAGACAGTGTTCGTTTTAAATTATCTGTTATGAATTTATTTTTATGCCATGAATTTATTATTTTATTTAGTTTTGTTTGAATATTTGTAGTTTGAATTCTTCGAACCAATTATAAAACAAAGAATCAATAAAATATACAATGCAAATAAATGGAACAACATAAATAATATAAAAAAGAAAAAAGAGGGTGAAATCAAATATGTATCATTACCACACAACATACAAACCGCATAATATTACTATAGCGAAAAAAACTAAAAACAACTTGGCAAAAGAGTGTTTTACAAAATTTAGCCTAGAAGCGATAAGTTGGACACACCTAACGTAATATACAAGATTGACTGTTTGAACTGTGACAACACATACATAGGACAAACAGGGCAATATTTAAAGAAAAGAATATACGAACATAAGTATAGCTTAAGAAAGGTTAACGAGAATGCAACAGCATTAGCACAACATGCACAACAAAAGTTGCATGATTTTGATTTCGATAACACACAAATATTGATCAATGAGGACAACTATAGTAGTAGTAAACATCTTTATTTCTAAAAAAGGCTATCGACCTATCGGTCTTTCTGCCCTTGTTTAATACATGTAGTCTTAATCTAAATAAAAAAACTGATATGAAAATTCTCTTATTCTAGGTTAACGATATTACTAAATAAAATTTCAGTGGCAAGAAGAGATTATTTTATTGTCCACTAGTCAGTTGCGTTTGTAAGTGTTCGAGTAGCGTTAATGTAGGGAAACGGAAGCGGGATTGTCTGGTTGATCTTGTAAGACAAAGGGGATTCAGTATGGTCCAGTTGTAGGGGTTGTTTGTCCATTTGGTCTGTAGCTGTATGAGTCTTTCCGAGATCTTGAAACATATTGACAAATATTGATTAATGAGGACAACTATAATAAGAGAAGAATCCATGAAATGATACAAATTAAGAAACAGCAGAATGCAATAAATTTCAGATCAGATACAGACAATCTTAGCTCTGTGTATCATACGCTAATTAGATGATCGCATGTATGAACTGATTGGACCAGGTAAATGAAATGTAAACATCTGATATTGAAGAATTGCCAAGCAATTCCTAGAATGCAAAGAAAAGACGAAAGATAAACAGTTTTTTTGTTTCGCTGGCTTGATATCGAATAAAATATGGAAAATTCAGTGACCAGTCAAATGTGAAGTTGGTAGCAACTATATACGTAAGTTGAATTTAGATCTCTAAACAATAGATTCTAGTCTTTTCCCAGACATGGTTGTCCTGACTCGTCACCTGAAAACCAATGTTCTGGATGTACTTTTTAATATGTGTGTGATTTGTATTTTAATATGTGAATTTTGGTGAAAGTTTTCTATTTAATTTGATGATAACTGTAAATGTATATTTTAGGCAAACTGATGATGGTGGATAAAGACACCGAAACGTATTTGTAACATTTTAAATAATAAACTATAAAATTGACTGAAACCCAGGAATACATTGGTACAAAATATATGTCAATGACATATCGATAAGGTTGATAGTGGCACAAGTTGTTTATTCCGTAAATTTGCTTTTGTCTCATGTTATTCAGCTCTTTGTCCATTTTACGGCAAACACATTGATGTTCAGTAATTGTATTTGCGAATGCGCTTGTTTCAAATTCAACATCCGTATGTTTATGATAGGTACTAATATTACTAATTTCATCAGTGTCATTCAATATTGTATGTATATTTGATTTGAATTTGTTATTTTTTGTATAAATTGTTTTTTTCAATTTCTAACTACATGTGTTTGTAATGCTTGGTAGTCGTGATTTTATTAAATTGCCAATTTATAGGAGTATACCACTCATTTCTAACATCAATAATCCTACCAGTTGCTACTGTTTGGTGTGTTTGCTTATATAATATAATTTAATTATTTATTTTGACATCACTTACAATTAGAAGCTAAATAACATACATAACATATTTACTTTCTTACTTAGTAGTAAGTCAGTATTCATATATTTTTATTTTCCAGATTTTTTCTTTGAACACTTTGAACCGCACAGGTGTTTCCCACACCTGCTTTCGACACATTTCAAAATTACCTGATGTTGTTGCTGTTTCATTTCATTATCCAGATCCTTAAGAGCAGCATATTTGTCCTCACTAGATGAAGTAGAATTGGCGGGCGCAACTCTCACGGAGTTTTGAGGGTTAAGCGGCGTTTGATAAGTTGAAGCCCAAGCATTGAGATTCGATGGAGTTGGCGTACCTGCAAAAATAAATTAACATTATATAAATATATACTGTTCAAAACCTCTTTGTTGGGTGTTTCGCCTCATATTCAGATTTGCCTCTGAACATTTTGCTCTTTAGATATTGTCAAAGGTTTTTTCAACACTAAAATACATTTTTTTTAAATAGAGGTAAGTAAAATTAATGGAACTGTTCCGGAGACTTCCCCGTATTTGTTGTGTCAAAAATGTATTTTTTGCCAACATGTTATGAACCGTTCAAACTACATGACTAAGCCTCTGTAATGTAAGTAGTAATGTACACACATTACTACTATTAATAGCTACTTTTTCACACTCCATTCGAATTCGTTTTTCGAATTAGACGCGGCAGTAGTGGTGATTTTAAGGTTTACTATATTTTTTCCCATAACTTTTACGTCACTGAAAAATGCGAGCATTTTAACAGCACAAACTGAAAGCAATTTTTGCTCGAAAGTTAACCGTTTTCAATGAAAATAGTTCTCACGAAGAGTTGCACAGATGTTATACGCAGTTATTTAATTAATTAACAATTACCAGTATTAATGCATTGTTGATGGATGTATGGTGGATAATACAGGGTGTCCCTGAAATGACTGTACAACACTTCATCATAAATTCCTTAACCGAAAATCAGACGATCTAAGCAAACTTTCCTATATCCAATGTTGCTTCATTTTGCCGCTACAGGGCGCCAAAGTTCTCAAATTAATATCGTTTTTCCCAAATAACTTCAAACGCCCATATCGATTTTCACTAATTTTGGAATCAGCAATTACTACATAAATTGACGTGTTTTTACGTAAGCGTAATCTTTTTTTAATGCGTGGAAATATCAAAAGATGATTGGTTCGTTAATTGTTGTTACCCCCTGTACAAATAATTAAAAAAAATTTCTGCTACTAGCTGATTTTCTTTTGAAATTTGTTTGCCACTTTTAGCCAGAAATACAGTTTCTATGCAAGAAATTATTTACAATACC
The DNA here is from genome assembly GCA_024550625.1 of Dendroctonus valens. Taxonomy (NCBI): domain Eukaryota; kingdom Metazoa; phylum Arthropoda; class Insecta; order Coleoptera; family Curculionidae; genus Dendroctonus; species Dendroctonus valens. The sequence goes on from JAJTJO010000515.1 coordinate 356,318, forward strand.
TTGCAGAACATCCTTCTTTTGAAAAAAATATGCAATTTGGTTTTTGTTTGTAAATGTATTGTATTGTCTAACCAAAGCAAACACTTTGCATTTTTTCAAAAGGTTTCAAAAGGTAATCTAGCTAGCTAGTAGCAGAAAAAAATTATATGATTTGTACAGGGAGTAACAAAACTACAAACATTTATTAACGAACCAAGTGTTATTTTAAATATTCTGTATATTTTCCTGACTGTATTTCAACTTAATTCAAAAGAAATTCCTGGGTTCCAGTCAATTTTATTGAATATTACTTAAAATATTTTACAAATACGTTTCGGCGTCTTTCTCCACCATCATCAGTTTGTCTAAAATTTACATTCACAGTCGTCATTAATTTAAAAACAAGAGCTCTGTTAAAATATACATACTAAAATGCAAATTACTCTTGGGATCACAGGTCATGAGTCAGGACAATCATGTTCGGGAAAAGACTAGAATTTATTGTTTAGAGCTTTAAATTTTACTTACATGTATGGCTGTTTCTACCATCACCTTTGGCAAGCCATTGAAAAATTTTTACTTTGTCCAATATCGAGCGAGAGAATCAAAAACTGTTTATAATATTTGGCATTTTTCTTCGCATTCTGAGGATATCATTTGGTCTGCATTTCTTCAATATACCAGGTGTTCATATTTTATGTTTTCATTTAATTAATGTATGATATACAGAGCTAAGATTGTCTGTGTCTGATCTAAAATTCATTGCATTCTGATGTTTTTTAATTTGTATCATTTCATGGATTCTTCTCTTATTATAATTGTCTTCATTGATTAATATTTTAGTGTTATCAAAATCAAAACTATGTAACTTTTGTTGTGCATGTTGTGCTAATGCTGTTCCATTTTCATTAACTTTTCTTAAGCTATATTTATGTTCTTATATTCTTTTCTTTAAATATTGTCCTGTTTGACCTATGTATGTGTTGTCACAGTTCAAACAGTCAATCTTGTATATTACATTAGGTGTGTTTAACTTATCACTTCTAGGCTTAAATTTTGTGAAACATTCCTTTGCTAAGTTGTTTTTAGTTTTTTCTGCTATAGTAATATTATGCGGTTTTAAAATATTTTTTATTTTTGTGTTAATTTCTGGAATATACGGTAATGATATATACCTGATCTCACCTTCTTTATTATTATTATTATTATTATTTATGTTGTTCCATTTATTGGAATTGTAAATTTTATTTATTCTTCGTTTTATGATCGGTTGGAAGAATGATTTGGGATAGTTGTTCATTATTCATTATGTTCATTATTAGTAGCTTTTTTACTTTTTCTAGATTTTTTGTTCTATACTCATAATGTGCCAATTTAATAGCTCTATCAGTAAGAGCTGCTACAACACTTTTTTTTATATTGTAGAGGTGCATATGATTGGTAATTCTAGTATCTTAAGTTATCTAAGTATCTACCAGACCATACATCCTTTGCGTACCAGTTTGTTTTTATTTCCCCATTACCGTCATATATATGACGGTAATGGTTATATAACCGTCATATCCAAAAAGTTTAATGATTTGTTTTTGTCTTCCTCAATGGTGAATTTAATGGTCTCATGGAATGCATTAAACTTATCTAGTGTGTATTGAACTTTTTGGTTTGGCAGGCACAATATGCAGTCATCCACGTATCTTTTAAAAAATCCACATTTAAAGTCTAAATCAGGTATTAGTTTTTCTTCCAGACTTTCCATTACAAGGTTTGCAATTGTTGCAGCTATGGGGGACTCCATAGCTACTCCATATATTTGCGAATAGAAATTGCCCTCGTATTGGAAGTAAGTGGATTTAAGGCACAGCTCTACCGCCCCAATAAATTCATTTTCGGGTAATGATGTATGTTCTCTTATTTCAGACCATTTATTTCTTATGCACTGTATTCAGTAATCTACCGGGATGTTTGTGTATAATAATTCCACATCAAGTGATATTATGCGATGGTTCTTAGGTATTTTTTGTTTCTTTATAAATTCGCAAAAACTCCATGAGTCCTTAATGTGATATTGTGACTTTCCCAATATATTACTCAACACAGCTGACAGGTATTTAGACAATTGGTACGTTGGGGCATTTATGTTGCTCACTATCGGTCTTAATGGATAATATTACTATAGCAGAAAAAAACTAAAAACAACTTAGTAAAGGAATGTTTCACAAAATTTAAGCCTAGAAGTGATAAGTTAAACACACCTAATGTAATATACAAAATTGACTGTTTGGACTGTGACAACGCATACATAGGTCAAACAGGACAATATTTAAAGAAAATAATATACGAACATAAATTTTTTTGGACATAAATATAGCTTAAGAAAGGTTAACGAAAATGGAACAGCATTAGCACAACATGCACAAGAAATGTTACATAGTTTTGATTTTGATAACACAACATTTGTTATAAATAATTTGCCTTTCTTTTGTTATTGTTTATATGTTATTTAGAGCTTTTAATTAAAAAAACACCAAATGGTGCCCAGAACGATTATTTGAAGTATTTTGTTAAAAGGCAAAAACTTAGCTATTAACATCCTAATACCGTTCGAACGGTAATTAAAAATTGCATTTCCTGGTGAGTTGAAAAATATGGGGTTGTATTTAAATTAATCAAGTTATAGCCACTTAAAGTTCTTATATGATTAGTTTAAATTCGTGGGCACCCTGTATAACATTGTAAGTTTATTATCATTGGGATATAAAATATGATTTCTTGTTACACTTCACTACAAATTACGCTTAGATAACTTAAATAATTCTAAAGTATTTGACACATGAAAATTATATTACATTTTGATAAAATTCGGATTATTTAAAAAACCGTAAGATTTAGGTATTATAAATCTTTATAAAACAAACACTTATTTTGCTCAGAGAATCTAAAAATGCAATATATAGGGTATTTCATTTGAAAAACACAACTTTGACACTTTTAAGGCCTTTGGGACACCCTGTACATTACAAACATATTTTTTAAATGTGCGCCCGGTAGGCGTCTGTGGGTTCATCGAATAATACTTTGTCAAAATCAAACGGTTTACCCGCAAACTTCCGTGCCGTATAGCGTGAATAACCCTGTATATTTTAGACAAACTGATGATTGTGGAGAAAGACACCGAAACGTATTTGTAACATTTTTAATAATAAACAATAAAATTGACTGGAACCCAGGAATTTCTTTTGAATTTTAAATATTTACACGCATTATATAAAGGTCACGCTTACGTCAAAACACGTCTTTTTATGTCGTTATTGTTGGTTCAAAAATTGGTAACAATCGTCACAGGCGTTTAGAAAGTATTGGGAAAAAACGATATTCATTTGCGAACTTTGGCTCCCTATACCGGCAAAATGAAACAACATTGGATATGAGTAAGTTTGTCTAAATTGCCTTATTTTCGGGTAAGAAATTCAAGAACACCCTGTATAACGTAATTGAAATAAAATACGTGATAGTTATAAATAAGCATAAATAGAACAGAAATCGAGTTGTTTTCGGACTTAACAATATTCTAAATTTTACCGGCTTTAGGTAAATTGTAATTATAGGATATATAATTGTAATAATATCAATAAACAAAAAGATGCATACAATAGTAGTTTTCGATACAAGGGCGAAAAGTGTCGTTTTTCGAACGACGACGGCATTTGACACCCAAGACGAAGTCGAAATAAGAATAGCCAAAAATAAAAAGTCAAAGCCATTTCTCAAATGTCACGTTTTGACGTTTATAACTTTTCAAAAGCGTTCTTTTGTAAGCATATACAAGTGAAACAATGAGTGCCGAAAATTCAATGTCCTGTACACCACCAGAAGTTAGAGATGCCGCAAATGTTGGTTCAACTTCCAACCTTGAAACAGCTGCTTTTACTGTATGGTGTTGGTGTAAGTTGTACACTTTACATGACATTTGCGCTATTTAAAGAGACCGTGTTTGAGTGTGGCAACATTGGAGTACGCAGAAAAATAGGCCATTAAAACGACTTTGAGACTGAACTTGTAAAAAGTGAAAAGTGCTTCTTTATGGCCATCGCATCTGATCGGAAAATGGCAGTTTTTGATTCACTCGAACAAAAAAACAATTATTACCTACATACCATTATTAGTATCACTATTTGCAGTGTAGACTTGATTGTGTTCGAAATCTGCAAAACCATTTTCCAACTTCGTACTGATTGTGGGTCCATTGCTAGAAAAATACATGTTTTAGTTATGATGCAGACACCCATTCAAATAATCTCTCATTTAGAAATACGTTCAAAATACCACTAGTAAATACACAGAGTGTTGTATATATAAAAGAGTAAACTAAGTAATAAAAGAGTATGGCAAACTAAAATTTCTCTGGAGAGTACGAGAAAAATAACGAATTTTTTTTTCGAAAGGTTCTAGAAGATATTAACAGTTGAAAATCGAATTTGTTAAAAAAAGAAACTTAAGCATTCGAAAAGGTACATTACGATCGTTGCTTCAAATTATGGAAATTTGTAAAGCTGCTCATTAGTAAATACATTTTGCAGCATTTCACTTTTTATCTAAGGTTTTATTTAAATAGAAGAAGAAAATACAGTCTAGATTTGGACATAATTAATAATTCGGCTTCTAACCAAATAATGCTTTGTATATTGTATTGTAAGTTGTCAGATATAATTGACATGATTAGAAAAATGTTACCGAAAATTAAAATAGCTAAGAAGTTACTTCCAATAAATAAAACGACAGAAAGTAAATAGACAATAAAAGAAAAAGAGCAGTCGCTTATGAGAATTCCTTCGGTTAAAGCTGGTTTTAATTTTATTTTGATAATTTCCACCGAACAAGTGCACACCATTTATTGTAAACATGTAATTCTTTATAATTAAGTACCAAATTTCTGAAAGCAAAAAATTGTAGTTTTCGGTACAAGAGCGAAGAGTATTGTTTTTCAAAAGATGACGGGTTTCCGTTTCGCTTTGGGTTTGGGGTGAAATTTGTCATTAGTTGGAAAACGGATTTGCTGTGTTTCTTTATGATCATGGCTTCTGTGCGAAAAGTGGCAGTTTTTGATTAACTTAAATCAAAAAAAAGTTATTAAGTTTATTTATGTTTATGTAGCATTCAATTCACTAATTTTGTTCGGAATAGTTCAATAGTTTAAGCATAATAATGACTAAATAAGTTAACGATAACGAAACAAGCTCTTAAAAAAGGAGTATTAAATAATTAAAGACGCAGAATAAAATTAAGCAAAAAAGTCGTAGTAAACATGAATCAGGGACATTTTCTGCGATATGAAAGGTTTTTATTACCTCGTCGTATTACGTCAAGGAGTAATTAGAATGGACCACGGTTTATCAGCTCGGAAAACTTTTGAACTTTCAATTTGACCGGCCGTGAAAGCCTACACAGTCTTTATTATTCATAATTCGCTGATATTTTGCGCTAAATATTGTATTGTCAATGGAAAGGATGTTATTCGCTATGACATTTGATTATCACACAGAATTACATTATTAAAAGCGCATGTTATTTGTTTGTGCATATATGAACATTTATTATAATAAATATGTATTAACAACTAACAGCAAATAAATGGACAGAAAAGACCAGATTTCCCAAACGGTTACTTTGCGAAGCCACGTTTACTAAGACAATACTTTTTGTTTATAATGGCCCTTTTAAATCAAACCACCACAGACTATACAGAGCAAAAGTAAGGTTACAACCAATTTAAGGCCTTAAGGCCTTTAAGAATCTTAAGCCATCGCCGACCGCGGCGTAAATTAAGGATTCCTTAACTGACGAATTACTAGCGGTGCAAAAGAAAACTGTCTGTTAAGGCGGCCGTCATCGTCTTTAAATACATACGGTGCAAACGGCCATTAATATCCTCATGGCGCGTAATAATAAAAGCGTAAATAATATCTTACTTAGAAGCCTTAGCACAACTGAAAAACACGACACCCGGAAAAGACAATATTAAAAGCAAGGTACTTAAGCATCTAGCACAGGAGACACATGACTTCATATTAGGAAAACTTAACGAATGCATCACGACTAACAAAATACCCAAGTCATGGAAGAACGGTATAATAATTCCTATTTTAAAGAATGGACTAGATGACACACTAACAAAAAACTACAGACCCATCACGCTACTTCCGGGGTTGAGCAAACTGTTTGCACACATAATAAAAAACAGATTACATAATTTAATAGGACATCATATTCCAAAATACCAGTTTGGCTTCAAGACTAAAAACTCAACTAGGTATACATCCACTTTTTGTTCTTACTAATAACATACAAACCACACACCTGACCGGAGGAAAAACTGCCAGCCTGTTTTTAGACATTAATAAGGCCTTTGACAGTGTGTGGATCGAGGCTTACTGTACAAACTACACAAACTTGGCACTCCAAACTACTTAATACATATTATTAAACAACTACTCGAAGACAGACAACTGGAGGTACGAATCAACGACGACTACTCTATCCCATTTTCACCTGAGCAAGGCTTACCTCAGGGTTCACCACTCTCACCCCTGCTTTACAACATATAATAAACAAACTGACAAAACTAAACGGCATTTACAGACAACAGAACAGATAGCACTGAGGCTGATAACGAAGAGCCGACACCCAGCAAACCCATTACACAATCCACCAAACCGACTACTCTACGAACGCACAAACTTCACAAGGATATCGGAAAGACTACTCGTCGTGCAATCAAAATGGAAACACAACCCTGACAATCTCACCTTCCTGGACCCTCTCTGTTTAACAAGACCGACCAGACAAACGCGTTTCCTCTTCCCAACGTCAACCCTATTGGAGCATCTCCAGACATAAATTATGTACGTGTTTGTGAATTATATTAGTTGTTAGTTATTAAGTTTCCATACAAAACTTTGTAAACAACCCAGGGCAGAAAGACCGATAGGTCGATAGCCTTTTATTACTAATAAAGATGTTTACTGCTAGTACTACTATCTTACTTAAAAATCTCCGCCTTATCAAAATCAACAGCGAAGCCATTTCCTAAATTATTATTGTTAGTCCCGTTCTGGTGATGGTTCTTGACTTCTGGTCGACTTCTTGTAGTCCCATTAGTGGATGTACCATTTAAAATGTTGTTTGTCGATATTTTACTAAATCCGTTCTTGGTTCCATTTTGAAGTTTCGCGCTAGTGCCATTTATGGAACCCGTCGACCATTGCTTCGTGTTTGGTACCTCTGAAGTTATGGTGGTTTTCAATTCACTTTTTTCAAGGTAGTATCTGAAAACAAAAAGTAGTTAAGCCTCTTCTCACAATTTATTGACACAATTGTATAATATCTATTAATGCCAAATTAGACTTAAAACTTAAACTTTAGTTAACGACTGATTGAACGACTTGGTGCCTGGGTTTTAGGCAGCTTGAACTAGGCAAGAAGGCAACTGAATATTTCAAGAACTATTGCTTATTGTCACGAGGGACAGTTAATATGGAAAACTTCATTAAAAAATCAATATTATACTGCTTCTTTTTGGTCATCAGCACTAATGTATAGTTTATCGGTTCGCACACCGGACAGGAAAATTTGGGCTGGTCGCAGATGGTTAGAAGATCTATCTTATAAGCGGTCGCAGATAAATAAATAATTTACAAAAAATGAACGTAAGTTGTAACAAATATTCTCGAAAACACAGGAGTCTAGGTGCGCCAGTAACCCTAACAGTAACCCCAACTAGGAGGAGATACCGCGACTCCTTACCGCAAGGCAGTTGGTGGGACCTCCACAACCAGTGCGTAAAAACGAACTGCTAGATCTAGCAGGCAAAAAATAAAGAGGATAGTGGCCTTTTTAACAGGACACGCCCCCTGCAAAAAACACATCTTCAGGATGGGACTGAGCGATCAACCGACCTGCAGGGGGTGCGATTTAGAGGACGAAACTACTCTACATATTATGTATCACTGCACGTCATATGCAACAGGTAGTCGAAGACTCCTGGGAGGAGATGAAGTTCTACCAGACCAGGTCATGCGTACCCCCCTCAAGATTCTTCTGGAATTCATTGAATACACAGGGATAATGAGGGAGTAAAATACGAAGGCACAATAAGACAGATATGACCGCGGTGCTAGGTCAAACACCACTTCGGACATGAGGAAGGGTTTTAGTGGGTAGACAGCTAAGCTGGAGTCCCACACAACCCAGAGCTCCAGAACATCCGCTCTGGGTGTGCGTAAGAGAGCATTTCCCAAACCCCGTCAAAAAAAAAGACCCCAAGATTCTACCGTGTCTAGCAAGATGTTCATGCTGACAGAGAATGGCGTCAAGCCGCATACAGGTCTTAAAAAATTTCAAATATGCAATGAAACTAGGAATAATTTATACCAAAATGTAGTAATGTAATCTTTGATATTTAGAATGAGACACTCTGTATAAGATGGCATTTTTAAATTTGCAATTACTGTCTGAATAACTGAAGTTCTAAAGATAGCAGGTGTGGGACAATAATGACCACGTCACTTTAATTTTTTGCCGACGTTTCGACATTTATTGCGGTCTTCTTCAGGGCTTAAAAAGCAAGCTGTCGGGAAGCTAACAAACATAATGACGAAAAACGGCCTTGGCTCAGCACCACTTGATGAAGTCAAAATACTTATTAGAAGAAATCGAAAATAAGTGTATCAAATAAAATCAGTAATTATTCTTGAACACCATGTATATTCAACAAATATCGGGAACAACGATCGACCTTGCGTGTTTTACAGAAAAAGAAGGTGAGGAAAGGGAAAAAAGAAAGAAAAAATGACGAAAAAAACATATTGATATCTACATTCATTCGTTCGGTACAATTTCCAGCATTTCCACAGTCCGGTTTATTCTGCACTGTACAATAAAATAAGATATGTGATAAATCATTAGTGCCTTGTCCTGGGGATGCATGCACCAGAATTAATATTTATAGACTTAACGTTCACATATAATTTGAGGTAGGTCTTCCATGTATATTTATGTATTTTTGATTTTTATTTATTTATTTTATAGTTAAGCTAACTGATAACTTTCCTTCCTCCTTAAATAACTGTTGTTTTAGCCCTGAAAACGACCTCAATAGAGGTCGAAACGTCGGCAAATAATTAAAAAGTCACGTTGACATTATTATCCCACACCTGCTATCTTTTGAACTTAACTTTGCCATTGGGGCGAAAACTGAACGCAATTGTCTGAAAGCTTCTATCCTATAATTTCCTCTACCTCTAATTCATAGCGGTTTTCCACTTAATAATTGTTTTCCATATTAATTGTTAAAACACAGGTCTCATTTAATGGTTATTACTGCAGTATCTATACAGGGCCGGTTAAAATTGACTTAATCGCTAGATACCAAAATGATAAAACGGGCTTTTTTTAACAGAGCACGAAAGGCAATCAAAAAATATTATCGAACAACTTGAAAGGCAATTAAAATTCGTTATCATTCCGATACATCATATTTTTTACCTAAATAGATATGTTCTGAAGATTAAACCGAGTTTCTAAAAAAATCGCGATTTAGCATATTTATCGTAGATGGCAATAAAATGTCAACCCAATCACGACAATATGAAAATTTCAATATTATTATTGATAAATTAAATTATTACTTTATTCTCATTATTATATTTGATTTCTTAATAAAGTACGTCGAAAATAATTGAAAGACAATTAAATTATCATTCAAATGAAGTGTTGATAAAATTCTTTATTCTTCATGGATAAGTAACAAATCAACATAAGTAACTCCCTCTCGGGGATTATCACCTTGACCTGGTGAGAGGGCTCAATACCTACGATCTATGATCTTGCGGGAGTAAATGCTCCTGGCAGGGTCACCCTTGCTGGTAAGGTCAATGGTGGGTGAGAACGGAAGCTAAGGATAATCCAAAACTGCAGCCTCTGTCCCAGATTGGGCGGCTGAATAAGACACCCGCCAACACGCTCGGCAAGCGCGGCGCTTTAAGATGCCAAATCCTTCCAAATAAAACCATTAATAGTCAACATTCCAAAAAGAAATTACCCCAGGCGAGTAGCGATACATCTATCTCTGAATCTCGCACTGTTTCGTCGGTCTGCATCAAGGATTCTGGGGGAGGCAAGAGTTTGACTTTGCCAGAAAGGAAACAAAGCCCGGAAAAACCTGGTGGAAAGGTGTTCTTAATTGCAACTTACAACATACGCACCGGCTCGAAGACCACCTCGAGAGTCTAGAGTAACTAGAAAACATCAAATGGAACATCTTGAAGACGTGGAACAATTCTACGAAGATGTTGCCTCTGCGTAGAGTGCGGAAAAAACTAGGTTTACAATTATAATGGGTGACTTTAACTCAAAGATTGGGCAGAAAACAGCCCTAGATTCACCAAACATCGGAAATTTCGATCTTGGGAAGAGAAATGTAAGAGGACAAGCTATGAGTTTCTGAACAACGAGAAAATGTTCTGTATGAATATTTTCTTCAGAAAACCTCTTCAAAGGAAATGGACCTGGAAGAGCCCCGACAGTTCGTTTAAAAATTAGATTGACTATGTACTTGTCTCGGAAAAACAAATTTGTGACGACGTATCAATAGGGTCGTGAGAGCTAAGATTCGCATCAACATCCAAGTCGAACGAAAAACTACCACCGACAATAGACAAACTGAGGAAAAACGAAGAGGAGTATAGGAGAGAACTTAAAAAGAAGTTAGAACAAACAGAACTCCTGCATAACTTAGAGCTTAAAGAAATAGTTGGGAAAATTAACAACAGCATCAGAACTGCAATTAAGAAAGTCAACTTTACGAAGAAACAAACAAAATATTAAAAAATCAGCACCGACACAGCTGACCCTCTTAAAGAATGGCGTCAATTGAATTTACCATTATACGAACAGCTCAGTAAAAGAATGAAAAGCGCAAGACGCAAGGACTTAAGACAGTTTAATTCCCGATTAACACGAGAAACATTTGAGGATAAAATTGTCAAAAGAAAAGCTATTAATTCATAAAATAAAAAACAACCAGGAGCAAAGTATAACAAAGAAAGAGGGTATCACAAACATCATTCAGAAGTTTTATCGGGACCTGTATAGCCAATCTGTTCCAAATCCAGCAGATCCAAGAGAAAGGGTCACAAATGTAGGTTCCGACGACATGCCAGTAATAGATGATCCGAATTGAGATCAGATTTAAACCAAATGAAAAATCGCAAAGCTCCGGGAGAGGGCCATGTGTGAGACGGGAAGTGAAGCGCTAGAGAAAGCAATAATCCTTAAACAAGTGTCTTGAAGAGGGTAAGGTTCTTGAAAATTGGAGAAATGCAGAAGTGATCCTACTCTACAAAAAGGGCAACTATACAGACATTAATAACTACAGACCTATCAGCCTGCTATCCATGTTTTACAAACTGTTCACTGAAATTACACAAAAGCCTTTAAATTCTATCAAGAAATTCTAAAAATACGTTGTTTTTTTAATCAAAAACATGGTCAGAAAATTTAAAAGATGCAACCAAAATAGGAATATTATTGTTAATTGGCTTTCACTTCTTGGGCTGTTCAGTGATAACTTTTATTAAATGTATAACGTGTGAGAATGGCATATTCTCTTCAAGAAAGAACTGAAATTATTTGCATTTATGGAGAGGTTAGAAAGTGCGCACGAATGACGGCATTGGTTTTCAATGAAAGAAATCGGAATCATGAAATAAGTCACAGATATGTGCTGGATTTGGAAAAAAGTTCTCCGAAACTGGTTCAGAAAAGTAATAGAAAAAGAAACAACCTACGAGTGATTCATGAAGGAGCTCAAAATGAGGTTTTGGGATTATTTGCTGCAGCGGCCACCAACTCCTTGTGGACTGTAGCAGAGCAGACACGAATATCACACGAGACTGTAAGAAAAGCATTTTAAAATGCATAAGCTCCATCCATACAAAATGCAGATACTTCAAGAACTTGCTTGAAGCAACTTGCTGCTTGAAGAGACTACTGATCCTCTTATCACGCATGAGCTAGACACTCAAATTGATGCAAAAGGTACCTAATTCAGTTTTACAGGAGGATTAGTTAACATTCCAGCAGTACCGTGCTACACCTCATTATTTTCTTCCGGTCCGACAGTGGTTAAACGAGAGATTCCCGAATAGATGGATTGGCAGAAGGGGACCAATTGAATGGCCTCCAAGATCACCTGATTTAACAGCCTTTGTTTGCCTCTGTTTAACAGACATCTAAAGTCCATTGTTTATAAGACACAGCCTGCTGATATTGATGATCTCAAAAGGGGAATTGCAGGAGAATGCCGGTCAATTCCCGGTGAAGTTTTCCGAAATGTTAGGGAGTAGTTCAGATTAAATCAGCAGATTAAAATACATAACGAACATTATTGTGTATACTTTCCTGACTGTATTTCTGATCCTTCACATTTGACAAGCTATTCAAATAGTGGAAACAGCCATACATACAAACTGATGATGGTGGAGAAAGACACCGAAACGTATTTAAAAAAAAATTTTGACAATACACACTAATATTGACTGGAACCCAGGTATTTCTTTTGGATTAAAATAACCAACATTGTTTGCGCAAAAAAAATTTCACTTGCTATAAAAATACCCTATTTCCTCATGAATTTGCCGGCTGTGGAAATTATTTTTAGGCCTTAGTTATATTTTTTCCTTATTCCACATTACGTCAAGTAGACTCGCGCCAAATTCCAGTTGGCCCAATCTTGGGATATTAAGTTTACGAACAAAAAAAAAACATACACACTGTGCGGCGTCCCGGCGTCGAGACTAACCAAAAGAAGTGCCGATCCTTTGTCGGTACATTAATAATAACACCGCAATAGACACACAGCATTCTTCGCATTTAAACATTGATATCTTGTATGCATTTTCAATCACCACTTTATCGTTCAACCTGTGAACCTGACGGCGATTGCGGTTATAATTGCTTTGATGTGCAAAAACTTAATTGTAGGATAAACAAACCAGACCCATATTTATTTGTCTGAAGTAGGGTATAAAAGAATTTTGAACACGCTGGAGTCTTTAGTCGCAAATTAAGGCCAATCCTAACCTAAATCAGCAATTCACCAAACCTAAAAATCAACAGCTGATAGCTTACCGTCCGTGCGTTTAACGGCCAATCGGAAAAGTGGACGTGATGACACCAAAACAGTGATTTTGCGCATGCTCATTATATGGGAGAATCGCCGGCGATTCCATTTAACGCAACTCTGCATCAAGAACCCACAACGAGGACCATGGACTAGCATAAGTTAGTTAGGAAGCACGAGATGATGTAAATTAGGTTAAGTTAGGTTAAGGTAGGTTAAGGTAGAATAGTACAATTGTTGTCAAAACCGCTAAATGCGAAATGATGTTAACATTAAGGAACCGTAGAATAAGAGCAATAGGAAGATGGAAATTGTCTTAGTTGAAATAAATATGTTCCAAAGCAAGCATCAAGAACCAGTCGCTTTGGAGCAGCCGGCGGCACGCGAAGTGCGAAGGTCTGCTATAGATACCGGCGTAAGACTAGCACTGTCGTTGGATACCAACGAACACCACGTATTGTGGGACAGAAACGACACAAACAGACGAAGCGCATCTCTCTTAAATCTTAGCTTTCCAGAAAACACATACTGACCTTACCTTTCGAGGTTTGAAGTCTGAGAAATAAACCATCATTTGCAATAAGAACACGAAGGGAGGCCATTGATATCACAATCTCGTCAAATAAGACAGGTGAACTGATTAAAGGTAGGCCAGTTTCGGATATGCCCAACTTCTCCGATCATAAACATATACTATTCGACATCGAATTAGAAATCAATAAATCAAGAAGTATATTTGTATTTTCAAATTTCTTGAAAGATGACTGTGAATCAACAATTTGATAACCATGAATATTAAGACTTAATTTCGTGTTTCGTTCAGAGTGACGAAAACCTAAATGCGGCCGCTGAGCTCTATTGGAGCCGGTAGGTATCACAGTGTTAATATTATTCCTATCTGACGTGAAAACGTTCACAATTTTAATGCAGTTATCCTGAAAATAGGCAACCAAATGGCATAATCTACAAGAAAGGAAATCGCGACATGGAAGAAATTAAGGTCCTCGCTTGTGTGAAAGCTGTGTCAGGAAGTACTTCCTTCCGGAAAACTGGAAGTGAGGTGAATTACTACTCGGGTTCAACAAGTTTGGAAACAACACAGTTACAAACCGTATACATTTAGAGTCATACAAAAGTTGAAGTCTGGAGACTCAGAAAGACATGTTCAATTTTGTCAGTGGTACATGCAGGAATTAAATAGGGGACCAAACTTGACCAGGAAAATCATTTGGTCGGATGAGTTTTATACCGGGTGTAACATTTAACTTGAGACATCGCAATATCTCGAATAATAATCACTCTACGAAAAATGTTTAGTATCAAAGTTGTATTATTCAGCGGGGAAAATACATTGATGACAAAATTAGTGTTCCTCTGCCCCTCCTTGTGGAGGGAAGGGGGATAAGTTTGATTTTTTAATTTGGATTTGGCACCCCCCACTTTTTATTGTAGATTCAGATTCAGCGGCTTAAAACACGTAAAATTTGTTTAATTTTTTCTTGATTCACGACAGACGGCGCTATAAACGACAAAATTGAATTTTCCTGTCGCTCATGACTTACCGGAATGTTAAGTAAAGTCTGCTTAAAAAAACGTCGTTGCTAGGGATACATATAAATAACACAGTTTTATTTGATAAAATTTTTGGTTCAAACGTCAAAAAAAAAGACATAACTTGAAGAAAACCCTCATTTTTATCAGTTTCATTTAGCAGATTTATTTTGTTATTAATACTTCGTCAGCATGGAGTACATAACTGTACAAGAGAAAATTCAAATGGTTTTTACTTATGGAGAAGCTGGCAGTCGTATTGATAATGCTGTCAATCTCTACCCTCAGCGTTTTTCGGACAAAGTGCGCTCCCGAGCTTATTTCGCTCGAGTTATCAATCAGTTTTCTACTGAAGGGAGGTTAAAGCAGAAGAAAAGATCACGTAGAGCTACAATTTGTGAAGCAGACAATCAAGTAGCAGTCCTTGGTGCTGTGGCTTATAATCCTCATGCAAGCACACGAGAAGTATCACTGCAATCAGGGATTTCTCATATGAGTGTGTGGATAATGCTGCAGATGCACAAGTTTCATCCTTATCATATCTCTTTACACCAAGACCTCCATGGGGAAGATTTTGAAAATCGGGTAACGTTTTGTCAATGAGCACGTAACCAAATACAACAATACCCTATTTTTTTCGTTACGTGTTGTTTTCCGACGGATCGTCGTTTACAAATCACGGGAACGTCATTAGACACCACATGCATTACTGGATTGTAGGCAATCCGCATTGGCTTCGACAAGTTGAGTACCAGCATCCTTGGACTGTCAACGTATGGTGTGGAATCATTGACAGTAAACTTATCGGTCCCCACATAATTGAAGGCAACTTGAATGGTGAAATGTACCGGGACATTTTGGAAAACGAACTGCCAACACTGCTTGACGACTTGAGCTTAGAAATACGGAATACCATGTGGTTTCAGCATGATGCTTGCCCAGCGCATTATTCGGTGGTAGCACGAGAAACCCTTGATCGTAAATTTAGTGATCGTTGGATCGGTAGAGCTGGTCCGGTGAACTGGCCTGCTGCTAGATCACCAGATCTCACTTCGTCAGATTTCTTTCTGTGGGGCTATCTTAAAGACAAAGTTTATAAACAAATACCAACGACACGTGACGATATGATTGCGCGAATCAGAAATGCTTGTGCCTAAATTCCAGCAGACGTACTTCTCAGTTGTGTTCGGTCGTTCGAAATACGAATTGATAAGTGTATTGAGGTTGAAGGCCATCATTTTGAGCACTTACTTGGTTAAAAGCTAACTGTAAAAAACTTTTTTTATATTTTTGTAAAGCAGATTTTTCCAAACATTCCGGTAAGTCATGAGCCACAGGAAAATTCAATTTTGTCGTTTATAGCGCCGTCTGTCGTGAATAAAAAAAAATTTAAAACAAATTTTACGTGTTTTTAGCCGCCGAATCTGAATCTGCAATAAAAAGTGGGGGGTGCCATTTAAAAAATCAAAGTTATCCCCCTTCCCTCCACAAGGACAGAGGAACATAACTTTGATACTAAACATTTTTTCGTAGAGTGCTTATTATTCAAGATATTGCGATGTCTCAAGTTAAATGTTACACCCAGTATATCGGTATACGGAGCAACGGAATATTTAACGGTCACAACACGAGGCGTTGGTCAGATCAGAATGATCGTCTTGTTTTACCTCACCAAAACCAAGGTTTAGATTCAATGTGATCTGCTTCATTTTAGGTATAAATATAAGATTTCAAATATTTAAAGGCGGACTAACGGCATTTAGAAGCTAGCAACTACTAGCTATTTTTCACTTATCTACGTGAACATTTTAGAAAACGTGCTAAAATTTCCGGGGCATAGGTTATAAATGACCAGTTCCCCATCTAGTTTTTTAAATATCTAAACAATATATCGCCAGTTATGAGTTATAAATAAACATGTTCTTCTACGCAGGTGGACGCGGTTAATTTATTATTGAAATTTTCCAGAATTGAAATACATATTATAGAGAATAATTATTACATTTTTCATTATGTCCCTTTTTTGGTTTAAATTTGAGTAAAAGCTTGTGTATTATATAACGTTGGAATGGGCATTTAAAAGCCCATTGAAGTATGCACAAATATACAGGATGTCGCATTTATAAAAGCTAAGTTAGGCTTGTATCTAAAAAACATAACTTCTTCTTAAAAAAAAAACTAACTACACCACTGGATTCTACGTGAAAAACTCTACAAACTTCTATTTTTACCTTTATTATGCAGAGTGCCCCGATAAGAGTAAAGAGCGGCTGTATCTCGAGAACGGTAAATACTAGCGGTTTGGGAAAAGTCCTTATAAGTAAAGTTGGCGCAAAGAATGGCTGGAAAGCATATTGAAGTTCGTAGCTCGACAGCTAGGGGGCGTAACTTCTACCAAAAAGCAAAAAGTCATGGTATCTCGGAAAATGGGGAGATGGGCTAAAGGATGGGAGAGGTTTAAAAACGTGATTTGAGAACTTGGTTAATACCGCATCGTTTAGCTCTTTGACATTTTTTGTATCTTTCATAAGAGACGGGGATGCCAATGCAGTTTTCAGTACTTACATTTTAATATCTCCTGAACTCCTTAACAGAATCCACTTGGCTTAAAACATCATTTTAATGTCTTTTAAAAGCCATTTTTGTTAAACCGTTTAGTCTGAAACAAATCAGCTAGAGGGCGTTTTCTTCAGCGATTACACATTTTGGTGATTTTTGGAAAATAGTTAAATGGAACGATACTTTTTATTTGAAATACCCTTAGACAACTTGAAATTACCTACATTTTAGTGAAAACCGCATCGTGATATCTCCAGTTGTTCTCGATTTATCAAAGGAAATGTAAAGATTTATTTTAAATGTAAATTTTTTAAATATTTAATTACAATTAGTTTTGAAGAGTTCTTAAAGCCAACGCGCGTACGTTACAAATAATAACAATAAAACAGTAAAAGATCAAAAAGTCTTAGAATTACCCTCACAAAGTCAAGCGAAGTACATTTCACAAATGTTGAAAATGTTTATTTATTTATCTAATTTCGGCAGAAAAAACTACTGCTTCAATCTCAGCCCTCGACAAGGTTCTAATGTCATTTTTAATTCTCCCCATCATATGTTCCTTGGTTGTGGGTTTGTCTTGGACTAAAAACCAGGTCTTTTAATCTACCCCATAAATAGAAATCTAAGCAAGTAAGATCTGGCGAACGCGCCGGCCAGGGAAACAGACTTTCTCTTCCAATGACGCAATTTGAAAATTTCTCGTCTAAAGCTGGAACCACATGTTCCTCCTTGTTTGCAAGGAGACATCTTCCAAAAGCGGTGTCAAAGAAACATTTAAAAATTTCAAGAACCTTTCTCCATTAAGTGTTTGGTCAAAAAAAGTGGTCCTATATTTTTCCTTTATCGATTCTGCACCATACGTTCAGACTCCAGCGGTTTTGTTGTTCTACTTCCGTATCGAATGTGGGTTTTGCTCGGACCAATAATGCATATTCTGCAAATTCACACCCTTGTGCTACTGAAAGTGGCTTCGTCGGCCATAATGCCATAATATGTGTGACAGAAAATTTTGATCTTCCCGAATCATATTTAATAGCCAGTGAATGGTTTAGCCTATCATAATCAGTATCATTTAACGCCCGATGTAAAACATTGTGGAAGGGGTGCGTATTATTATTTTGAAGAATCTTGTGAACAATTGTTTTTGGAACTCCCATGTCGTCCGACATCTTTCTGGTGCTTAAGGCGGGATCGTATTGCACGTAGGCCAAAACGTTAAAATATTTTCACGGTGCGTGTTTTGCGAACTCTTACAGGTGCTTGAACGGGCTACATGTGACCAGTTTCCCGTAATCGCCTAGCTGATCTGGAAAACACTTGTCAACAAAAATGTCTTCATATTTTTTGCAAAAACTAGCGCAACAAGTAAAATCTAAACTGCAGAAACTAATTTTTGACAATTACTGCCAAATTAACGATAATGCTGCCAAAAATAAACGAACTAAGCAGTTAGGTACCATGGCTAAGTCGCTACGTGATTTGTTTCTCACTATGGCAACTTGATTCGATTTTCGAACTAAAAATCGTTACACTTTCATCTATAAATCGAAAACGATTGAACATATCACGATGCGGTTTTCACTGAAATGTAGGTAATTTCAAGCCTACAGCGTGTCGAATAAAGAGTATCATTCCATTTAACTATTGTCCAAAAATCACAAAAATGTGTAATCTCAGCATGGGGTATTACTCCAAGCTCTCACATGACGTTTTTAAAGTTATAGCCCATCTCCCCATTTTCCGAGATACCATGGCTTTTTTGTTTTTTTTTGTAGAAGTTACGCCCCCAAGCGGTCGAGCTACGAAAGAGGATTGAAGACGCTTTTCGGCCATTTTTTGTGCCGACTTTACTTATAAGAATTTTTTCCCAAACCGTTAGTCCTCACCGTTGTCTTGATACAGCCGCTCTTTACCCTTATCGGGACACCCTGTATTTTGTTTCATATTCGAGATTCAAATGGTCTCAAAAAGTGCAGACTGTTCAGAAACAGCCGATATCTACGAAACCGAGATGGAGGGGCCACATCGATCACTGTCATCTTCCGGCTCAATATCTTCAATAATCATTGTATGAACTTTCTATTAGAGTTAAGAAACAAATCACAACCAGTGATTTTTTCACAGCACTCAACAAATCACGATCAAAATCTGTGACTAGCCTAAAAGTAAACTGTGAATTAAACCGTGATTTTAAAGAGCGACTTAAATTTTTACGGCTATCGCTGCTATTGCGAGTTGCAAGTCATGATCCTATGTTGCTTTCGTGGGCCGACAAAATATCGAAACCAAGTAAAATTCTTTCCTTCGTTAATGGGTTGCAAGTTGCACTCACAGGTTCCCATGAGCCTCAATTATATTGATATTTTTCGGGACCTATTTCAGTATGCACCATTGATTAGCAGTATTCTTATTGTGTTTTTGTATCCTATTTGTGTATTTTAAAAATAATTTTCTTGGACTGTGTCTTGTGCTAAGCGACGGAAAATTCGTTTCTGGTGGAATTTCTTTTCTGCATTAGATGATAATTTTGCAAAAAGCAATTTATGCAAAGCAAAATTATCTTACAAAACAAGTACGACGAATTTGAAACGACATGTGGAATGCAAACATCCCACAATATCAATAAATACGTGAACATTCAAAATTTTCGCGAAGATACTGAGGTAAGTTTTTTTAGACGCAAAACTAAAAAAAACTAAAGTGCATTAAAAGTATAATAACGTGTCCTAAATATAAAAAATAAGATCGCTCATTATTTAATTCGTTTATTTTTTAACTTATTTGCTTTTTACGGTTATAGAGGAATGAAAAATTGTCAGTCTATATTTTTTCAGTACCAAACATTGGTAATGTTTGGTACCTTACCGTTTGGTAAGTTTTTTTCCAGATCAAAAATTAAAATTAAATATAGCTTGTTCATAAAGAATAAAGAGCTATGTTGTGCCGTGCACCAAAAGAAACTACCCGTTTCAAAGGGCCGTCGACGGGTTTGTTAAAAAAAAACTACCGAGATGTCTGTACATAAAAACTTTTTTCTGACAATGTCAAAATCTTACCGGTTTTCTTTTTAGGTTATGTTGTATTCGATTCTCTCTCCATTCATCCGTCTCTAACGGCCATTTGCACCAGTGAAACTAAGGTACACCTTAGCATAAGAGTGACAGTTAAGTGACAGAATTCGTTTGCACCACTCTCACCTAGCGTTAAGGTGAACCGTAACTGGCAAATAATTTAAGGGGAAGATGTGGTGCAGCTTAGGTGGAACCTAAAGTCAGATTCGAAGAATAACCTCAAACAGAACTATTTCATTTCGCAGTCGCAGTATTTTCATGCAAACAAGCCGATTTGTCGTTATTTTATATTACAATTCATTATGAATATTTTAACTAATGATCTGTTATTTGATCATGATGATGAGTTCGACCAAGTGCGAGTTCCTAGACTAGTTTACGAGAGAACACATTACTTTAATAGTTTTGATGATGTTCTCTTTTTTCAACGGTTCCGCGTCACAAAGTCCACCGCTATTTTCATATTGAACCTGATAGAAGAGGAAATAGAGTATCCATGAGATATGTAAGTAAAAACGATTTTGTATGATATGTAGGTGAGATGTAAATATTTTATTTAATATTAACTTTACATTGTGAAATTCTGTAACCAAGAATAACTATGTTCACGTACATTCAACATAGTCTTTAACTCAAAATAGGTTTAACGTCGGAAAAAATTCACTTCCAGTACATTTTTTAGGAACAATAGTGTGGCGCCTATAAACCAATTGCTGGTTTTCCTGCGATTTTGTGCTACTGGAGCTCACCTTGTGTGCATTACAGATTTTAGTGGAATTCATTTGTCGACTGCATCTAGAATAATTGTGAGAGTGGGAAACTCACTTGCCCGGTTATACAGTAGATTTGTTAAAATGCCTTCAGTCAATAACATCAATGAATGCCAGTTAAAATTTTATGAAAAATCTCGCTTTCCTCGGGTAGTTGAAGTAATTGACTGTACGCATATAAAAATTGAGTCACCAAGTATGTTTATTCAATACTATTTCGTACACAATAAAAAACGTATTATAAGTAATGTAATAATATGAGACTTGTCCTCATATTCATGTACTTAGGTGGATCGGATGCTGAAGTGTTTGGCGATGGAGGATATAACAGAGGATAAAGGAGAAAGACACCGAAACGTATTTATGACATTCTAAATAATAAACAATAAAATTGACTGAAACCCAGGAGAAATTTTTTTAAATAAAAAGGAGGATATAACATAAGGCCGTATTTATTAACTCCGTTACAACAGCCTGCAAATCGTGCAGAGCAATTATACAACGAGTAGCATATACGGACAAGAAATATAATTGAACGGATATTTGGTATCTGGAAAAGACTTCCACTTCCAGAGTTTCATAAGTTAACATATTGCCCTCCCCCAGTCTTCGTTTGTTCCCTCTTTTTCTCGGCAACTTCTTTCCTTACCATCTTTTTTATATTGTTGTAATATTTCTTTAGCTGCTCTTTCGACCTAGCATGCTCATTGGTTTGGGAATTAAATACAGCCGTAATTTTAGTCCACGCCAAATATTTGTCTCGCCCTGTGGTAGCATTTGTTTCCTTATTTTCCACAACATGTTTGAAATTGTGGATAATATTAATTAGGAGAGATTTCTCCTTAAATGAAAAATTTGGAGCCCGTTTTTTATTTTGGAATGATGCCATATTTAATAATATTAATCAATAATAAAATATATTTGTGACGTACACTATGTGGGAGCAAACTCAAACTAACGACTGAATTCGTTCTAAAGATAAAGGTTAGTTTGGAAAGAAAAGGCGGGGCAAAAGTCAATTTGTCAATTTGTCACTTTTAGCAATGTTGCCGGGCAAAACTTCATCTTAGCAAAGTATCACTTAATTGACAGCCGTGCAAAGCTATCTATAGTTAGGGTTAACCCTAATCCAAAGTTAGACCTAACTAAGAATGACTTTTAAGAATGACTGGTGCAAATGGCGGATATACTCGCATCTCTGACAAGCTACATACATTCGTTCTGTATAAAACAATAGTTTTTTGTTACTATTTTCATTTTTTTCTAGAATATATAGAAGTAGGTTTACAAAATGTGAAGCCAGTTGCTAGTTGCAGATGCTGTTGTTATTTGTTATATTTTTAAGTATAAAATATTATTTGTTGCATACGTAAATCAAGAGTTATTTATTTAAAAAATATAAATTACAAATTTAATTTAAATTGTTTCTGCAAGTGGCGCACAATTGCCTATTACTTTATGACGCTGCTACATAACGAAAACGGCACACTTAGATATAATCACACTTATATATAACAGTGATATTAAATTCACGCTTTAGCTCATCTCTACTTTTTATACTAGTTCAATTACCTTTTTTTTTCGTATTTCTCAATCATAAAATCTCTAACTAGTTGCTCGTCGGAGAAAATCGGCGGTGTACCTTCATATAGACCTAACCAGACTTTCTTGCAAAAGCCGTTACCTCTGCTCCTAAGGGTTTCAATTTCGTCTAGTGAGAAAGTTGCCATTGATATTGACTTTACTCTGTGTGGAGGAGTGATTCCGCGCCTAAAAAAACCAAATTATTAGTTTGGAAACAAGCTATTAATAATCATGCTTCTATAGAAATTGGGTCGATGTCTACAATCCGATTGTCTGTGAGAATGTTTAAAGAAGTCGTTTGCAGAATTGTCTACGAGTTGTTTACGAATACGTTATGGTAGGTCCAAGCGTACTATGCGCCCCCCTCCCTGCTTTGCTCCGCGCATTCTCTATTTCAACAGCGCAGCGCAGAGCAGTGCGCTAGGTCTGGACCGGGCTTTAGGCTAGTTTATCAGAAATAAATGGAAAACCCATGGACAATTTAAAACAACATCCGACTTTCGGGATATTGTTTTTAACAATTACTTTCGAATGAATCAAGTCAAACTATCTATTGAATCAGATGAGTGTAATGCCCAGAAGCCAATCCTATCCGACATGCGCTCCTGTTGAATACGTAGCTATTGAATATATCGCAAAAAGTGTCAATTCGCGCACGCCAAACTGGGTCTCAACTGAGACAAGAGGTTGGCGACAGGGGATCATTCTTTGTGTACATTCATCATGCACAATGTTGCCATTTACATGGTAATTCCGTGTCTGCAATAAAACGATCTATTGCTATTATTGATTTGCAATAGACATGGGTAACACTGAGTTAAATGGCAGTTTCACAGCGCATCTGTACACATCGGTACACAAACCTTAATTGACAAGCTAGATTTTGAAACCAAGTTTTTGTCGCCCCCTATGTTCGAAGCGCGAAACTTGGAATGATATCAATTTATCCAATAATTGTTTTCTGATGATTGCATTCACCAAGTTTTATCAGGCCGAAAAACTTCAAGTTTCTCAAACAGTTATCAGCCTGATAACCTGATCAGGTCAATAAAAAAACGTATGTATTCTGCAGCACGGTATGATGGTGCCATCTAAAGCCAAACCGTAAAACGTAGAACAGCATCTCAGTTTACCCATATCAGAGATTAGTTGAGTCTAATTAGTCTACTAATCTCTGCCCATATTCAGTTACAGTTCTAAGGCGAATGCGCTGTGAAAGCGTCATTGAAGCAGATTCAACTCAGTGTTACCCATGTCTAATTTGCAACCTTTTAGGTATCAGTAATGAATTTTAATAATTATTTTTATAGAAAATCACTGGGTTAGTTTGGTTATTAGAAAATCACTGGGTTTTTGTGTCTTAAACATCCAGAAATATAATATCGAAAACAGGGAAGAGAAAATCAAATAGTTCGATGCAGAATTTCAACTTAAGGCTCGTGCACACAAAATGCTCATTTCGCTTACTCAACTGGACATTGCATATGTTAGACCTGAACGTTCAAAATGTTTCAAGCAAATTTGGACTCAGACAAAATTTTCTCAGACACCAGGTAACATTTGCGCAGGGACTGCAGCAGTAACATTGTGAATCCTATTTGTTAAATCTTGCCTTATTTGAAACAGGAGTCTTGTGCAGCATTGCTTCAGGTTTGTCTCCACAAGAGTAAATCTAATAATGTGATCTGCTGACTCCGTAAAGGCCATCGAACTGATCTTACCGTATGGACCATCCACCTACCCGTAAATGCTTCATTCCGCCAATCTTGTGTAGTAGTAGTAGTAGATTTCAACTTTGTAGATATTATAAAAATTTTTTTCGTTTAAATGCCCAAACACTAACACTAAACCTTTGTTGCTGATTATGTTCATGAGCTACAGGGGTTTGAACTTGTCCGTAATAGCTATGTTGATCTAAAAACATCTCCCTTGGGCAACTCGATTTATCGACCAAAAACATTTTTATAAATAAAATAATTTTCTGTTACTATTTGCGGCAGCCAATTGCTAAAAACATGTCCATAAAATAAAAATAGCATAGGCTATAGTAAAATAACATGGGTAATATCTTTGGTTAATACCAAATGCAAATTGTACATCGAGTCTTAAGCAATTCTTCTAGTACTGCGCTTTGATTACTTTTCTAAAATATTAAGGATCTAATTCTTTATTTGATGGTCTAATACGGTTTGTGTACGATCTTGATCAGGGGCTCTTGTTGAAATAATCGAGTTACACTTTTTATAAAATTATTTAGAGAAATAATCGAGACAGTTTTCTCTGTACCAACCGTCCAAATACTATAACCTTAAAAGGAATTACTCCAATTTTGAATCACCGTATATATTATAATTTTAAGCTGGATGTAGGTAGAAACTCAGTAGTGGTAACACTGAAACAGACCTTTATCCCACTGATCAAGATAGTGACTATTATCCTGACATATCTGAGCACCGTCGAGATTTAGTTCAGAGTAATAATGAAAGGACATAAGCAGGCCATTGACAATAACTCTTGAAACGGCGTGAAACCTCTTGGTTTCGCAATGAAAGAGTTGGTTTGTTTGATCATTTTTATCTAAACCAAGCATAAACATTAATTTTCCTATTATTCAATCAGGGAAATGTTCAAGAGTTCAGAAAGGAAGGCCAAATAGGAAGACGTCCGATTTGAGCAACGGGCTTTATGAAAATCCTTTAAATATTTCCCAAGATATACAGGGTGCCCAAGATAAGGATGTATTGCATGGGGATCTCCGAAACAATAAGAGATACGAAGTAGGATTAAATTAGGAAAAAGTTGCGCAATTAGAGGACCATATACATGGCATTTTCGAAAATCAATTATCTCTTTTAATTTTTGAGATATTTAGACAAAAGCGATTTTTCGGATTTTCGTTGTTATTCATTTTTGAGCTCTACCAGGTGGTGGCTATGAAAATTTATTCCAACGTTTTGCTTTTTAGAAATCATCATCATCTTTTGTTTTTCATATGGTCCGAAAAAAAATACATGACGTATTAGATTCAGAGAATTCAACAATGTATAACACAGTACGATTTGCACCGGTTCTTGTGTCAAAAAAACATTTTTTTATAAATTATGCCTATTTTAGATGTACAACAACAAATATCCTGAAAGAAGTCGTTAAGGAGTACGTGTCATTTACAAAACTTACTAAAACCAGAATAAAACCTTTCAACGAAGAAAAACTTTTACAACAATGGTAATTTAAATAAAGTGAACCTACTAAAACCATAAAAAAAACAAATAAGCTTATAAAAATTGTTCAAAAATGTAACCATTATTTTCTAAACACAGGTACGCATTTCTAACCGTTGAACCCTGGATACTAAATCTGGAGTTATGGAATTAAATGCTTCGGTAACTGCCCTCAAAAGTTGGTGTTCAGTGTTTAAATGGTGAACGTAAAGTTGGTTTTTAATGTAACTTTAAAGGAACATTAAAGTCATCGAGTGAAGTCAAGTCTAGCGATCGTGCTGGCCAGGAAACGTCACCATAAGTTCCAATCGATCTTCCTGAAAACTGTTGAGACAGGTACTCTCGAACTTGTCTGCATTTGCTATTAAAAGAGCGATGTAACACGTTATGTACTTTTTTTTCGGTCCATATGAAGAACAAAAGTTGATGATGGTTTCAATGAAACGAAACGTTGTAATAAATTTTCATAGACACCATCTTGTGGAGCTCGAAAAGGTGCCATGAGAAAGTATTGATTGTTTTTTGATATGATTTGAAATAACGTCAAAAATTATTATTATTATATAATGTCAATAAGAGCCATGACATATACAATTACAACTTACAAGACAAAAATCAAATCGACAGATCGGCATACATATTACAATACGCAGACGACACGGCACTTATTGTACATGACAAAACTACTGAGAGAGCAGCTCAAAGACTCCAAACACTAACAAACAACACAATGACATGGTTTTATAAATGGAGACTAAGACCAAACGCGTCAAAAAACCAACTTCTGCTCACAAACCACAGACTCAACACTGACTCCCCTACGATAACTGCAGACGGCCAAACGACACAACCAAAAAACGACGTAAAATACCTTGGAATCACAATTGACCACAAACTTAAATTCACTAAACACATACGAAACATCAGGGCAGAAACAATAAAGAGAACAAAACACTTCCGATCACTAACTTACAAAGACAGAGGAATTAGCACAAACACCGCCACCAAAATATATAAAGCTATCTGTAGACCCTTGCTAGACTGTGGACATATACTCATGACCAACGGAACAGAAAGGACAAAACGTTATATACAAACAACAGAACAACTTGCACTAAGACTAATAACACGAATAAGACACCCCCAAAACCCACTACACAACCCCTCCACCCAACTACTATACGAACGCACAAAAATGACAAAGATTTCGGAAAGACTCATACAATTACAGACAAAATGGACAAACAACCCCTACAACTGGACCATACTGAATCCCCTTTGTCTTACAAGACCAACCAGACAAACCCGCTTCCATTTCCCTACATCAACGCTACTCGAACACTTACAAACGCAACTGACGATTGGACAATAAAATAATTTTTTCTTGTCATTGAAATTGGAAAGTTTATTAATAAGATTGTTAACGTAGAATAAGAGAATTTTCATATTTATTTTTTATTCAGATTAAGGCTACATGTATTAAACAAAGGCAGAAAGACCGATAGGTCGATAGCCTTTTTTTTTAGAAATAAAGATGTTTACTACTACTGTCAATAAGATACAAGTGCGTTTATTACTTAATTAAATATTTTATAATAATTCGTTAAAGCACACTGAAATACAAAAAAAAAATTGGAATGTTTTCTTCCAAATTTTATAATAAGCTTTAGATTTTAAATACGTTTTTTTTCCATTTTTTAAATTTATCACTTCCCCTTTTCTACTTCTAGGCTCTTCAGTTATTTTATTATAAAGCAAAAAACAAGTAGAAATATTGCAGTTAAAAAAAATGGAAATAAGAAAGTTAAAATTTCCAACTTGAAACCCTCAAAGGATTCCTTACTTGCATTCTGTTTTCCGAACATCTAGTACAAACTTAAATCGTACTGTTTCTCAAATAAAGGAGTCGTCTAGGATGAACGGCCCCTAAAATGACATCAGCAAAATGACAATTAGATTATATTAACTTAACCAACTGTACCTGCTTAAGGGCCCAAATGAAACCTTATCTTGAATCATAATCAGTGGTGCGACTTATACTCATTTATTTAATGTTGTAGTTAAGTAATATGAATATCAACTTAAGAACACAACGAATAAGATGGAACGTTTTGCATAGAAATTCTTCAAGAAAACAGAGCGGGCCTTGCACTTAACTGGTAGCCGTTATTTAATTCACCTTAAAAGCGTGAAAAATACTGATTTACAGGAATATTCGAAAATTCAAAAGTTCAAGCGCGCCCCGCTGGCGGCTATATACGGGGTGTCAATTTGAAAACTTCCCACCCTTAATATCTCTCTTACAGTAAAAAATATGAAAAAACGGAGACACGTCAACTTTATTTATAAGGGGGACATTTTAAATTAATATTTTTAGCCTTCTTGTTTCAACCCCCTAGGAGGGGTAGATGTCACGCTTAGAATCTTAAATGGGAATGGGGGGTCAAGTTGCACATCGTTTTAAAGGGCCTTCAATTCTCTTTTCAGTGGCATGACCCTCCCCTGCCTCTTCCTCGCCACGCCCATCGGTGGCACCGTTTCAAACTTTATTTGAAAATAATTATTTGTAAATAATATTTCAACGGTACTAAGAGTACCTCGTTAATTTGCGTTTATTCGATGCTTTATCGCTGAAATTCCACAAAAGCCTTTAGATTCTATCAAGAAATTCTAAAAATATGTTGTTTTTTTAACACATCCAAAGTCCATTGTTTATAAGACACAGCCTGCAATTGATGATCTTAAAAGGCGAATTGCAGAAGAATGCCGGTCAATTTCCGGTGACGTTTTCCGAAATATTCGGGACGAGTTCGAAAACAGACTTTATTATTGTTTACAGGAAATTGGAAAACATTTTGAACAACTGATAAGATAGTGCGTAAATTGATCCCATGTGTTTTATTGCAGGAATTTCTCTTCCGCAAATAAAAAGTAATTTTTGTCGAAGTAAAATAATCAATAAATGAGATATCAATTGTTTAAACCAACTTTTTTCTGTTATTCAACGATTTTAACGGTGTCCCTACTCTTCTAATCATTTATACTGCAAGGAGACCCAATGCAATAATTTTTGTGTAAACACTAACCTGGAAACCAACATCGCAATGCGGGAAAGTTTAATTGTTTCTGCAACTTTGAAACGCTGTTATTCGGAAACCTTTGGACAAAAAGCAACAAAGTAGGATACCACTGAAAAGATAATTGAAGGCCCTTTAAAACGATGTGCCACTTATCCCCCATTCCCATTTAAGATTCTAAGGCTGACATCTGCCCCTCCTAGGGGGTTGAAACATGAAGGTTAAAAATATTTATTTAAAGTGTCCCTCTTACAAATAAAATTGCCTAAAATTTCGGATTTTTCATATTTCTAACTGTAAGAAAGATTTTAAGGGTGGCAAGTTTTCAAATTGACACCCCATATATTATAAACTACACTTAACTAGTGGCATTTGAGATTTATTTGGTTTACATTTGGTAATGCGATTGTGATTTGTTTTACTCGGTGTGATTCGATAACGAGTATTTCTACGCACGACGTTTCGCAGCGTCCCCATCGGTAGTTAAATTCGGGAATACAAATTTGAATCTAAAATATTACATATGAGCACCGTATGTGGATCGATCATCCTGACAAATTGCATATTATCCCATATTATTAGGTCATCGGTACAATGGTCACTTATGCCGACTATTATTTTAAAATAAGACGTAGTATCGTTTCTGCTATGATCGGCATAATTTAAGTATAAGCCACAGCAGAAACGAGCATTTAGTCATTCAGATTTTACGTTACGAGAATAGTCGCTTCGATAGTTAGTCAATAAGATTCCATTTTCACGTTAAGTCTACCTCGACACTAAGATCAGCTCGGTTCAAAATTTATTGTACTAATTTGGGAAATAACGTTTTTAAAAACAGATTTTTACAATCAATCTATAAAATTGTACACAGGAAGCAAAATAATGCGAGACTGATAAGTTATTTATTCGTCTGTGTTCGCTCACCCGAAACATTTACGTTATGCATAGGCACCAAAAGATAATTTGGATGCTTTTAATAATTAATATGATTTAAGTATTGATATTAGTTGAACGGCACCAAGTTTGATCATTCGGATTTTGCGTGTCGGGTATTAGTTTGTTTTGAAAATATAAGAAATCGGTTCGATAGGTCAACACGTAGTTTATGGTACAGGGTTATTGATTGTATTTTGGCCACCAGACTAACTCGTCTAGTTTATCTTCAAATTATATGTACTAGTGGTGCCTCAAATTCAAGTGGCAGACTAAACTCACATACATACATAATACATACATACATAATACATACATACAAGTGTCCTACTTGTTCACGATAAACCTTAGACCTATTTGATGTGCATATTCCCTATTGGTGTTCTACTGTTTTGGAGTTAAGAACATTTATTGATTGAACTTTGGCTACCTCCTATTCATCCGTAATTCTTAATTTAGGAAAAATGTTAAATACAAAATTTGTAGATATGAAAATCTAGATGCTAGTTTATTTTCCGATACTCTTTGTTGAGATTGGGTCTCTCACATTTTTTTTAATAAAAATACTTTTAAAAATATGACAGTAACACTTTTGCGCACACTGTGCGTAAAAATCCGTGCGTAAAAGTAAAGCAAATGAATACTAAAGAAAAGTTCTTCTTTATGACCATCGCTTCTGATCGGAAAATGGCAGTTTTTGATTCATTCGAATAAAAACTACTATAATGTAATATTTAATTCGAGAAATAATCTCACTAAATAAAACTCGAGCTTTAAAATTAACCAGATAATTTTTCACTCTAGCATGTTTTTCTTGCAAATTTCACTCGTCCTTCGGAATCGTGAAATTATGGAAAACATGCAAACGTGAAAAACTATCGGTAATTTCAAAGCTCTCGTGGTATTACCCCCGATAATAGGCATAATGACAGATTTTTAAATATCGTTGTATAGTGTAGGTACACGTTTGCTACTTCCGAAAAAATCATTAGTTCCGCAGTAAATTAAATGCTGGCTCAAATTATCGCATTTTTAGGCGCCGGTCCCACAGAACCACCGGTGATCACCGGTGACCATCAAGCAGATTTCCAACATATGCAATTAACATTGAACGGTCTCACAGAACGCTTCACTAGCCATCCACTGCTAACCACCGGTTCGAAATTTCCGACGTGTTCTAAAATTTGGTAGATGGTTGGTAGCAGAGATTAGTAGAATCTCACTAGAATCAACTAATCTCTGGTGGTAGACGGTGAATGCGCGCATGCTATTTAAAAGTTGTTTCGGCTTGTTTTCGGACGACAAGCAAAGCTGTCAATTTTATTGTGGGTTTCTCGTGCATTGAGTGAGGTTAGCTTTAACTTTTAACGGAATTTTTTTAACTTAAAACATATGAGTGGAATTTAGAGTACTGCTGATCGTGCATTTAGAGATCTGCGTGAAAATCCGGATGCGGAGGAAAGAAAATAACCTGCCATCTGGTTCTGGATCCAAAATTATGAAAAGCAGGGCGTACTTTGACGCCTTATCATTTTTGGATCCCTACCTTGCGGAAAGAGCAACCAGTTCAAATGTTCTTTCCCCTTCATGGCAGCCTGAGATCCCCGCACTCTCGAGACAGTACGAAAGTTCCGATATGGTGGAGGAGATGCAAAATTCCACATATCAAATGGGTAAGTTAGCTAAAAAAAACTGAAAATAACCATACATATGTAAATAAAGAAGGATTAAAGAAATGTAATAAGCACATAGTTTCTTGGCTCAAGCTTGGCGATATTTTAACAAATATATTATTCTTATTTCAGATGATCAGGACACACTTTTAATTTACACGCCTGAACAACGGTTATGTTTGCAGGATAAAGAGGCAGAGGGTCCAAAATCCTCCAACGAACTTTTTCCGCAAAGTTTGTTGGAGGATATGAATAAATTAGCCCCAGCAAAAGTGCGTCATTTTAAGAGTGCAGTTTTAGAAAAGCTGAACGCACTCTTAGATGACGATGAATAAAAATAATTTGCTAGTTAATCTGTGTATTAATTTAGTATTTTATTTCCATCTTTATTACAGATATATTCCGGCGTCCTGCCAATCTACAGCGCCTACCCCACTAAAATAATCGCAAAAGCGATCACGTATTCCTTGTGCTTCCCTTGAAGATTGGTTGGTATTTAATCGCCTTCCTTGCATCGGTTGAAGAGTACCATTTTCTTCCATTCTTATGAAGTTGTGAAGAACACAAGCGGCTTTTTTTGTCTACTTTTGTTGGCTCAATTACAATACTGGTTTCGAAAATTCGGAATTTTGAAACCAGTATGCCAAAAGTGCATTCAGCTAATTGTCTGGCATGTGACAAGGGATAATTAAATATTCTTTTGCGAACATCTAAATTTCTTTCCGGATAGGGCTTCAAAAAATATTGCGATAAACGGAATGCTTCGTCGCCAACAAAAACAAAAGCCATAGCATGGTTTTCCGTTTCATTTAATGGCTTATTCTCTGGTAAATCTATTCTATTTCCATATAATAATTTGCCAAAATTGGAATGTTCCAGTAAACATTTTCTTTTTCTTCATCATTTACTAACGGAGGAACTAGTTGATGAAATTCTCCGTTTTGTTCCCTCTGGAGAAAATTGTCTTGCACCCACATTATTCGACGTCGGTTTTTGTTTCGATTTCTCCAAAAATAGTACATTTCTACTACATCTGAGTCCGAAGAAGATGACATGGCCGATTTTTATATATTATAGATAATAAATATGTACTAACAAAACAAAATAAAGACACTAATCAATTGAGTACGTAGGATTAAAGACGTGATCACAAGAGGACGTAGGATTAAAAAGTGTGGTTAGAAACTTGTAAACAATAGAAGCCGGTGAATGATTGCTGTGAAACCGCTCTTTGCCGATTCACTGATTTTAGTCGGTGGTAGTAGATGTTAGTTGATGACAGTGGTTGCTGTGGGACCGCTGCCTTTAGCGAGAAAACGTTAGTTGTTGTTTGTGACGTCACGCTTTCTAACAATTTGCAGTGTGCCTATGCTCTATTGTTCTGGTTCTCTAATTGTGGTCCTGATCCGTTGACCCGAAACTCGACTACGGGTTCCGAATCTTTCGGCACACCGGGTTCTAATGATCCGTATATTTAAAACGAGCCGAATCTTTAAAATGACCCCACTACTAGTCACAACAATTGGCACAGACGCGGTGATTACTACAGAGGGCGTGACGTCATGCGATATGATTTTTGTTTCAATCAACATGGCCGATTGCTGTATTTTATACTTTTATTATATTAAAAACCTTTTTGATTCCAATATTTATATTACTCTAAAACAATTTATTTTTTGATTATTATATACTGTCATCATGCCTATTATTTACAGGGACACAAAATGAACCTATTCCCTTATTCCGAGAAAAGGTCCATGATCTACCATCCATAAACGGTCATCAGAAAAATTGATTGTGTTTAATTGTTGTGTATATTTTCCTGAGTGTACTTCAATTTATTTCAAAAATTCCTGGGTTTCAGTCAATTTTATTGTTTACTATTCAAAATGTTACAAATATTATTTGTCACAAATATTATTTGTAACATTTTGAATAGTAAACAATAAAATTGACTGAAACCCAGGAATTTTTGAAATAAATTGTGTTTAATGAAGATGTGAAAATTAATGTTCTCAATGTTCAAGAAAATTCCCACTAGACAT
This sequence comes from Dendroctonus valens, assembly GCA_024550625.1. Taxonomy (NCBI): domain Eukaryota; kingdom Metazoa; phylum Arthropoda; class Insecta; order Coleoptera; family Curculionidae; genus Dendroctonus; species Dendroctonus valens. The sequence continues at coordinate 389,961 of JAJTJO010000515.1, forward strand.
ATCTCTCGGGAACTAGAAATCAACCATTCGTCAATGGAAATCATTCTTAAAACTCATAAAATTCCTCCACGAAGATGATCCGAATTGGGAACTACAGATTTGCGAACAAATGATGAATCTACAAGACAGAAATGATGTTAGCTTAGAAAACGAACTGTTTTCTGACGAACCAAAGTTTCATTTTCAAAATCATGAAAATTGTAGTCATTGGGCAGACAAAAACCCACACAGAATGAGAGAAGGCTACACTTAACATATAAAAAATTTCATATTTGAGCAGGGATTTTCTACAAATGAAATCTCCGATGAAGCTAAATATTTAAAATACTTGCACAAAAAACTAGTTCGAAATGTGGCTACTCTGTTTTCTGATCCGGATGAAGCCGATGTCTCAATAGAAACCTCCTAGATATATCAAAGATATTGTCAGTTGTCTAGACAACATTTTCAGCATTTTCTTGAGCAGTTATTAAAGTAATATTATTAAGTGATAAACAAATATCTTTTGTCCTTCCATTTTTAAACTGTCTAATTATTTATTGAGTTGAATTAGATTACAAAATTTTTCGAATTAGTAGATATGTGTTTATTATCTTTTAAACAACAAAATTGGAACACGCCGTATACATTATTTTACATAAAAAAACGCAGTTTAAAATACAAATACAAACTAGTATTCGTTAATTGAATTATTCCAAGTTAGAGACTCACACTGTTTATTGAACGTTTATTCGACAGAAGCCATTAAAACTTTGTGGAATTCGAATTAGCAGTCTAATAATCAATTATCAATAATGCACAAAACACATAAATTAATGAAGATTATTTTAATATTCCGACGTTAGTGGTTTTCTTGATATGTCTGTCCAATTCACATTCTAAAATTATTATAGAATGTAACTACATATAACATACCTGATTAACAGCTATGTAACTACAACAAAATATTTGTTTTAGCAACAAAAAATTATAAACAAACATACTGTTTATTGGACTGCAATGTGAGTGACGCACGTTTCACTTGATGCAATTTATTTGCCCTTTAGAATGAAAATAAACCTAAAGCAGTTACCTATCGGCATATGATGGCTATGGACTGAATGAATTTTAAAAAATAGTTCTTATGACAATTTTTTAACAAATATTTTTAAGAGTAAATAACAGATGTATTTATGAGGGAAAAGTCAGCTGCTCAAACATTTCTCAGCCATTTACTTCAATAGGGTTTCCATGTCTAATACTATTTGCATCTATTCTTAGTTGTTGGCAATGTGAACATCTTCTTTGGTTCGTAAAAGCAAAATCAAGTTTCGTTAAAATTACGATTCATTTTAACGAAATATATTTAGTAGGTGGTTAAACAAAGCGATTCCATCAGAATCAGCTTGGGGAAAATTAATTACAATGGAATGTAATTATCGATACACGACTGTTTTGTTCATCAATCTTGCCATGAAAAATTTATGCAGAACATGGCTAGCAATTATATAAATTGTTGCATGTAATGTAATATTGAATATTTTTCAATATAGTAAGTTTTATATATACATATTCGAATCAAACCGAAGTTTAGACTTGAATAAAACGAAAGTCCTAATTAAAATACTTTTTTGAAAATGAGTTCTGGAAAACTTCACACCTTAAAACTCAGGTGACTTGTCAGCCTACAATTGATTCATTTTAAATTATTCATGCCATTTATTAAAAACAGTATGATGTTATCAAGGAATGTAAGTTTTCACGGCCGGACTCAATAGTAAATTATTGTTTCTCCGGGCTTGTAGGCGGTGGTTCATAAGGTTTACATGCTGACGTTTCGTCTTCAACTACGGCAGACATTATCAGAGGCGATGAGGTAACGGTCCAAGTAATCCCCGGGTGACAGCGCCCTGATTGATTGATCTCCTGACTCATTCAACTTCTATCCCGAGTGTCTCTCTTCTCACCACTGTCTCACCCCCCACTCCTGCTGAAGCAGGTGCTGTGGTAATCAAGGGCTTTCAAGCAGGGATATGTGTTCTTTCGAGGGTCAGTTTCCATGTTATACTTAAATTGAAAACTTTTTCTTTTCGATTGAAATTTTCATTGTGTTTTTGGATTTCAATGGCATCTCTAAAAATCTTGGATAGTACCGATTCCCCCTATCCAGCACCTAGATTTCTTCGAACGGAATCGTATGATTGTCCCTGGTTAACGTGTGCTCTGCCAATGCCGATTTATCCAGCTGTCCTAGTCGGCAACTCTTGTGTTCGGTTAGCTTATTGTACTTCCCTCAGCATTACAGAATAGACCGAAAATAGGCTCCTGTGATTGGCTGTCCTTGCGACGTCAAGTGTGCAATAATAATAACATTCATAACCTTACTTTGAAATATTTCAAATCTATCAACAAATGCATGATGGTTGACTGCACAACTGATGGCATAGACCTCTGGTATTTTATATTTATTTCTGTTTCATCTGTCTTTCTAGCCTTGAGAAAGACCCGAACAAAGGGTCGAAACGTTGGCCATTTTTAGAGTATAAAAGGAGTTTTTAATCCAGTTCCAAACCCGCCATCCAAGCATTCTTATTGGTGAACGTGTCGTTTGAGTTATATCAAAATTTGAGTTTTTTCTGTTTTACCTTACAGATGACATTGATTTAAGCACTTTCAGCGAAAAGAAATCTTGGATGGTCCATAAAATAAGCCAAAAAACACTCACAAAGTTTGTGAAAAATCACCATTTTCAGGTAACATTTCTAGGGGTGTTGCCAAACTGCGCAAAACGTTTTAAGTTAATGAAAATTGTTTCCTTGGATACCTAGCATGTAGATTTATTGAATTTGGGTCGCCTTAGATTATTTAGGTCTTTTCAGGTTATTAATTTTTACTTTTTGCACATGTTTTTAGTTTCCTTAAATAAATCACTTCAACCATGCTAACACAAACAAACTAACTCAAGAGTAACCGAAAGGAAAACAACTCAAAAATACCTGGCAACACCGAATTTTGTTGAATTCCCGAAAGAGGCAAATAATGCGTCATCTGACTATCAATCCGCTAGGTAACCTCAATCAATGGGTGACGGTAGAAAAGTTTTGCGAAAAACACAATTATTATTCATCTTAGCGACAATTTTGCGTGGAGTTATGAATTGTTGATACCTGAAACACGATTTAGCGGCAAATAGAATCGGGCAATCTCATTTTCGTGCATAAATAAGTGCTTTTGGGAAAGTAAATTTCAAAACTTTGTGACTGTTTTTTGGCTTAATTTATGGACCATCCAAGAATTTTTTTCGCTTAAAGACCTTCTTATTTATTGCTTTATGTTATCTTTTGTCAATTTCCTTTAACAATAATCATATATGCATATAGAAAAACTTTTCTAGTCTTAGTAATAATACACATGTATGTGAACATGTCTTTTGGCAACTCCAAGCTTTAACCACATTTTACGAATGGAAAGCCGAATGTAGATATTTGAAGACCATTATCAAGATCGACACGATGCAATGACATGAAAAATTGATAAACTTTTTATAATCGAAGAGTGGAAATGACAAAGGGGGCAAGTTGTTCTATTTATGCCTTTACAAAAGCGCTATGTGCTAATTCTCATGCTAAGCTTTATATCTGAAATTAAAGACGTAGCACCGCCAAGTGCCTAACGTGGTTCCTTGCACATTTTTCCAATTATCTTGAAACATACACTTTGGCACTTGCCCCCCTTTGCTCTACTGCCACCCTTCAATCACAAATTCGTTGTAAACATAACAAACAAGCCCGTTTTGGATAGCCGAATCTCTCGCTAAATTTTGATGTGAACACAATCGCTAAAGAAGTTTTCTTCTGCAAGCAGTAGAAATTCGACTCTAGTTTTGAAAGCAACCGCTGGAAATAAGAGACAAATAGCATTCTACATCTATAATCTTCTTCCCAATCTATAACCTCTGTGATCTGTGCGCTGTCACACGGGAGAGCACTTCGACCGTTACTTCATAGTTCCTCATGGCCTTTGATAATGTGTGCCGCAGTTCCAGACAAATCGTTAGGTTCTAAACCTTATGGACTGTCTACATTTTACCATACCCTACTTAAACGACCTGATACACATATTTCTGACATACATACACCCACACTCCAACCTAGAACAAAACATACTGACTAAGGCGAGCATCTATAAATATGCAATAATTATAGGCGACTTTAACTTGAACACAAACAAAACGAAACAACTTAAAAGATTTTTGCAAAACTCCGACTTTATAAAACAGCACACCCCACCAACTTTTCTGATGCCCGCAAACCCAGACTCAACACCAGACGTTCTACTGCACACAAGAAACTTGACAAACACCATCAACAACATAAACTTAACCAACGAACTTGGATCCGACCACCTGGCTATTACGTTTAACATAGACTTACAACATACGCAACCTACCTCCAATACACCTCCTATAGAGAAAAACTTAAACCTAACAAAGACTGACATAGACAAAGTGAAACAACATATACATGACTACATTCAATCACAAGCACAGCACATTTCAATAGAAACCATACAACAACAACTTTCACTAGCCATAGGAAAATTTAGCCCGGAAATAAAAAATGCTTTCTACCGACATACACTACCCAAATACATACTGAGACTAATAAAACATAAGAGAGAACTGTACAGACTATATACAAACACTCAAAATAACGACCTAAAAAAGACACTGAACCAACTTAACAGAAACATTAAAACTCTGATTGGACAATACCGACAAGACAAATGGCTAGAAACATGTAAAGAAATACAGAAGGACAAAGGCAAAACATACTGGCGAAAAATTAAGAAACTTGCGCAATACAGGAAGACTGGCACTACTGACACAATTGACGAAAACGGAATAGAACGCTACACAGACAAAGAGAAAGCGGACGCATTCGCCAGACACTATCAAAGGGCCTTCAGCATATCGACAAACCTTAACTTCGACAATGACAACTGGAAGTTGATCAACGACTGGTACTTGAACTATTTTAACAGCTCACCAAACTACACCTACAAACTGATCACAGACACAGAGTACGATGAAGCCCTAGCGCACATCAAAAACACTGCACCGGGGAAAGATAAAATTAAAGCAAAACTCTTGAAAAGCCTAACTCACGAAACACACAAACTGATCCTAACTGAATTGAACAACTGCATCACAAATGGCAGAATCCCAAAATCATGGAAAAACGGCTTAATACTCCCTATACCCAAAAATGGACTGGACAATACACAACCGAGCAATTACAGACCAATTACAATGCTACCAGTACTTAGCAAGGTTTTTGAGTACATAATAGGGCAGCGACTGGGAAAACTGGTCGGAAAGTACATACCATCGTATCAGTTCGGATTCAAACATCAGCACTCGACTATTCACCCACTCTTCACTCTGACTAACAATATACAAACAACCCACCTAACTGACAGAAAGACAGCTTGCCTATTTATGGACATTAACAAAGCTTTTGATAGTGTCTGGCATAGAGGCTTACTATACAAACTATACAAACTACACACACCAACATATCTACTACACACCATAAAGAACTTACTAGAAAACAGACAACTACAAGTACGAATTGACAAAACACTGTCATTTTCTTTTTCCCCTGAACAAGGGCTCCCTCAAGGATCCCCGCTCTCACCGTTTCTCTACAATATATACTGCCATGACATATACAATTACAACTTACCAGACAAAAATCAAATCGACAGATCGGCATACATATTACAATATGCAGACGACACGGCACTTATTGTACATGACAAAACTACTGAGAGCAGCTCAAAGACTCCAAACACTAACAAACAACACAATGACACGGTTTTATAAATGGAGACTAACACCAAACGCGTCAAAAAACCAACTTCTGCTCACAAACCACAGACTCGACGCTGACTCCCCTACAATAACTGCAGACGGCCAAACGACACAACCAAAAACGACGTAAAATACCTTGGAATCACAATTGACCACAAACTTAAATTCACTAAACACATACGAAACATCAGGGCAGAAACAATAAAGAGAACAAAACACTTCCGATCACTAACCTACAAAGACAGAGGAATCAGCACAAACACCGCCACCAAAATATATAAAGCTATTTGTAGACCCTTGTTAGACTTTGGACATATACTCATGACCAACGGAACAGAAAGGATAAAACGTTATACACAAACAACAGAACAAATTGCACTAAGACTAATCTTTTTTGTATATTTCTTTTTCCTGACTGTACTTTAATTCATTCCAATATATTCCTGGGTTTTTCAGTCAATTTTATTGTCACTAATTATGGTGTTATGTGATGAGCCCTGCGTTTCGTCCCGGGTCTACCTATTGGACTCGTCAGTAAGGCTTAGGTAGACCCTGCCTTATACGCCAGACATCGGTTCTACGTGTTCGGACGTAAATGAACCGAGCCGGTATAGATCTTCTGCGGTGAGATATTGGCAACCCGTGTTGCCGATTAGCATTAGATTGAAAGCCACTCGTTCCATTCTGCTTTTTTTCTCCCAAGCATCTATATCTTTTTTGTATATTTCTTTTTCCTGACTGTACTTTAATTCATTCCAATATATTCCTGGGTTTTTCAGTCAATTTTATTGTCACTAATTATGGTGTTATGTGATGAGCCCTGCGTTTCGTCCCGGGTCTACCTATTGGACTCGTCAGTAAGGCTTAGGTAGACCCTGCCTTATACGCCAGACATCGGTTCTACGTGTTCGGACGTAAATGAACCGAGCCGGTATAGATCTTCTGCGGTGAGATATTGGCAACCCGTGTTGCCGATTAGCATTAGATTGAAAGCCACTCGTTCCATTCTGCTTTTTTTCTCCCAAGCATCTATATCTTTTTTGTATATTTCTTTTTCCTGACTGTACTTTAATTCATTCCAATATATGCTTGGGAGAAAAAAAGCAGAATGGAACGAGTGGCTTTCAATCTAATGCTAATCGGCAACACGGGTTGCCAATATCTCACCGCAGAAGATCTATACCGGCTCGGTTCATTTACGTCCGAACACGTAGAACCGATGTCTGGCGTATAAGGCAGGGTCTACCTAAGCCTTACTGACGAGTCCAATAGGTAGACCCGGGACGAAACGCAGGGCTCATCACATAACACCATAATTAGTGACAATAAAATTGACTGAAAAACCCAGGAATATATTGGAATGAACTAAGACTAATAACACGAATAAGACACCCCCAAAACCCACTACACAACCCCCCCACCCAACTACTATACGAACGCACAAACATGACAAAGATCTCGGAAAGACTCATACAGCTACATACAAAATGGACAAACAACCCCTACAACTGGACCATACTGAATCCCCTTTGCCTTACAAGACCAACCAGACAATCCCTCTTCCGTTTCCCTACATTAACGCTACTCGAACACTTACAAACGCAACTGACTAGTGGACAATAAAATAATTTCTTCTTGCCACTGAAATTTTATTTAATAATATCGTTAACCTAGAATAAGAGAATTTTCATATTTGTTTTTTATTTAGATTAAGACTACATGTATTAAACAAGGGCAGAAAGACCGATAGGTCGATAGCCTTTTTTAGAAATAAAGATGTTTACTACTACTAGAACTTTTCTTTTAGTGACATCAAACAATTACGATTATAATTCTGTATAAAATAAAACAACATTAATGAAGAATTTGAAGAAATAATAATTTGCTTAGTAAAATTGTTTCATCAAAAGAAACACAGTGACTAAAATTATTTAAATTAAAATTATAATTTAAAAAATTATAATTAATTACTCGTAGATTATGAAAAATATTTTATTAAAGACATATTTTTCAGGGCCATACAACTTCGAGCATGTGTGTTTTTTTTATGCTTACATGCGGTGAAATTTTCTCGCATTTGTATTGCCAGTATTACACTACGCATATTTCTCCGATTTATTGACCAATAAATAACGAAGGTGAACTTCGCGGTCGGCATCGGATTCATGGATATTGTTCTCACAATAAATTGGGGCCATTATAGTAAAACTAACATAAATTTCAATACTTTACTTCTGTTGTTTTGTGTTGGTAGCGATGTGCAAGGCCAAATTATTTGCTTATACCTTCAAAGGAGCGACCAATTTTCTTGATTAATTTGCTAAACTTATTGCATACAACACAGATTTTCAACTTCTGAAACATAATAAAAAGAAAAAAATAATGTAACCCCCAATTTCTTGTCACTTTACTTCGAGAATCGTTGCCAGCATCGTCACTGCACAGTTTGCAAACAACAAATCACCCAAAAAGTTCCCAGGAAATTTTCACAATTCACAATAATTTCCAACATGCCCTAAGTCCGCAATAAATCGTAATATTTATCTATCGCAGCTCGATTCCACACTTTTTGCTCATATCTGGTGACCCTCAGTAATTGACCCAATTTAGTGGCCAATATATCGGGCAAAAGTCCGTAGTGTAATACCAGTATTACAGGTTTTTGAAATCGTAATTCGCGAGTTCAAAAGTTCGATCGATTTTAACTTCTAAATATTCTTAAACGTAAAAAAATATAAAATTAATCTCTTTAAACAATTTGTCTTCACCAGTCTGCATAACAACATTTAAATTTTTTCCGTCATTTTGCATCATTTTCCAGCATTTCAGCGAAAATTTGAAAAATTATTATTATTATACGACACATATAATGTGAAAAATGACACCCGCCTACTATATTTTTAGTATCCAAAGATGATAACATGCGTAGTCGGAAAGAAAAAAATAATGAATAATTTACTCATAAACTATTAATTATAATCGTGTGGTAACAAAATAGACACAGATTAAGGGAGCAAGTAACAAACAACAACCGTAGTAAGTGTCATGTTAAATAGTACTGAATAAAGTTCAGTATAAGACTCGGTTCATTATTATGTTGTGACAACGAACAATAAAATCCTTGTACAATACGTTATGTATTAATAGGATTTCTAATGCAGGTATTACACCACGCACTTTTCCAGGTTCCTAGGGCCACTAAATTGGGCCTATTACTGAAGGCCACCATATATGAGCGAAAAGCGTGAAAAGGGGTTCACACGGTGACATTAATGTCGTGACATGTCTATTCAAAATAAGTGTCAAATTTTACAACTTAAGGTGTAGTATATTTATTTAGCCGCCGGTGGGCTTTTGAACTCGCAAATATCAAACCATTTTGATATGTGACACTTACGTCGGGATACTGTGACCTTTAACTGTTCAGACAATGGCACTGTTGCAATTACTGCGGATTATGAAATTTTTCTGGGAACTCTTGGGTTTCTTTATTGTTTGCCAACTGTGCAATGACGATGTTGACAGCGAATCTCGGTCTGAGGATACAAGGAATCAGGGAAATGCTAGGGTTTATACAATTTTTTGTTTTCAAAGAGTTTCTTGTGTTTACAATCCTATGAAGTGTGTATAAAATCTGTAAAATTCAGTATATAAAAAATGAAAGTTACTGAAATTGCACACAGTTGAGAACAATATCCTAGGGTAAAATCGATGACGGTCAAGGAGATGAACTTCAATAATAAAGCCACTCTATTGGCGAAAAAATCTTGAAATAGTGCGTACTGTAATACCGGCATAAAAATTATCAAAGGTACCTTCGTGATTAAATTGTTAAATTATAAATATATTTACAAATTCCGCAATCCTGAATGAAAAAACACATTTCTTTCATATGAATAAGAAAATATTTTAGCTTTGACCATGGATATACTACCAGCCCGTACCATCCTTCAAGATGGTACCAGCACAGCTTATATTTCATATGATATCTAAGCTGTGGTACCAGCTTGCTGCGAGTTCATGCATCAACGTTGCCAGACTGACAACAGATGAATGCTTTTTTATTATTAAGTCTACATGAGATGACCAGTTTTTAAGACGTATGAAATAAATATTGCAGACATGCAACAAGTTTCGACCGAATAACCAGTTCTAAGAACAATTAAACTCTCGACATCATCAGAGCCGTCAAAAGTTCTGATGTCAGTAGGAGCAGATCTCGAGATGTGCTAATCGCAGGCGCCACTCGGACCGGTTTCGAGCCTATTAACTCTAATCAGCTAGGTTTAGCCTGAAAATAACAGTCCCGAAACCTGTGCTTTTCTGCACTCACCACAGTTTTGGCATCGATATGCATGGGCGAATCTGAAGATAATGTGATAAAATTCTATATTCGAGGACTTTTTGGAAAATTTTTGATATTAAAAAAGACCTCTTCTACAATTTTTTGATGAAAAGTCAAAGCGGCAATGATGTTTTTTGTCATTAACAGATAGTTACAGGTAGATAGCCTTTGTCAATAATAACAAGTATTTGTCAATCTGTGACTTACTTTGAAGCTCCTTTCACAAAATATACACCAACATCGAATTTGCGGATATGTGATTAGTTATGGGAAAATGCCACACTAACATAGCAGAAGGTGTAAGACCTTACACCAGCAAAGGGCTACAAAGAGACACTGGAATGAAAGTACTGCAGATGGTCTGCAAAAGAAAATGTTCTTTGTGCAAAAACACGATTTATGTCAAAATAAACCATCTTTTGTTAACTATCACCCTTCATGGAAACCGAATGAATGGCACAAAAAGATATCTTCTGGAAGGAAAGAATATTAGTCAGTGACGACGGCCAGTCAAGCAGAAAAATCAGGTCTGGCTACTGTTTCGAGAAAACTAACAATTATCGATGCGATCAACAGCCGTTTCTAAATGGGCTAAAAAAGGTTTGGAGAACAAAGATTATCAAAAATTGCTGGATATTCGACCGCCAAATTATTATATTCAATTATACCATATCTCCAGATGAATAACGAACATTAGATGCAAATAATTTAAAAATTCGAGGCAATGATGGTGTTGATGTACAGCCAAGTATATCTCATACAGCGATAGAAACTAGATCATGTTCTCCTTCAAGTAGGTAATCGAGGTAAATATAATTTTATTTCATTTTACATTTTATTGAAACAACGTTACATATTTTTTTATCTCAAACAACATTGTTGATCAAAAAAGCTATTCTGAATGTTGCAAGAGTTTCAATAAATCGTACAGTTAAAATCCGTGTTTTCCTATCAAAAATTATTTCAATATGTGGCCATATGGCCTCTAGGTGTCTAGGAGGATATGGTGTCAGGCTATTTTGCCTATTCCAAATTTGACCAATTCAAAGTCTTCCAAGAAAGGATAAGCGATGTATTTTCGATATTTTTATATCGAATATACATATACGAATATATTTTTATATTGGAATGAATTAAAGTACAGTCAGGAAAATATGCGAAACGATATTTTTATATATTTTAAATTTTGATAATTAATATATAAATTAATATATAAAATAGAGAAATGTTTCCTAAATTTATGTAAGTTTTACAATGCATTATTTATAATTCAAAAGAAATTCTTGGGTTCCAGTCAATTTTATTGTTTATTATTTAAAATGTTACAAATACGTTTCGGTGTCTTTCTCCGCCATTATGAGTTTGTCACCATATGAGTAAGAATCCATGAAATGATACAAATTAAAAAACATCAGTATGCAATGAATTTTAGATCAGACACAGACAATCTTAGCTCTGTATATTATACACTAATTAAACCAACTACATAAAATATGAACACCTGGTATATTGAAGAAATGCAGACCAAGTGAAATCCTCAGAATGCGAAGAAAAATGCCAAATATTATAAACAGTTTTTTTATTCTCTCGCTCGATGTTTGACAAAGTAAAAATCTTTCAATGGCTTGCCAAAGGTGAAGGTGGAAACAGCCAAACATGTAAGTAAAATTTAAAGCTCTGAACAATAAATTCTGGTCTTTTCCCGAACATGATTGTCCTGACTCATCACCTGTGATCCCAAGAGATTCAAACAAATTTTAATATGCTTTTCAATATGTTTGTAATTCGTATTTGAGCATGTATATTTTAACGGAGCTCTTGTTTTAAATTCATGACGACTGTGAATGTATATAAATGTAACAATAAAATTGACTGGAACCCAGGAATTTCTTTTGAATTAAGTTGAAATACAGTCAGGAAAATATGCACAAATTATTTATAATTTGAGTTAGGTTTTCGAGGCCATTCCTTGAAACTGGTGAGTTTTTCGGGTTTTAGGCCGTCGTAAAATAGAATTTCTTCCTGACGTTTCGCAAGCACGAATGGCTTGCATCTTCAGAGGTGGTTTGCTTTAGTGCTTACATTGTACTGATGCGGTTCCTCGATCGCTGTCCGTATTTTTGACGAGGACGAATGCATAGAACTTTGAGGAGCGTACCGCAAATTTCTTCAAAGCTTGTCTAAAAGGCACCTACTTCCTGTGGAATGTAAACCTACTAGCAAAAGGAAGGAGTAGCCACGGGAAGCCCATTCAGCCCGGTTGTAGCAAATGTCTTCATGAAGAAATTCGAGGAAACTGCTTTGAGAACCGCACCCTTTAAACCGACTATCTGGCATTGATATGTCGATGACGCGTTTGTGATATGGAGACATGGACAAGTTCCTCGACCACCTGAACAAAACCAATTGGACCATTGGGTATATCGAAAAGCCACCCACACGGACAGATACCTCCACAAACTATGCAACAATAACCCGAGTCAAAAACAAGGAATCAATAAGACTCTCACGGATAGAGCCAGGAAAATATGTGGATCAAAACACCTGACAGCGCAACTACAACATTTAGAAAGGGCTTTCCTTCAAAACGGATACTGTCATATTGACATCAAAAGAGCAGTAGGGGTGGGCCGTGCTGAAAAGCGTGAAACCACTCAAAAGGCCTTTCTGCCTTTCATTCCCAGAGTTACGGGTAGAATTAGGAAGATCCTAGGGAAACATAACATACAAACAATCTACAAGGCCACGACAAAGATCCAGGAATGTCTAAGGTCGGTTAAGGACAGAAGACCTTTCCTCGCGACTGCAGGTATCTACCGAATCCCATGCTCCTGTGGAAGCGTCTACATAGGAACCACATCGACGAAATTGCAGTTTGGGGCATGTGGAAAAGTCGACAGTGGCGGAACATGCCCTCAGCGAGCCATCAAATTTGCAGAAACTCGAGCCCTAGCCACAACAGGCTATCGCCCCCGACTAATTCGAGAAGCCATCGAAATCCACAAGCACAGCGACAATTTTAACAGGAAAGAAGAGACAATGGCTCTAAACCGGATAAGGTTTCCGGCACTCTCCAACGCAAAAACAGCAAGGAAAGTTAACGGCACAGGACAAGAAGAATCCACCACACCGGATCATAACAACTAACAACAGAATGAATCACAAACCGCGTCATCACAACCGGTGCCTAAAAACGGACTGCGCCCGAGGAACGGGCTGCGAATGTGCTTAGGAAACGTCAGGAAGAAATTCTATATTGCGACGGCCTAAAAACCCGAAAAGCTCACCAGTTTCATTACTTATAATGTTTAGCAGTTTGCCAAATGACCATTAATTATTTGTTCATTTTTACCATACAATAATCAAGTAGGTACACTCTGAAAACTCTCCAGCGGAAAGCCGCCAATTTTATCAATTTGTTGAATCGCCCTATGTGTTAAATACTATCCATAATTATTATGATACTAGATCCGACATTATCTATACAAGAGCTTAACGAAAGCAGATTTTGTCTTAAATACAACGTTGATATTTACATGTTGTTCTCGAGTCTGCAGTGAAAGATTTTGGAATCATAACCTCACTCTTTTTTCATTTAATTATTTCATAATCAGTTTCGTGTGTGTTTGATGATTACAGCCTTCAGTGCTTTTCGCATTTTCCATATTAAACGGTAAGTTTCTAATAGATACTTTTTGCTTGACTTTACTTTATAAGAAGACATGCATTGCATTGTTTTATGTTAATTCTGCTTGCTTTAGACAACAGACCGAGAATGGAAACTTCCCTTCCAAGTAGTAAAGTTTTGAATACAAGCAATCGCCAATTTAGATGTGGCGCAAACTTTACCCATACACACCACTTTTTGTTTCATCAAAGGAAAGTTCATGGTGCAAAGACATTCTGGTTCATGGTGCAAAGACATTTTCAATCACATTCTGTACCATAAATAATGCAACATTATCAAAATGGGCATAACTTGCCTTTGGTTCAAGAGAATCACGAATTTGTTTTCTTTTTCTACAATTTCTACAATGAGTGCGTGGAGAATGCCGCAGATGCACAAGTTTCATGCTTATCATATCTCTTTACACCAAGACCTCCATGCGGAAAATTTTGAAAATTGGGTAACGTTTTGTCAATGAGCACGTAACCAAAAACAACAATACCCTAATTTTTTTCGTTACGTGTTGTTTTCCGATGAATCGTCATTTACAAATCACGGCAACGTTAATAGACACAACATGCATTCCTGGAGTGTAGAAAATCCGCTTTGGCTTCGACAAGTTGAGTGCCACAGTCAACGTATGGTGTGGAATCATTGGCAGTAAACTTATCGGTCCCCACATAATTGAAGCCAACTTGAATGGTGAAATGTACCGGGACATTTTGGAAAACAAACTGCCAACATTGCTTGACGACTTGAGCTTAGAAGTACGGAATACCATGTGGTTTCAGCATGATGGTTGTCCAGCACATTATTCGGTGGAAGCACGAGAAACCCTTGATAGTAAATTTAGTGATCGTTGGGTCGGTAGAGCTGGTTCGGTGAACTGGCCTGCTAGATCACCAGATCTCACTTCGCCAGATTTCTTTCTGTGGGGCTATCTTAAAGAAAAAGTTTATAAGCCAATACCAATGACACGTGAAGATATGATTGTGCGAATCAGAAATGCTTGTGCCGAAATTCCAGCAGACGTACTTCTCAGTTGTGTTCGGTCGTTTGAAATACGAATTGATAAGTGTATTGAGGTTGAAGGCCCTCATCTTGAGCACCTATTTAGTTAAAAACGAACTGTAAAGTTTTTTTAAAGCAGATTTAACCAAACATTCCATAAGGTAAGTCATGAGCGGCAGGAAAATTAAAAATTTTAATTTTGCCGTTTATAGCGCCATCTGTTGTAAATCAAAAAAATGTTATAAACCAATTTTAAGTGTTTTTAGCCGCAGAATCTGAATAAAAAGTGGGGGGTGCCATTTAAAAAATCAAATTTAGCCCCCTTCCCACCACAAGGAGGGGCAGAGGAACACTAATTTTGTCATCAATGTATTTTTCCCGCGGAATAATACAACTTCGATACTAAACATTTTTTCGTAGAGGTTTTATTATTCACCCGGTATACAATATACAAAGACTCCGGTAGATGTACTGAATATGATAAGATTTCGTTTATTGCAACTAAATCAACAAAATTCATATGAATTCAATTAACGATAATTTCATTCCAACTTCTGTCTAAACAATAATTTGAATACGTCGAACCGAAGCGCAAATCTGACTGTTGTCGTAATTTTGCCAATATGATTCAAGGTATCATATCCTTACCGATTTGTTATTAAGTAACTTGAATACAAACAGAAACAGCCTTGGGCATCACATCATGTTATTCTAAGGAATTAATAAAAAAACACCTGAAAAGGTCATCGGACAATAATATTAAAACAGTTCATATAGCTCGATTACCGCTTATTACAAACAGACCAATAATCATGCAACTTAAATGGATACTGAAATTAAGTCGTAGTAACTGATTAACTGTAGTAACTAATTTTCGAAAATTATTAAAAACTTATTGTAATAATCAATTTTGGTAATCAATATCATTATCGAAACTTATAAATAGATATACATTTTATATCTGCAGCAGCAGCGTTGCTTCATGTAGGACCATAATATCTACAGAAGCAAATTGCAAGACGCATAGACTTGCTCTAAACGCAATAACTTAACGTATTATGCAATTCGTTTTGAACATGGAATCATTGTTTTGTTTGTTTTGCGGATAATTTTTTCCTGGAATATATATATATTGCTTTATCACAGCTTTTAACACAGGAAGTGATTATACAGGGTGATTAAAAAGTGGCGTCATTCCTTTTAAGGGGTTATAGGGGCTCACTTGGGAAGTACGAGAAAGGAAGTACGAGTTACAGGTATATAGCATATGTCAAACTGTGACTTACTTTGAAGCTCCTTGCACAAAATTTACACCAACATCGAATTTGCGGATAAGCGAATGCCGATATTTCAACGACTTGGAGAAACTGGTAGTTTTCGTCCTAAGCGGGACATAGCGGGCCAAAGGCGTGCTATTTTCGTCGATCAAGAAGAAGTCTTAACTCAGCTGCTGGATAATCCAGAAATTAGCAGTAGACAAGTAGCAAGAACTACGCGTATGAACACAACAGGAGCCCTCAAAATCTCTAAGAAAGATAAGTTTTATCCCTTTCATTTTTTCCCAGTTCAAGATTTATTAGAACTCGATCTTCACGCTAAAATGCAGTTTGCTTTCTTCATGCGTGAACAGGAAACACGTAATCCTGGATTTTAAAAAAATGTTCTGTTTACTGACGAAGCGACTTTTACCCGTAGGTGGGGGGGGGGGGGGTGGTTCAACTATAAAAATAAACATCATTGGGACACTCAAAATCCACATGCCGATTCACATCGCCATTTCCAGCATGAATTCAAAATTAATGTTTGGTGCGGAATCATAGGGAATTATCTATTAGGTCCACATGAATTTCGTGGAAATTTGACTTGTCAGTTATACTTAGATTTTCTTCAGAACGTATTGGGAAATTACCTAGATGACATACATACCCCTATTGGTTCGACAAAATCTTTGCTTCATTCAAGATTGCGCTCCCGCTCATTTTGGTGTTCAAGTTCGGAAGTATCTTGATGAACAATTTCCGAATCACTGGATAGGACGCGGAGGCCCAATACCGTGGCCTGCCAGAAGCCCTGATTTTAACCCAATGGATTTCTGTTTTTGGGGTTATATGAAATCCCTAGTTTATGAAAATCCCATTAACAACAGGGAAGAATTGTGGCAGCAAATTTTAAATGCTGCAGAAGTCTTCCGAAGCAAAAACGTTTTTTTTTTAATACGACAATCATTTAGTAGAAGGGTTTGGAAACGTATTGAATCAGAGATCATTTTGAACAATTATTATGAAATACTAATTTACACAGATTTTTCTGGGTTCAAAAAGTAGTTTAAAGTAGTTCTGAACGTGCCTAAATAAATACTGTCTATTGTTTGATAAGTTTTGTTTAATAGACCATTTGCGCTGAAAATTTCTTTTATTTATAGATCCAATTAGTTCAAAAAATCACTATATGTTTCAATGTGAAATATGTCGAAAACCGTGACAAATATTGACTTGAACCAAGTACACCTTGTTAGTTGAGGAAATATTGGAGAATCATATATTGCCAACCAAAAAGCGATATATTAAAACCCAAAAAAGTTCTGATGTTTTAAATGGCTCCAGACTATTGCAGCTGGCGCCCTCTAGGAACTACAAGGTAAATAATATGAAATTTGGATTTGCCGATCTAAAAAATCCCCAAACACAAATTTTTGTGGTACTACTAAAACTAGTTAAAAATCTATTAAGAAAATACGAAATTTTAATTTACACGTTGACACCCTGTATCTAGGAACCTATTAACTTTCCGATAAGACAAATTTGCCTGAAACGCAATATTTTTGCCTAAACAATATGTCAGTGAATTTTTCGACATTATTTGAGGACCACCCTGTATCATGCCCTGCGGTTGTTATGGGTATTATTATTTGTTTCATTTCTAAGGTATTATGGATCAACTATTTGTAGGTGAAACATAAAATTATTTATATTTTGATTTTTGCCAACTGACAATCACTTATATAACGAAAGCACCTATGAAAACAGACAAGAAAGGTGAACTAGTTCAATCTATTAAGGATTAAAAAAAGTTTTTGAGAAAAACGTCTTTGAAGAATATATGCAGTATATTAATTAATAACAGCTTATTTCCACGAAATTAAAATGTTTTCACAAAGAATGTGTTGAACTCGAAAACAAATGCTTAGCTTGCAAATCTATATTAGTTTCATAACAAATTGTTACGTGGGATCCTTCTTCTTTTATACATATATTAATTCTTCTTAAGAAGTTACGGAACACTCGAATACCCATTTGTCCTAATTTCCACACAAATATTCAGAATTGGTTCAGTTACTTGTTATGCCGGTATTACACTATGAACTTTTTCCAGATTTATTCGCCAAGAAAGTGGCTTTATTATTAAAGGTCATCATCTTGGCCGTCATCGTCTTTGCACTGGCATATTGTTCTCAGAATAAATTAGTGCAATTTAAGTCATTTTAATTTTTAAAGACTAAATTTCACAGATTCGATACAAACTTCACAGATTATTCACATAAGCAACACTTTGTAAACAACAAACAACATAAACCCTAGTATACCCCTGATTCCTAGTATCCTCAGATCGAGATTCGCTGCCAACATCGTCATTGCACAGTTGGTAAACAACAAATAACCCCAAAAGTTTCACAATTCTCAATAATTTCCAACATGCCCTAAGTTCGCAATAAATCGTAAGATTTATCGATCGCAGCTCCTTTCCACGCTTTTCACTCATATCTGGTGACCTTTAAATTGGCCCAATTTAGTGGCCAATTAGTCGGGGAAAAGTGTGTAGTGGACTTTTCCATTTCATTAAATTTATAAATATGAATATACTATGCCATCTAAATAATACTTCTATAAGATAGTTAGAGTAGTATAAAAATGAGATATACTTTTCGTCCCTACATTCATAATCTAATCGTTAATAAAAATAAACCCACATTAGACCCTGGACTCTTCAAATCCTAAAAATAGATAAGAGACTACAAATAGAGCTTTTTAACAACATAATAACCCTTATTCATACATTTAATATGTAATGCTCAGCTAGTGGCTTAGATCCATAGAAAGATTTATTTTAATCTCGGTCACACATTGAAAATGGGGCACCATAATTTTTAACAGTGATACCGTTACAGTAATGTATTTGATTTTCTGTAAAGTCAAATAAATAAACATTAAATGTATATTATGTATGAAAATAAACGTTATACAAATAACACCCTGGTGAATTTCAAGTTGAATTCAATGTGTTATATTGTATTTTGTAATAGATGGAAATAGTATGTTCATGATATGGACGAAATATTTCATATTTCATATTGATAACAATACTTCCAATCCAATTAACTTTTGATTGATCCACATTGACTCAAACACAAAATATCTGTAACTAAAATAACTGTAATCTAATGTGCAATAGTATGCAATATATCCATCCATTAATTTGGAAAGGTTTTCATATACCTGTTCTCGTTGATCTCTACTTTCATAAGCAGTACTATACAGGGTGTCCGGAAATGGTGCTACCAACACTTTACGACGCAGTTCAAGAGCAAAAATTAGTGGGACAAGACTCATTTCTGCTGTAGATTTGCCTGCATAGCATTCCACAAATTTTATGTTTTGTTTTTTTCCTGACTGTACTTTAATTCATTCCAATGTATTCCTGGGTTTCAGTCAATTTTATTGTTTATTATTTAAAATTCCAATGTATTCCTGGGTTTCAGTCAATTTTATTGTTTATTATTTAAAATGTTACAAATACGTTTCAGTGTCTTTATCCACCATCATCAGTTTGTCTAAAATATCCATTTTACATTTATTATCAATTCAAATTTTCACAAAATTAACATATTAAAATTCAAATCACACACATATTAAAAAGTACAATTTGGGACCTTGGTTCTCAGGTGATGAGTCGGGATAAACATGTTCGGGAAAAGACTAGAATCTATTGTTTAGAGATCTAAATTTGACTTACATGTTTAGATGTTTCTTTCATTACATTTGGTTGGATATTGAATTACCTATTTTATTCGATATCGAGCGAGTGCCCGAAAAATATATTTATATTTCGCCTTTTCTTTGCATTCTTGGAATTGCTCTGTAATCCTCCGCGACGCTGAGGAACCGCTTTGCGCCCATCCAGCCGCCAATCGTGGATGAGCCTCCAACACTGCCCAACAACATCGTGGGGACTGAACGGGAAGCAGTTGCTGAGAGCCCTGCGGCAACTGCAAACAAAACCAAGAAGGCAGAAAAGCCGCCGCCAATTGTGATCGCTGGAAAACCCAGCGATCACACAATGCTGATTGGTGGTATAAAAGGAATCACCAGTCAGCCTTTCACGCTGAAGTACACGAAGGCTTCGTTGATCGTGTACTGCACCAGCATTATGGACTGGGCGGCGGTGAAACGATCCCTGGAGGAGGACAAGAGCCAGTTCCATACTTACGCCCCTTCGTCGGAAAAAACCCACGCGTTCGTCCTGAGGGGCCTGGAGGGGAATGTCGATCCGACTGCCATAAAGCAGGATCTGGCAGACCGGGGACTGGAAGTGAAGAGTTTCTTCAAAATGAAGACACTTTACAGGCCGCTCTACCTGGTCGTCACCAGCGACAAGGCAACCCTCCGAAGGCTTAACGCCGAGGCCAGGGTGGTGTGCAGTGTCAGGGTTTCGTGGGAAATCCGTAAAAACCGGAAGACCCTGACACAATGTCGTCGATGCCAGGGCTGGGGTCATGTCTCCGGGAACTGCCGCCGGGACTTTAAATGCTCCCGATGCGCCGGGGGGCATGAAATCACGGCCTGCCCCGTTGGGGCTACATTAAAATGCGCTAACTGCGGTGGGCCTCATCGTAGCTTTGACGAGGCCTGCCCAGTATACATTTACAAACAGGCGCAAGTCCCGGCGGAGAAGCAGCGTTTCGTCCCTGCTCCTCTTCCAACGAGGTCAGCCTGGGGTCAAACCAGTCGAGCCCCTGACCCGATCCACCCTTCATCCCTAAGCAGCAGGACCATGGCGCCAGGTCACGCCAACAGGACCATGCTGCCCCCGCCACCGCCTTCATTAGCGGAGTTTCCTCCGCTGAGGCAGCACGAAGCTGTCCCGACGAGCTCCGCCCACCCGGCCCATGGTATAAATGGGAACGCGGTGGCCATGCTGGGCAGTGTCCAGCGGGAATTCGCCGAGCTGTCGTCGCAAATCAACTTGGGGGAGGTGATCAAGGCGGTAAGATTTTACAGCGCTGCATTGAGGGGTTGCGTCTCGAAGACAGACAAATTCCTAGTCTCAGCGCAGTTCTTCAATGAAGATATTAACAGCTTCGATTTTTAAGCCCTGATTTTGCCAACTGTGCCCTATGAGGATAGGAGAATGGAACTCATGCGGACTCCGGAGTCGTCTCGGTGAGTTTGTGCACTTCCTTCGGACCGAGGATATCGACGTGGCGTTGATTGTCGAAACATGGTTGCGCCCCGGGGATATACTTAGGATTCGGGGGTACAGGCTCGAACGTGCCGATAGGCCCGGTTTAAGGGGAGGGGTGGCCATAGCGGTCAAAACGTCAATTCCATACAGGAGACTGCCACACAGGCAGTCAGCAATAGAGAACGTCGGCGTTGAACTTCCTGATGGAGTTTTGATCTACTGTGGCTATTTCTCCACCGTACGCTTACAGGCCGCTGATGTCGATCCATTCTTCATTTGATCCATTGATACTGTCGAAGCTCTAGAGCATGCGGTAAAAGGTTTGACCAGGATATAAGAATACAACGGACACAGCAAGCTTTGGCCAAAAAAGTTCCGAACAGACCGCGGCGCGACAATCTTCCTGAGGAAATTCTGGACCTTATTAAGGCGAAAAATCGAATCAGGAAGCGTTGGCAGCGATTCAGGCAATCTGCCGATCGCATAATGGCAGCAGAGCTTGCACGAGACATACAGCGCGAAATCTCCGCATACAGGAACTATACCTGGGCGGAGAAACTGCGAAATCTGACTCCCCGTGACAATTCCCTGTGAAAACTGTCGAGAAGTCTGCGAAAAGGCTATGAGCAAGTCCCCGCTCTTGAAAAAGAGGGGCGGAGTTATATTACCACCAGTGACAAGTGCGAGCTGCTCGCCGACTTTTTGGCAGAAGTACACAAGGTCCAACCAGCCCTTCAGGATAACGAAATTGAAAGACAGACCGCTGTTTTTGTAGAACGGAAGTATCCTATACCACCCTCGATTTTGCATTCCTATATAACAACCCCGTCGGAGATACAATCGTGTCTTCGGCGCCTCCCTAGCCGAAAAGCCCCCGGGCCAGACGGCATCCCTTATCTACTCCTCAAAAACTTACTGCGGAAAACTATTGTGCTAATAGTACAAATAGTCAACGCAGTCCTTAAATTGCAGCACTTCCCACAGGACTGGAAAAACGCTGTAATAATCCCCATCTTAAAGCCGGGCAAAAACCCGACCGAAGAACCCGCCTCTTATAGGCCAATTTCCCTGTTGAACACCCTCGGCAAATTAACCGAGAAGGTCATCCATTCGAGGTTACAGGCAGCAGCCGAGCTTCGAAGTTTAATCCCGGATGAGCAGTTTGGCTTTCGACCAAGACACAACACAACGCTGCAGACTGCTAGGATCGCAACGGATGCCTATGCAGCATTTAATAAGCTTCAAAGTACGGTTATGCTGCTTCTCGACATGCAAAGGGCCTTTGACACAGTCTGGCACACAGGCCTGCTGTACAAGTTGTTTGCAGTGCATTCACTGCCACTCTACCTAGTTTCCCTGATAGCGTCCTACCTAAAAAACCGTTCCATCCAGGTGAAAGTGGAGAATACCACTTCTGCCGAAAGACGCATCGCGGCAGGTGTACCACAAGGAACAGTGATTTCGCCGCTGCTGTATACATTGTACACAGCAGACATTCCAAAACTTCCCACTACAAAAATAGCACTATACGCTGATGATACGGCTATCTACGCATCGTCTTTTTATGCTCAGGCTGCGAAATCTCGCATTGCACATCACCTGAGTTTATTGACGCCGTATTTTGACAAATGGAAACTTAAAGTGAATCCCAGGAAGACGGAACTTATTATCTTTTCGCGCAAATTCACTAACAACAAAATCTTATCACCACTCGTGGTCCAAAATACTCCTATCAAACCAACAAAAGAGGTGAAATACCTGGGATTCAAACTAGACGCCCGACTCCATTTCAATAAGCATGTTGACTATGCTGTACAAAAGACTTTCATGGCCCGAAGAAAGTTGTACTCTCTTCTGGCGCCAAATTCTTTCCTATCACCTCAAAATAAACTTCTGCTCTACACCTCCACTATAAGGCCCATACTGACCTACGGCTCCCCTGTCTGGCACTCTGTCTGTGATTCCACGAGACGACGTGTTCAAAGGACCCAAAATAGGTTCCTGAGAGGCGTCCTATCGGCTGACAGATACACCAGAATAACCGAAATGCACGAAGCTACAGGGATGGCCTATATAGCCGACTATATGGATACCATCGCTGAAAAATTTTATCATAGCGGAGTGCAAGGCTCAGTCCTCACGCGAAATATCACCCATGTAAGAGCAAACGATCGCCCAACCCATGGTCCCCTGTATAAGCGACTTCCCATATTTTATGAGGATTTTGTCCCTGACAGTACGTGACGACAAACAAACATTGCCTGCCAGTTGCAGACAGTCGTTTCTAGCAGGCTGGAAACGCACAAATCCAACATAACGTGACTTGACGGGTTCGTCCTGCCTCGTTCTGGCTGGTGCTGGCTGGTCCTTGCACCGGTCGGGGCGGGGGCGGATGGATTTGGTCATCTAGTTGAAACTGCCGGCGGTTAACGCCACGGCTGACAGTATCAAACTTAAAGGTCGAAGCAAAAGGGGTTTTTGGCTTCCCTTCAGGAAGACCTTTTTTCCTTAATGAATGCCCCTCGAATAAAACCAAAACCGCCACTTCAAGACTATCTCCTGACGTTGTCGTGCGTATGGCTAGCTCGGGAATGTCCATGTTAGGGCACTGCCCAGGTAATGGACGACTTAGCGCGCCTATTTAGATCATGGGCAAAGAGCAACCGGCCCAACATTTGGCCAGACATAGGACATTTTACTGACTTATGTTTTTTGTTTTAAACTTTGTTTGTGAATTTAGTAATGTGAATGTTTAATAAATTTTATCTATGTATCTATCTCTTATTATAGTTTTTCTCATTGATCAATATTTGTGTGTTATCGAAATCAAAATCATGCAACTTTTGTTGTGCATGTTGTGCTAATGCTCTTGCATTTTCGCTAACCTTTCTTAAGCTATACTTATGTTCGTATATTCTTTTCTTTAAATATTGCCCTGTTTGTCCTATATATGTGTTGTCACAGTCCAAACAGTCAATCTTGCATATTACGTTAGGTGTGTCCAACTTATCGCTTTGCGATTTTAATATGTTAATATGTTAATTTTGTGAAAGTTTTTTAATTGAATTGATAATAAATGTAAAATGGATATTTTAGACAAACTGATGATGGTGGATAAAGACACCAAAACGTATTTGTAACATTTTAAATAATAAACAATAAAATTGACTGAAACCCAGGAATACATTGGAATTTTAAATAATAAACAATAAAATTGACTGAAACCCAGGAATACATTGGAATGAAACAAATTTTATGGTCAATACAATAAATTCAATAATCAATTGCAAATACTTGTTTACACATGCAATAGAAGGCAACGGTTATATTTTCCGGTCGATATTCGGCGCGCCAGTTCTTATGGCCGCCACTAAATCCATGCATGTGTAAACTCGCCATAAGTTACATAGCGTAATGTTTCGCACTTTTCCCTTGTACGGCTGATAAAATTTAATCGAGCATAAACCGCACTGCGTGCAGAATATTTTAACAAATTCAATGAGAACCAGTTTGCCTTGATAAGGATAAAGGATGTTGATAATTTTACCGGCAAACCCTTATCGGTTACAACAAACACCAGTCAGGGTTGCAATACAGACAAATCTGTAAATATAAGGTCAATTGATAATACAGCCAGTGGCGCATCTACTATAGACACTATACCGGGTTATTCAGATTATATGACACGGAAGATTACGGCTGAACTATTTAATTTTTTAAAAGTATCATTTCATGGATAAATGGAAGCCCGCGAGGGTACATTTTCAAATTATTTTCCAATGCACAGGGTGTCTCAATTACTAGATTAAATTTAAAGTTGCATTTTTAGCAATATATTATATTCATATACAGTGTGTCCAGTATAAAATGATGTACATGGGGATATTGGAAACCGTTAAAGATACAGAGTGGACCAAATGGGGAAAAAGTTGCGCAATCAAGTGCCTATCAATAATCTGTCATCGACTTCTTCGAACTCGGAATAGCAACCGATATATAGGGAAAAAAAGAAAAAAGTGCGTTTTATAAAATCCTTTATATCGTGTTTATTATAAAAGATACAATAACGAAATTTTCAGGGTGGTGGTAAGAAATGAGCGTAAATTTGAAAATAAAGTAATAAATAATCTAGGCCCACTATGTTCAATGAGGCCGAAGTCAACTTTTGTTTTTCTTATGGGCGCCATATTGAATTTCTGCATTTTTAGATTCCCCTTTAAATATGCTCTTCAACCATGTATAACATGTTTATGTTCGGTCAAGATAAATAATTAAAATTAACAAAATTAAGATTTTATGGTAGTAGGCATTGATATTTCTCTTCAATTTCCCCATAGTGACGTTTGTTGTGTGTTTTAATTACCTAGATAACTGTCAAAGTAGAATTTATTGTCAGTGTCAAGTGTTTGTAATTAATTGTGTGTTTCAAAATGAATCACTTTTCAAATTATGAATGAAGAAAAATGAATGAAAATGAAGCGAAAGCGGAAGAAATTTATTTAAATAAATATCCAGAAAGGCGATAACCTGGTAGAACTATGTTTAGGCGTCTGAAAGACAACCTTGTAGCTTACGAGAGTTTTGCTAAGGTAAAGAAAAACAAACTTCCAGACGAAAATAAAGAAAATTTGGTAATGCAAAGCGTGGTTGAGACACCTCGTACGTCTTTACAACAAATTGAAGCCCCAACAGGTGTTGCGCGGTCAACGGCGAATAGTATTTTAAAGCGTTATAAATATCACCCCTATCGTGAACGGTCCTGCCAGGGACTCAGAATGGCAATGCGATTAGAAGAATGGCATTTTGTCAGTGGTTTATACAAAGAAATAACGAGATACCAAACTTATCCTTAAAAGTCCTTTGGTCAGATGAGAGCCAATTTACTAAATGTGGACTCTTTAATCGTAAAAATACCGTTTTTTGGTCAGATGAAAATCCACGGCTAGTTCGTCAAGTTAGGCACCAAGTTAGGTTTGGATTTAACGTCTGGTTAGGTATTGTGGGTACCCACGTGATTGGACCATTTTTTTAATGAGAACTTAAATTTCGAGAGATATTTGAACCTCTTACAAACTAACGTAGCGGAAGCACTTATGGATGTTCCAGTAGCTACCCTGCAAAACTTGTATTTCCAACAAGACGGCGCGCCGCCACATAATGGACGTATTATCACAGAATTTTTAAATCACGAATTTCTCAACAAGTGGCCTGCGAGATCCCCTGACATAACACCGCTTGATTTTTTTGCATGGGGCAATGCTGTTAACAGAATTACCCCAGAAATGATCAGAAAATCCTGTGAAGCAGTAATGAGACGATGTACGTTGTGCGTGCGAGAAAACGGTGGCTTATTTGAACACCTACTTTAATCCTAAAATGTTTCTTGTTCTTTTGCAGTGTTCGATGTATCATCAATAATAATTTAAAGTAATAATTAATAGAAATATCAATGCCTACTACCATTAAATCGTAATTTTGTTAATTTTAATTATTTATCTTGATTGAACATAAACATGTTATACATGGGTGAAGAGCATATTTAAAGGGGAATTTAGAAGTGCAGAAATTCAATATGGCGCCCATAAGAAAAACAAAAGTTGACTTCGGCCTCATTGAACATAGTGGGCCTAGATTATTTATTACTTTATTTTCAAATTTACGCTCATTTCTTACCACCACCCTGAAAATTTCGTTATTGTATCTTTTATAATAAACACGATATAAAGGATTTTATAAAACGCACTTTTTTCTTTTTTTCCCTATATATCGGTTGCTATTCCGAGTTCGAAGAAGTCGATGACAGATTATTGATAGGCACTTGATTGCGCAACTTTTTCCCCATTTGGTCCACTCTGTATCTTTAACGGTTTCCAATATCCCCATGTACATCATTTTATACTGGACACACTGTATACAGGGTGATTCAAAAGTGGCGTCATTCCTCTGGGGGTGTTGTCTGGGGGTGTTTTGGGAGTACAGGAAAAATAGTAAAAAAAATTAATTCTTATCAAAAACTGAGATATTTGCCAAAAACAAGATCAGAATTACGGCAACGATGCTTTTCAAGGTAATCTGCCTAATTAACATTAGGTAAATACCTGTTACTTCTTAATTATTGAAAATTGTAGTAACCATGGATAAACACAAAACAAAGAAACAGAAAGCAATTCAAATATTTTGAGGTTAGGATAACTCTGTCAATTTGCCGTCAGTGCTGCCATCCCTTTTTGGGGCAGATGAGTGATATACCTAAATCCCCCACATCTGTCAACAAACATCTCCTGTGTAAGGTTACGTATCAGTCAATGATTAATATTAATAAAATAAAATACAATATTCCCCGCTCTCACCGTTTCTCTACAATATATACTGCCATGACATATACAATTACAACTTACCAGACAAAAATCAAATCGACAGTTCGGCATACATATTACAATACGCAGACGACACGGCACTTATTGTACATGACAAAACTACTGAGAGAGCAACGCAAAGACTCCAAACACTAACAAACAACACAATGACATGGTTTTATAAATGGAGACTAACACGAAACGCGTCAAAAAACCAACTTCTGCTCACAAACCACAGACTCAACGCTGATTCCCCTACAATAACAGCAGACGGCCAAACGACACAACCAAAAAACGACGTAAAATACCTTGGAATCACAATCGACCACAAACTTAGATTCACTAAACACATGCGAAACATCAGGGCAGAAACAATGAAGAGAGCGAAACACTTCCGATCACTAACCTACAAAGACAGAGGAATTAGCACAAACACCGCCACCAAAATATACAGTGTGACCAGTATAAAATGATGTACATGGGGATATTGGAAACCGTTAGAGTTACAGGGTGGACCAAATGGGGAAAAAGTTGCGCAATCAAGTGCCTATAAATAATCTGTCATCAACTTCTTTGAACTCGGAATAGCAACGGATATACAGGGAAAAAAAGAAAAAAGTGCGTTTTATAAAATCCTTTATATCGTGTTTATTATAAAAGATACAATAACGAAATTTTCAGGGTGGGGGTAAGAAATGGGCGTGAATTTGAAAATAAAGTATAAAATAATCTAGGCCCACTATGTTCAATGAGGCCGAAGTCAACTTTTGTATTTCTTATGGGCGCCATATTAAATTTCTGCATTTTTAAATTCCCCTTTAAATATGCTCTTCAACCATGTATAACATGTTTATGTTCGGTCAAGAGAAATAATTAAAATTAACAAAATTCAGATTTTATGGTAGTAGGCATTGATATTTCTCTTCAATTTCCCAATAGTGACGTTCGTTGTCTGTTTTAATTACCTAGGTAACTGTCAAAGTAGAATTTATTGTCAGTGTCAAGTGTTTGTAATTAATTGTGTTTCAAAATTAATCACTTTTCAAATTATGAAAAATACGATATGTTGGAGTGTTTTATTCTCTGTCGCCGAAATGAAGCGAAAGCTGAAGAAATGTGTATTTAAATAAATATCCAGAAAGGCGACAACCTGGTAGAACTATGTTTAGGCGTCTGAAAGACAACCTTGTATCTTAAGAAAGACCAGTAAGATGGCCTGCGAGATCCCCTGACATAACACCGCTTGATTTTTTTGCATGGGGTTTCCTCACAAATGTGGTACACTGTAGATCATACGAAACCGAAGAGGAGCTGAGACACGCTGTTATAGAAGCTGTTAACAGAATTACCCCAGAAATGATCAGAAAATCCTGTGAAGCAGTAATGAGACGATGTATGTTGTGCGTGCGAGAAAACGGTGGCTTATTTGAACACCTACTTTAATCCTAAAATGTTACTTGTTCTTTTGCAGTGTTCGATGTATGATCAATAATAATTTAAAGTAATAATAAATAGAAATATCAATGCCTACTACCATTAAATCTTAATTTTGTTAATTTTAATTATTTATCTTGACCGAACATAAACACGTTATACATGGTTGAAGAGCATATTTAAAGGGGAATTTAAAAATGCAGAAATTCAATATTGCGCCCATAAGAAAAACAAAAGTTGACTTCGGCCTAATTGAACATAGTGGGCCTAGATTATTTTTTACTTTATTATCAAATTCACGCTCATTTCTTACCCCCACCCTGAAAATTTCGTTATTGTATCTTTTATAATAAACACGATATAAAGGATTTTATAAAACGCACTTTTTTCTTTTTTTCCCTGTATATCCGTTGCTATTCCGAGTTCAAAGAAGTTGATGACAGATTATTTATAGGCACTTGATTGCGCAACTTTTTCCCCATTTGGTCCACCCTGTAACTCTAACGGTTTCCAATATCCCCATGTACATCATTTTATACTGGACACACTGTATAAAGCTATTTGTAGACCCTTGCTAGACTTTGGACATGTACTCATGACCAACGGAACAGAAAGGACAAAACGTTATACACAAACAACAGAGCAAATTGCACTAAGACTAATAACACGAATAAGACACCCCCAAAACCCACTACACAACCCCCCCACCCAACTACTATACGAACGCACAAACATGACAAAGATCTCGGAAAGACTCATACAGCTACAGACAAAATGGACAAACAACCCCTACAACTGGACCATACTGAATCCCCTTTGTCTTACAAGACCAACCAGACAATCCCGCTTCCGTTTCCCTACATTAACGCTACTCGAACACTTACAAACGCAACGGACTTAAGGACAATAAAATAATTTCTTCTTGCCACTGAAATCTTATTTATTCAATAACATTGTTAACCTAGAATGGGAGAATTTTCATATTTGTTTTTTATCTGGATTGGGACTGCATGTATTAAACAAGGGCAGAAATACCGATAGGTCGATGGCCTTTTTTAGAAATAAAGATGTTTACTACTACTATTGTTAACCTAGAATAGGAGAATTTTCATATTGGTTTTTTATCTAGATTAAGACTGCATGTATTAAACAAGGGCAGAAAGACCGATAGGTCGATAGCCTTTTTTTAGAAATAAAGATGTTTACTACTACTAACAATTTTTTGGTATAAGGTAGTTTTAGCCGACAATCAAGTAGAAAGAGCAAAAGCACATTTAAAGTCGTTATGGACTAGACTGATGTTCTTAAGAGTGCAATTCTTCTAATTCTAAATCTGACATTGACCAACACGATAT
The DNA here is from genome assembly GCA_024550625.1 of Dendroctonus valens. NCBI lineage: Eukaryota > Metazoa > Arthropoda > Insecta > Coleoptera > Curculionidae > Dendroctonus > Dendroctonus valens. The sequence continues at coordinate 420,442 of JAJTJO010000515.1, forward strand.
GGAAACGGAATCATCCAGTTCTTCATCAAGCAATGAAATGGAAGCCTTTTTAAGACATAAAGATTCAGAGCAAAAATTTTTAAAAGGAATTAATCAGGACGAATTTTCTTCACAAGGTTCATTTGTAGCCCTTAACAAAATTGAAAATATTTTAAACTCCTATAAAGTGGGACAAAGCCGCATACGTTTACGGAAAAGTGTCTTTATTTCATTTAAAAAGTCTTTATTTCATGTTGTTCTATTTAATGTTACCTAAATTTCATTCCTTATGTGGGGTGGCTAGTCCTCCTACCCGCTACCATGGAACCAGCCGAAGTACCGTATGAAGCAGTGGATCGTTTGCGCATCTTTTATCTTGTACAATACAACAAGCAAGGAAAAAGGTCGTGAGATTTCTAATTAGTGTATCCTTTATCTTTGTCCTCGTTTGTTGTTATTTATAAATTTTGGAACCGAAAAAAAACCGGAACCGGAACGGAACCGAATTGAAAATTATTTCCTAAACCGGAACCGGAACGGAACCGAAATTTGAAATTTGCCTTGGGCCGAAACCGGAACGGAACAGTTATTTCGTTTCGGTCCGAGTCCTTCGTAAGACAGGTTTGGGTTCCAGCCCAATTCTATCGTACCTCACAGGGCATGGGTTGTTTATACTGGACACCGATGCTAGTAAGAGTAGTAAAATTAGGGGCAGTTCCCTCTGAAGTACAGAATGGGCAAGTCAAGGTCATGGAGCAAAACATTGAATACGCAAGAAAGGAACTAATGTACAACGAGAAAATAGCTTTTGCTAATCATAAAGTCGGTAACGCATTTTCACTGGTAATTGATTAGGTATCGTACAGTAGTCGTTGACCACACTATAAATAATGAATGTTATTGGTTTGATGGATGGACGGAACGCTTGATTCGATTATTTTTGGAAAAATATGGAACTTTCTTTCGATGACACACTAACTCTCGTCGACAAACTAACAAATTAATAAAATACAGTCCCTGGACTTTGCAGAATGTTAAGCATGCCAATTTATTTCCTCTTCAAAAGTAGCACATTTAGGTGTTTGGCTCGACACCATTGACGCTTTTACATTGAATCTGTGTTAACCACAGTAAATGTTTTTGAGCTATTCAATTTAAATATGCTTGCTCTTCGGTATCCGAACCGAAAGGATGGCAGTTGAAATGCCATTTAGATACAATCCCCAACCACATTCAAAAGTAAAATAATGTATTGCACGAACAATGTAAATGACAACTGACAAAACACAGATTCGTATTATCTCAAGAAAGAATAATTTGAAATATTCCTGAAACTGTAACCGACGTACATATATTTAAAATGTGAACGAAAACCAAAATATTATAGGGGCGGTTATGTGGTTTCAAATCCAATTCGCTTCAACACGCAACAGAATTAATTACCGGGGTCGTATTAGTTGGCAGTCTGCCCATGGTTGAAATCTGATAACAAATTTTAATTTCCCCAGTAAAAATGACGCAAATCCGTTTCCTAGCCTTTTAGGAAAGCGATTCCTTATTTAGGATTGATTAAAATGTCTATCTGGATGGTCCCAAAAAAACTTCATGCAATTGAACTTTAATAACAGCGGAATATTTTAAACTTGTGTGCATAGAAATCGGTCCACTGTAAACTTTTGACTTTAACTATATATTTTTTAAAAACTATTCATCAGATCCAAAAAAGAAATATACTGTTTGAAATACAATTTAATATGCTTTAATGTGAGTATAAATTTATCAAGAAGGCTTGTCGTTTATATGCGTAGCAATCGGTAAACAAATGTAACGTGTTTATGTGGTGATTGTAACGAAAATAAAAAAATTGTCAAATATTAAAATTATTGCGTTTGCAACTGAAATTTGCATATTAATTCGTTTTTGATATTCTCTATAGTGTTTAAGTGTGTTAGTTTAATGCATACTACACCACAAAAAGCCGGCCAAGTTATTGCTTTAATCGAAAATGGACTTAGTCAGCGAGCTGTTGCTAGACAATTGGATATGACACGCGCAACGGTTGAAGAGTGTGCAAACGTTATGAGGAGACTGGATCCTTTCATAGGCGACCTGGAACAGGCAGAAGGCGATTTACAACCGCTCGTGATGACCGCTTTATTGCGTCAACAACATTAAGAAATCGTCACCTTAATGCCGTTCAAGTGCAACGACAGCTCCGTGAGGTGCGAGGAGTGGCTATTAGTCAGTGGACAGTAAGACGAATGCTGCAGGAAAATAACCTTACCCCTAAAACACCTCCGATTGGTCCAAAACTTACTCCAGCTCATCGGCAAGCACGCCTGCGTTTTGCACGGGATCATCTGAATTGGACGTTGGAACAATGGGGAGCTGTTCTGTTCTCAGATGAGACCATAATATGCCTCCATTGAAGCGACCGAAGAAGGAAAGTGTACCGAAGACCAAGAGAGCGATTTACAAATTGGTGCTTTGAAGAGCGGAGTGCTTATGGAGGTGGTTCTATATGATCTGGGGTGCAATTTCTATAGGAGCACGAACCGACCCTCAGTTCATTCGTAGAGGCGACCGTGTTCACGGAAGAAGAGGTTTAACGGCTGTTAGATATATCGAGGAGATTTTAGCAATTCATGTGGTACCTTACGTCGACCACATTGGAGATTAATTTACCTTTATGCATGACAATGCCAGGCCGCACACCGCAAGAATCGTGCAAGATTACATTGCAAAGTCGGTTTTCGGGTTATGGATTGGCCAGCATACAGTCCTGACCTATATCCGATCGAACACTTATGGGATGATCTAAAATGAAGAATTCGAGCTAGACGTCATACCACAAACTCGATCCCAGAGCTTTGTGTTGCGGTAGAAGCAGAGTGGTTTCACATCCCTTAAGAAACAATAGCACACTTGATTAGATCTATGTCTAATCGTATGAGAGAAGTTATTAGGGAAAGAGGAGGTCATACCCATTATTAAAAAATTAAGCGTTAAGTTTTAAATTGTTAATAACCCTATTTATGTTAATAATCAAAAAGCTTAATTTGCTTAATGCATTAATTTCACTATGTTAAACATAGGATACTCACAATAATTTATACTCACCTTAAAGCATATTAAATTGTCTTTCAAACGGCATATTTCTTTTTTTGATCTGATGAATAGTTTTTAAAAAACAGATAGTTAAAATCAAAAGTTTACCGTGGGCCGATTTCTATGCACGCAAGTGTAGATTGTACTGCATTACATACAAAATAGTCGTTTCCGATAAAGAAGCACTTTTCACTTTTACGCACGCACGGACTTTTAAGTAAATGTGACAAATTGAACGTGTCACTGTCAATTTTTTAAAGTATTTTTATTAAAAAGTAACGGACATGCTGATTTTTTAATGAATTACGTAGGTTTATCGACAACTATTGATCCTAATTTAAAGTTTACTTGCAATTTGTAAATTATAACTTTGTTACAAGTTCAGTCTCAAAGTCGTTTTAATGGCCTATTTTTCTGCGTACTGCGATGTTGCCACACGCAAAACACAGTCTTTTTAAATAGCGCGAAAGTCATGTAAAGTGTACAACTTATACAAACACCATACAGTAAAAGCAGCTGTTTCAAGGTTGGAAGTTGAACCAACACCAACATTTTCGGCATATCTAACTTCTGGTGGTGTACAGGGCATTGAATTTTCGGCACTCATTGTTTCACTTGTATATGTTTTCAAAAGTGCGCTTTTGAAAATTTTCAAACGTCAAAACGTGACATTTGAGAAATGGCATTGACATTAAATTTAAAATATGAACCCGATACCTTTTATTTTTGGCTGTTCTTATTTATTATAACTTACTATTCTTGTTGCCTTTCATTCGAACAAAAAATATTGTTCCATACGAGGGCAAAAATCCGTTCTTAGACTTCGTCTCGGGTGTCAAATGCCGTCGTCGTTCGAAAAACGACACTTTTCGCCCTTGTATCGAAAACTACTAATTTTGATTCACTCGAATAAAAAAGTGACTTCCCTGAAACGGTGAAAAGCTATGTATTCTCTGATTTGAAAAGACAACATTAGCCTTTGTTCATTCCAATGTATTCCTGGGTTTCAGTCAATTTTATTGTTTATTATTTAAAATGTTACAAATACGTTTCGGTGTCTTTATCCACCATCATCAGTTTGTGTATATAGTTGCTTCTAACTTCACATTTGACTGGTCACTCTGACCAGTCAAATTGGTCTCTCTGATCAGTCAAAGTGACCAGTCAAATGTGAAGTTAGAAGCAACTATATACACAAACTGATGATGGTGGATAAAGACACCGAAACGTATTTGTAACATTTTAAATAATAAACAATAAAATTGACTGAAACCCAGGAATACATTGGAATGAATTAAAGTACAGTCAGGAAAATATACGAAACGATTAGCCTTAGTACTGCATTATAATGCTTCATCACTCACACTGAAAATTTTATGAGAATGTATTTAAGGCGACGCAATATGGGCGATAAAACTATTGTTATTAACGGAATTGGTACAAAAAATCTACTATATTATATTACTTTACACTTTGGTTCTTTTAACAGTACAGCATTTTATGCCATTTACCCACATCAAGGGGATCAAGTAAAAATACATGGGCGTTTCAAAATAAATACAAAAACCTTTAGAGCGGTTTTAGATTGCAAATAGAAAGTATAGTCTGATCATTCATCCTACAACGTTACGTGACAAAACGTGACGTCAGGCAGCAAATGATTAAATCGCGTGCGTTTCTCCCACCCAGGTACAGCTGATTGTTGTTGACAGCTCAGCGAGCTATGACAAAGGACTGGCATATTAACATATCAATCTTGCAACACTGTATCAAAGGCTGTATATTATTTTATTTATTTAAAATACTTTTGTTGTTTGAATAAAGTGGCCCTTCGTCTTATATTGTATCAACATAGTCAGTTTTGTTTTATAAACCACTTTTGGAAATAGTATCAACCGATACACGGTGTATGTAGCAGAGCCTATAACTTATGGGTTCAAATCGCAGAACACTGTGTACAAGTTGCTCTTTTATGACGAAACCAGTTCCATACTCATGTCGCCCATTCTGATTTCCAATGAAAAATACCACAGATTTACTCATTGTTAGGTTTCCACTGCCATGCCATCTAATCTCTACTAGGCTCTGCTGCATACGAATAAAAGCACATTGGTATAATATATCCTTATTATCAGTATATGCTCCTACAGAAGACAAGGACGAAGTCACTAAGGGCCTCTTCTACGATTTACTTGAAAGAACAGTAAAAGGCCTGCGCAAACGGGATATGATATTACTATGCGCGTATTTGAACACAACGAAATTTGCAATTGCAAAGCAATTTTCAAATTTCTCCTCATTATAGCTTGCCAGATATCGTTCGCAGCGGTTCCCGGTGGGACACCCTGTATTTAAAACATTATCAAAATCAACTACAAATGCAAGTGCATTTTTTGTAATTAGCCCAAGCTAACCCACAACAAAATAATGAACACGTTTGCCTAATTACAAATTTTACCGTCATTTCTACACTCTATAACTGGGTTTCGTCTTGAAACTTTCCAATTTCATGTAAATACACCGTATACGGACCTCGCTCGAACAACGTTAAATGATCATTTTAATTAAGTTTGGTTATTGTGTTCAGTATATGACAAACGCTTAACTGAAAATCACAAACCTTAATCGTAATTTTTGCCTCATAAATAAATATAACTTTTTCAACATTTTGTTGGGTATTTTGCATCAAAATTTTTGTCTTTTAAAAATATAGGCTTCCCTCACGTCTCCTAATAAAGATTGATAAAGAGTGCTTTTATTTCAAAATAAAGAATCATACGGGAGATACTGCAAGCTTAGACTCAAGCTGTAAGAGAAAAATTCCAATTAGTAAATATATAATTGTTAAAAAGTCTGTCTTCTAAAAGACAAAAATTTTGAGGCAAAATACCCAACAAGAAGGTTTTGAAAGCATAAATATGTTTCAACCATATAAAACTTATGCATGGCGGCATATAAATGAGATTCTGAATTTAGTTGTTGCTGCTATTTATTAAAGTAAACCTTTAGAAGATTTAGATTTTGACCTAACAAAATCGGGTAAACCCTCGGAAAATGTGCTTGTTCGCATGTCGTCACGTCTTGTCGGTGACAAAATCATCATAATATATCGAAACCCTAATGCTGATGGATCGTAACCCGCAAAAAAAATTATAATGTTATTTTTGCTTAGGTAAAAAATTAAATTAAGAAATAAACAACAGATAAACATTAAAAAATAAAATATTACACGAACAAGCATTTATTAGCAGTTTTTTTGCGTCTCCAATACCTATTTATAAAATTGGGTTACGACCTATCAGCATTAGGGTATCAATAGATAGAATTTTTTTATTACTCACACTGATATAGTACCTACTGCCCTAATTAATTTAATTAGAATTTGAATTTCCCTCTCATTTCTTTAAATATCGCAATATTTGTGATTTAGAACTGAAAATGGATGAAATGCCGCCTGCCTTTAGAGAGGCAGGAATTATAAAATAATAAAAAACTTGACAATTTTTCATTATGTACCAAGTATTTTTTATTATTATCTATCATTATTAATCTTCACATTTGACTTTGAGTCAAATGTGACGGTAGAAACAACTATACACACAAACTGATGATGATGGAGAAAGACACCGAAACGTATTTGTGACATTTTGAATAATAAACAATAAAATTGAGTGAAACCCAGGAATTTTTTTGGATTAAATTGAAATACAGTCACGAAAATATACACAACAATTATTATCTATTATTTACCTAGGGAGTGAAATATGGCTTCTCATTAGGGGATTTCAGTAAGTAATTATGATTTCTCTGGTTGGTAGTAAAAAAAAATCTATAAACAGGGTGATTCACGGTCGATGGCGTATTAACAGAGATTAGTAGATCAACTAATCTCTGGTATTAGACGTTTACGAACGCGATGCACGATCTATCTGCAAATTGGTACAACCAAGTCATCGGATATGCTCTATCGTCCTAAACTATTTTCAGCAATGCATTTTGCCGCTTATATCGAAACGTACATAGAACGTTGATATTTTAAATGAGACACCCTGTATATTTTTAAAAGCTTAGATTGGCTTTTTAGATCTGATTATTTTTGCGTAATAATTCCTATATTTATCTGAAGGGGCTTCCGAAATATTAAGTAAAATTCATTATTTTTAATCAAAACAGCCCCAACGAATCTTGTATTACAACGCGATTTCAATACCTGCAAATTTAAAATTTTGGTACGGGGTTAGTAAGAACTGGTCCAATAACATTTTGTCTAATAGAATACCCCGTATATTAGTTCAAATACGGAAATACCAGTAGTAGTAAACATCTTTATTTCTAAAAAGGCTATCGACCTATCGGTCTTTCTGCCCTTGTTTAATACATACAGTCTTGATCTAAATGAAAAACAAATATGAAAATTCTCTTATTCTAGGTTAACAATACTATTAAATAAATAAGATTTCAGTGGCAAGAAGGAATTATTTTATCGGAAATACCATTAAATTCCCTATGAAACAATATATCAAGTTTCATAAAAGCGACATTAAAGCGTCAAATATCCGAAATAAATGGACATTTCTTGCTTAAATTCGATTATTTCGACGTATTTATCAAAACAGCCATAAAATGTCATAATAGTTGAAGATTTGCGATTCCTCAAACCAGTTGTTAGATTAGTTATAGAGACAGCTTCTGTGCGCTTTTTATACAGTTTATATTTTATTATTATGTATTTTATGATATATCGTTTCAAAGGATCTTCCCGTATTTGAACTAATATACGGGGTGTTCAAATGAAAAAATGTAATTAGAGCAGTTTTTATCACTAGCCGAAAGGTCAGTATTTTCAAGACATCCTGTATAATTTGGAACAAATTGCTGTACGCGAAGCTCAAGCATAGGGCTTTCCTAACCCAATACCAATTTTTTTAATTTCCAGGTATCGAAATCGCGTTGTAATACAAAATTCCTTTGGGGCTGTTTAATTAAAAATAATGAATTTTATGTAATAATTCGGAAAATGCCTCAGATATATACGAAACTTTAAGCAAAAATAAATAAATGTATAAAGCAAATCTAAGTGTTCAAAAATATACAATAATATATATGCGGAAACCGCGCATTGCTGAAAATCGCATTGATCGTGCACTGCTTTCTCCTTAAACGTCTAATACTCCATCGACCGTCAATCACCCTTTATACTTCGTTCATGAACGTTATTAAATACCTCGCACATTAAATACCGCCTCAGGATATAAAGTTGTTCGGTAAATAACAGCTTACTTATGGACCTAAGTATATAATAAACTATTATTTTCTACTGTCACTCTCAGCAATGTACTTTTCTAAAACTATTTTGCAAACTGCAACTATTCCTAATTACTGTGTATATTTTCCTGACTGTATTTCAATTTAATCCAAAAAAATTCCATTATCCATTCCAAAAATCCATTAAATTTAAAATTGAAATCCATCAAATGGATTTCAATAGCCAGTCAAATGTGAAGGTAGAAACAGTACATACAAACTGATGATGGTGGAGAAAGACACCGAAACGTATTTGTGACATTTTAAATAATAAACAATAAAATTGACTGGAACCCAGGAATTTTTTTTTGGATTAATCTATTCCTAATGCAATAAAACAATAGTTTAAACTTTATGTCTTATTTCAAAATTTCCTGGGTTTCAGTCAATTTTATTGTTTATTATTTAAAATGTTACAAATACGTTTCGGTGTCTTTCTCCACCATCATCAGTTTGTCTAAAATATACATTTTACATTTATTATCAATTTAATTAAAAAAAAACTTTCACAAAATTAACATATTAAAATTCAAATCACACACATATTAAAAAGTACAATTTGGGACCTTGGTTCTCAGGTGATGAGTCGGGATAAACATGTTCGGGAAAAGACTAGAATCTATTGTTTAGAGATCTAAATTTGACTTACATGTCTAGATGTTTCTACCTTTACATTTGGTTGGACATTGAATTACCTATTTTATTCGATATCGAGCGAGGGCCCGAAAAACCTGTTTATATTTCGCCTTTTCTTTGCATTCTTGGAAGTGCTCTGTAATTCTTCAATATCTGCTGTTTAATTTCTATTTACCAGGTCCATTCAGTTCATGCATGCGATCATCTAATTAATGTGTGATACACTAAGATTGTCTGTATCTGATCTGAAATTTATTGCATTTTGATGTTTCTTAATTTGTATCATTTCATGGATTTATACACAAAAATATACACAACAATTTATGTCTTATATCAATTAAATTGAGATCAGCATGCTAACATTATGAAAGTATAGGTTTTTGGCCATGCCACTAGAAAGCACCCGAGGACCATGCAACTCCCCTCCCTATCGGAATTTTCGAACAAGAACAGGTCATTTGCAAGTTAGCCCAGGTGACGAGAACTAACATGTGACAACAGAGGGCGCTTCCTAGAGACATTGCTAAAAACAGATTCTTTTAGAACAAATTTTTGACTGACAATCAATTGTCGATCATCTTTTTCCAGTAATAACATTAATTACTACGATAAAAAAATGTATAACACGCGTAGACAATGAAACATTAGTAGAATACTTACGGTACCTCCGTTCCATACAACAGTTCCAATAAACTAAATTCACACTATGTATTAATAATCCGTTAGATTCTTACGCCAATCTGAACTTGACCAATGAATGATAACAACTAGAAATAACTACAGTAAATACATTACATTACAATAAAATTATTCAAAAGTGAAACTGTTACAAACACGGTCAGTCCATAAAGGAGATATACTAAATATAACATACAGGGTGGCCCAACGAAAAGGTCGCACCCCTATTTATGACTCCTGGTAGATTTAGAAAAAAACGCCCAAACACGTCAACTTTGATTTATTATTTTATTTGCATTATACAGAGTGTTTCATAAACAAGATACTACGTCACACTTTCGATTTTCAAATGGAAACCTATTAGTTTTATGTCATTTTTCGATCCTGCCAGAAGTTTGTAGTAAATTTGATATAGCATGTCTTATTATACCCACCTTCGACCCAAATTTTATTTGCGTTTGTTCTTGAATGATTGAGATATTGAGCCGTTCGAAAGTATCGCACATTGCCGTTTCTATGGATACCTCTGACAGTTTAGTCAATACAACGAGTCGCCGTCAAGTGGCAGTGTGGGATTAAACTTTTTTCTAACTTAACTTGTACAGTTTTCATTATAATGAAATCTTCCATTCGCGAAAGTTTACAAATAATTACAATTTATTCTGAAAGCGGAAGTTCTGCCACAGTTACCGCCTGTTTATTTAACCAGACGGACAGAACTACTAGGATTATCTATCTTCAATCATTTTGATTTTATTTGAAATTTTATAGCTTTAAGTAATAACTGAATTATCGATATGTTTAGACGTTAGTCTCTAAAATTGTATAATTATACCCATTAACAACGCCGTGTAAATAGAATGTGCATTCATCTGAGAAGCAAATATTAAACAGCAAATGTTTTGATTATTGTTTAGCAACCGTTGACTCATTTGTTGGCAGAACTCTAATATTCATCATAATCATCTTCACTGAGTTCATGTACAAGTTTTATTTTGTAAGCAGGAAATTGATGACTTTTTTTTGTATTGACGTGCGAGAAACTCCGGAAGATGTAGCCAGTTGGCGAGTACTTTGGGTATTGTCAAGTGCTACGTGTCCCAAAACCGCTGTTTCAATAGCATTGTTTCTCAGCGTTCGAATTGGATGTTGCAGAATATTATTCACAGATCCAGATTCTTCAAATTTCTTGATTAGCCTTCCCACATACTTATCGTTAATAGTTCTGACTGGATGTAACTGATTAAATAAACGGGCGGTAGCCCTGGCAGAACTTCCATTTTCAAAATATTGTTTTATTATTTCTACTCTTTCGCGAATGGAAAATATCATTATAATGAAAGATGTGCAAGTTAAGTTAAAAAAAAGTTTAAGCCCACACTGACACTTGACGGCGACTCGATGTTTTTGCTAATCTGTCAGAGGTATCCATAGAAACGGCAATCTGCGATACTTTCAAACGGCTCAATATCTCAATCATTCAATATTTGTACAACAACAAACGCAAATAAAATTGAAACGATTGAAGTTGGGTATAAGACATGCTATACCAAATTTACTACAAACTTCTGGTAGGATCGAAAAATGACAAAACTAGTAGGTTTCCATTTGAAAATTAAAAGTGAGACGTAGAATCTTGTTTATGAAACATTTGTCATTTATTGTCATAAAATGTCAAAAACTTAAAATATTTTTACAAAATTCCGACTTTATAAAACAGCACACCTCACCAACTTTTCTGATGCCCGCAAACCCAGATTCAACACCGGACGTTCTACTGCACACAAGAAACTTAACAAACACCATCAACAACATAAACTTAACCAACGAACTTGGATCCGACCACCTGGCTATTACGTTTAACATAGACTTACAACATACGCAACCTACCTCCAATACACCTCCTATAGAGAAAAACTTAAACCTAACAAAGACTGACATAGACAAAGTGAAACAACATATACATGACTACATTCAATCACAAGCACAGCCCATTTCAATAGAAACCATACAACAACAACTTACACTAGCCATACGAAAATTTAGCCCGGAAATAAAAAAAGCTTTCTACCGACATTCACTGCCCAAATACATACTGATACTAATAAAACATAAGAGAGAACTGTACAGACTATACAGTGTGTCCAGTATAAAATGATGTACATGGGGATATTGGAAACCGTTAGAGTTACAGGGTGGACCAAATGGGCAAAAAGTTGCGCAATCAAGTGCCTATGAATAATCTGTCATCAATTTCTTTGAACTCGGCATAGCAACGGATATACAGGGAAAAAAAGAAAAAAGTGCGTTTTATAAAATCCTTTATATCGTGTTTATTATAAAAGATACAATAACGACATTTTCAGGGTGGGGGTAAGAAATGAGCGTGAATTTGAAAATAAAGTAAAAAATAATCTAGGCCCACTATGTTCAATGAGGCCGAAGTCAACTTTTATTTTTCTTATGGGCGCCATATTGAATTTCTGCATTTTTAGATTCCCCTTTAAATATGCTCTTCAACCATGTATAACATGTCTATGTTCGGTCAAGATAAATAATTAAAATTAACAAAATTAAGATTTTATGGTAGTAGGCATTGATATTTCTCTTCAATTTCCCCATAGTGACGTTTGTTGTGTGTTTTAATTACCTAGATAACTGTCAAAGTAGAATTTATTGTCAGTGTCAAGTGTTTGTAATTAATTGTGTGTTTCAAAATGAATCACTTTTCAAATTATGAATGAAGAAAAATGAATGAAAATGAAGCGAAAGCTGAAGAAATTTATTTAAATAAATATCCAGAAAGGCGATAACCTGGTAGAACTATGTTTAGGCGTCTGAAAGACAACCTTGTAGTTTACGAGAGTTTTGCTAAGGTAAAGAAAAACAAACTTCCAGACGAAAATAAAGAAAATTTGGTAATGCAAAGCGTGGTTGAGACACCTCGTACGTCTTTACAACAAATTGAAGCCCCAACAGGTGTTGCGCGGTCAACGGCGAATAGTATTTTAAAGCGTTATAAATATCACCTCTATCGTGAACGGTCCTGCCAGGGACTCCAGAATGGCGATGCGATTAGAAGAATGGCATTTTGTCAGTGGTTTATACAAAGAAATAACGAGATACCGAACTTTTCCTTAAAAGTCCTTTGGTCAGATGAGAGCCAATTTACTAAATGTGGACTCTTTAATCGTAAAAATACCGTTTTTTGGTCAGATGAAAATCCACGGCTAGTTCGTCAAGTTAGGTTTGGATTTAACGTCTGGTTAGGTATTGTGGGTACCCACGTGATTGGACCATTTTTTTTAATGAGAACTTAAATTCCGAGAGATATTTGGACCTCTTACAAACTAACGTAGCGGAAGCACTTATGGATGTTCCAGTAGCTACCCTGCAAAACTTGTATTTCCAACAAGACGGCGCGCCGCCACATAATGGACGTATTATCACAGAAGTTTTAAATCACGAATTTCTCAACAAGTGGATAGGCAACCTGGGACCAGTAAGATGGCCTGCGAGATCCCCTGACATAACACCCCTTGTTTTTTTTGCATGGGGTTTCCTCAAAAATGTGGTATACTGTAGGTCATACGAAACCGAAGAGGAGCTGAGACACGCTGTAATAGAAGCTGTTAACAGAATTACCCCAGAAATGATCAGAAAATCCTGTGAAACAGTAATGAGACGATGTATGTTGTGCTTGCGAGAAAACGGTGGCTTATTTGATCACCTGCTTTAATCCTAAAATGTTACTTGTTCTTTTGCAGTGTTCGATGTATGATCAATAATAATTTAAAGTAATAATTAATAGAAATATCAATGCCTACTACCATAAAATCTTAATTTTGTTAATTTTAATTATTTCTCTTGACCGAACATAAACATGTTATACATGGTTGAAGAGCATATTTAAAGGGGAATTTAAAAATGTAGAAATTCAATATGGCGCCCATAAGAAAAACAAAAGTTGACTTCGGCCTCATTGAACATAGTGGGCCTAGATTATTTTTTACTTTATTTTCAAATTCACGCTCATTTCTTACCCCCACCCTGAAAATGTCGTTATTGTATCTTTTATAATAAACACGATATAAAGGATTTTATAAAACGCACTTTTTTCTTTTTTTCCCTGTATATCCGTTGCTATGCCGAGTTCAAAGAAATTGATGACAGATTATTCATAGGCACTTGATTGCGCAACTTTTTGCCCATTTGGTCCACCCTGTAACTCTAACGGTTTCCAATATCCCCATGTACATCATTTTATACTGGACACACTGTATACAAACACTCAAAATAACGACCTAAAAAAGACACTGAACCAACTTAACAGAAACATTAAAACTTTGATTGGACAATACCGACAAGACAAATGGCTAGAAACATGTAAAGAAATACAGAAGGACAAAGGCAAGACATACTGGCGAAAAATTAAGAAACTGGCGCAATACAGGAAGACTGGCACTACTGACACAATTGACGAAAACGGTATAGAACGTTACACAGACAAAGAGAAAGCGGACGCATTCGCCAGACACTATCAAAGGGCCTTCAGCATATCGACAAACCCTAACTTCGACAATGACAACTGGAACTTGATCAACGACTGGTACTTGAACTATTTTAACAGCTCACCAAACTACACCTACAAACTGATCACAGACACAGAGTACGATGAAGCCCTAGCGCACATCAAAAACATTGCACCGGGGAAAAATAAAATTAAGGCAAAACTCTTGAGAAGCCTAACTCAGGAAACACACAAACTGATCCTACCTGAATTGAACAGCTGCATCACAAATGGCAGAATCCCAGAAACATGGAAGAACGGCTTAATAATCCCTATACCCAAAAATGGACTCGACAATACACAACCGAGCAACTACAGACCAATTACACTACTTCCAGTACTAAGCAAAATTTTCGAATACATAATAAAGCAGCGGCTTGAAAAAGTGATTGGAAAATATATACCTACCTACCAATTTGGTTTCAAACAACATCACTCGACTGTTCATCCGCTCTTTATTTTGGCCAACAATATACAAACTACCCACCTAACTGACAGAAAGACAGCTTGCCTGTTTATGGACATTAACAAGGCTTTTGATAGTGTCTGGCATAGAGGCTTACTATACAAAGTATACAAACTACACACACCAACATATCTACTACACACCATAAAGAACTTACTAGAAAACAGACAACTACAAGTACGAATTGACAAAACACTGTCATTTTCTTTTTCCCCTGAATAAGGGCTCCCTCAAGGATCCCCGCTCTCACCGTTTCTCTACAATATATACTGCCATGACATATACAATTACAACTTACCAGACAAAAATCAAATCGACAGATCGGCATACATATTACAATACGCAGACGACACGGCACTTATTGTACATGACAAAACTACTGAGAGAGCAGCTCAAAGACTCCAAACCCTGACAAACAACACAATGACATGGTTTTATAAATGGAGACTAACACCAAACGCGTCAAAAAAACAACTTCTGCTCACAAACCACAGACTCAACGCTGACTCCCCTACGATAACTGCAGCTGCCCAAACGACACAACCAAAAAACGACGTAAAATACCTTGGAATCACAATTGACCACAAACTTAAATTCACTAAACACATACGAAACATCAGGGCAGAAACAATAAAGAGAACAAAACACTTTCGATCACTAACTTACAAAGACAGAGGAATTAGCACAAACACCGCCACCAAAATATATTAAGCTATCTGTAGACCCTTGCTAGACTATGGACATATACTCATGACCAACGGAACAGAAAGGACAAAACGTTATATACAAACAACAGAACAAATTGCACTAAGACTAATAACACGAATAAGACACCCCCAAAATCCACTACACAACCCCTCCACCCAACTACTATACGAACGCACAAACATGACAAAGATTTCGGAAAGACTCATACAACTACAGACAAAATGAACAAACAACCCCTACAACTGGACCATACTGAATCCCCTTTGTCTTACAAGACCAACCAGACAATCCCGCTTCTGTTTCTCTACATCAACGCTACTCGAACACTTACAAACGCAACTGACTACTGGACAATAAAATATTTTTTTCTTGTCATTGGAATTGGAAAGTTTGCTAATAAGATTGTTAACGTAGAATAAGAGAAGTTTCATATTTATTTTTTATTCAGATTAAGACTACATGTATTAAACAAAGGCAGAAAGACCGATAGGTCGATAGCCTTTTTTTTAGAAATAAAGATGTTTACTACTACTGTCATAAATAGGGATGCGACCTTTTCGTTGGCACACCCTGTATGTTATACTAAGTATATCTCCTTTATGGACTGACCGTGTTTAAAACAATTTCACTTTTGAATCATTTTATTGTAATGTCACTTTCCTTTCTTTTATGGGCTCGCGCCAATGAAAAGTGAAATAAGTAAACCTCAATTTTAACTTGGTAAAATAAAAAGTTTAACTAAATAAAGATCTACAAGGAATCTGGCATTCGTCAAAGCACCTTATTTGAAGTTAGGCTTGTCACGTAATAATATGTCAAACACGCTTTGTTTTTGAGATAGAGGCTCAAAGTTTTGGAATTTTTGTGGTCTATTTTCATACAGCTTCTAGAGTTATTGTTATAATTTATTCAAAATTTTTGTCCAAATTATCTATGATGGTCGACAAGTTCGGACATAATAGAAACGATTTTAAAACATAAGGGGTGATATATTTTCGGAAGTCAAGGCATTCCGGCTATACATTTGCAAACGGTTACATTCTACGATCAATTAAAAAACGTTCGTTTTTTGCATTTTTATCCCAGCTGTAACCGTTGATAAGTAATTTGAAAAAAAGTCTATGGTAATAATTTTAAAAAATATGAAAGTGTCTGAAATAATGTATTTATAATATTAATAAATAACTTATTTATTTACTGTAGATAGCATAAGATTACCAGTACCACAGTAGATTTATCAAAATGCTGTAGGTAGCACAAAAAAACAAAAGATACATTAATGTGAAAATCTATGTGTAGTTCATATTTTGGTGAACATTAATTTTTTTAATAAAATATTCTTTCACTCACTTTTTTATAGGGTTAAATAACGGCTATAGTTACAAAAAAATAAGAAAGTATATATGATATAAATGTTTATTTAAAAAAGCATATGTATGATTATATGAAAAGCTTTACTTAAAAAAAGATATTAACGGCGCTAATGGTGTTATACGATATACGATAGAAACTATTGTTCGATTTTTAAATTTTTAGTAGACTTTTTCCGTCATAATATTTGATGTTTCAAAAATTATTTTGCAGGTCGCAGTAATAAATAATTACAGTTTTACTATGTATGATAGATATCATCATCATGATATCTAAGTTGTGCTATTAGTATAGATAAACATTATAAATATAACATTGCAAAAGTTGCTTAAAAAAACAAAACGGCAACCATACCTATGGGCAGATTTTACAACGTTTCATTTGTAATTGGTGTTCAAGATTGCGATCTTGCGCTCTTCAAAACTGAAAATGTACACCAACGTGCAAAATGTACCAAGTTTAACTTCCTTAGACGAAAGTTAATCCAGTAGAATCCATCCGAAAGAATTGTGGTGCTGAATGATATTTAAAGATCAACGAGAAAACGTACGTCGAAATAGGAAGTAAATTAAAGTATTTGGCGATTATATTAAACATTTACCAAAAAGTTGACTTTCAGTTGACTGGCCTTATTTTGTCATTGATATCAAAAACAATAATCCTATGCTATCTCTGTGATACCCTATCGATATTTGTATGTCTTGTAAATAAATGTATACGATCAACTAGTGTTATTTAAACTTGTCCTATCGGGTCCCGACAGATGGTCGCGAATTCAGTGGACTACAGGGCGTATAGTACAAGATCTCTTTTCCAAATTTGATTTTATAACGTAGGTATTTTGGCAAAAAGGCGTTTGAAATTGCAAACGTTTTTTACTTACAAATATGTCAAATCTGTAGGGATCACTAACAACAACTTGGCGTCTCTGTAGGAAATATTCACAATTTCCAGATAAATGTAATTTACTTGTTAAAAACCATCTGAATCAGTCGAAGTACAGTATAACATATATGTTTCATGTATGTTATAGAATCATATCTGATGAAACGTTCACTTGATATCAAAACACACTTCAAGACATAAAATACGGTAATGAAACGAACAAACATTAAAATAATATATAGCTTAAATAACTATAAAAATTAATCAACTTTTACCAAACATTTTTAGTCTGTGTTGTCCATATTAGTTGACTTTACACTTGACATTAACTGACATTAACTTACTGACATTAACTTGTTCCTGGTGAAGAAAAATTTGCCTTTTCTATCCGACGGTAAAAGACATTTATTCTAATATATCAGTAAAAAAACCACCGCACCCGCTCAACTATAACCGTTTATGGAAGTGACTGCAACACGTTTCTTTATAGAAAGCTGTGGGGACCGATCCAAAGTGCTCATTGGAGAGAGGTTCCGCTTATGGGAAGTGTCCGTTAAGAAAGCTTTCAAATAAATAATTATCGCAACCCAACGGTATAATCCACAATCATAGACCATCTATTTTTATTATTATTACACATAAATCACCTGCTAGCTAGTTTTCTCGCTAGATTCTACCGATATTGGATAGAAACTTGAGAAACTATCTAGCGAGTTAGATCCCCTTAAAAATATTATTGAATAAAGGATGTATTAAGTAATGTTATTACACTAATGTTTAGACATGCTGACATAAATCGATCCAGTAGAAATCTCCCAATTTTTAGACCTATCAGTCGCTGAATCTTTTGGAGACTCAATAGAGAGTTATTGGAAATTATAAATACTGCCATGCAGTAATAAGGTTAATCCTTATTTTAATACTGCAATAGCCGTATTTCTTTAACGAAATGGTAGTTATTGGGGTGTCAAGTCCATGGCTTTCAATATTAAAAGGGTCTAACCTAACTTTACAGAATTAAATTAACTTTACCTTGTTGTCTTTGTATTGTTTCCCTTTTTATAGGATTTTAGACGCTGTTTGATATCCGCTTAATTCTTACAATGGAAAAACATGCGGAAATAGAAACTAGGTTATGTATACAATGAAATATTCTGCAAGAGATCGTTAGAACTGTCAACTTCCAGTTTAAAGTAGAAATAAAGCTGAATAGTATCGCTACACAATTAGCACAGGACATCCTTATTAAGGGATCCCTTATTTTTAGATTGAATTGCTCCGGCGTATGTGTCAAAATACCACTAATTTTATTACTGCTTGCCCTTATTGACTGTCCAGTAACTCTCTAATACGTGGTTCTAATGGTTCTAAATAAATCTGTTGAACATATAAAGCAGAAAGTGTTGAGAGACTGCCAAAAACTTCGAAATAAACTGACTGCAAGCTACTGTATGCTTTTGGACCATGATAAACTTTTTTGGTTTTGTGCTTATTTATAGTAGGGTAAAAGAGATGACGGCTGCAGCAGTTCCTCGAGTTGCATGATCAATACTCCTTTAAAGGCCAGGTTTTTGGATGCGTCACTAACAAGTTAAATCCAATTGACAAGAACCAGCAAATGCGAAACCGATCATGACAGTGCTTGCGAGTGACCAAAAACCGGTACTTTTGAAATTCTAATATCATTATGAATGTTGTCATATAGTGTATAGTGCATGTCACGCATCGTTGAGACAGTATCATTAGGATCGACTTTGACGGGTTGCATGTGACATGTTTCAACTTATGATATTGTAAATGGCTACGTGTTGCCACATATCTGACCGAGTTACTGTAATTGATTTGTAATTTAATTTCAGTCAGCGTTCGAAGAGCAAAAAACAAAGCTTAGTTGCCCTTAAAACTCTTAATTGGTTGCAATCCTTAATCGATAAAACAATTATAATTACGTGCGTATACAGAGTGATTTAAAATTGGTCATTCCTTTTAAGGGGTTATAGGGGCTTCCTTGGAGAGTACGATAAAAATATTGAAAAAACTTTTTCGAAAATTTCTAGAAGATACATATTAACAGTTGAAAATCGAATTTCAACAATCGAATAACAACTCAAGTTAAAAAATTAACTCAATGTTAATAAGTATTATTTTGAAACGGTCCCATGTTTGATTGGTAGCCCATTGAAATACCAAAGCATTCGAAAATAAAAATTACGATTTATTGATATTAAAAAAATACTCTTCTACAATTTTTTGATGAAAATTCAAAGCGGAAATGATGTTTTTTGTCGTATTCAAGTAGTTACAGCTAGATGGCTTTTGTCAAGAATAACAAGCATTTGTCAAATTGTGACTTAGTTTGAAGCGTCTTTCACAAAATGTGCACCAATATCGAATATGCGGATATGTTATTAGTAATGAGGGAATGCCACAGTAAGATAGTAGAAGGTGTAAGAACTTACACTAACATGTCTTGCGCTGCTTAATTGAAGACACTGGACGATTGGCTCCAGGAATTGAAAGAGATAGAGGACGACCAAGAGGCGATCGGTTTCCAGACATCGAGGACCATGCATTGGAGATAATTGCAGCAGAGCCGTCCAGGAGTACTCGTAGCATTGCGCAACAGCTGACACTTTGACAGGAAACTGTGCACCGGATATTTTCCGAGAGAGGGCTATCAAGGACACATTAAATCGCTGGTCTACCGAACTCCGGTACAAATAGAGCAGAAGTTAATTAACCAAATACAAGAAACTACTCAAAATCTGAGTCAAGTAATGCTGAAAAGAGTGCACAATAACGGGCACAAACATGTTTGGAGTTAAACAGAAACTTCGAACAACTCTTGTGCGTTGTCCACATTTCAACACGGTTCCTTTCAAACCCACAGATTCATATTTAAGAATTTCGTTTCACGACTTATCACCAAAATGTTTTTCTTATTTGTAATTCACAAATAGAAAGAGGTATTGACATCCGTTGAATTTACCGGTCACCTTAACCTATTTCATTTTCACCCGAGTTTTTTTTTTAGATTTAAGAAGCAACAGGGAATATATGGGAGTACATACTATGGAAACATTTAGTACATTCAAATTTTAATTCACGAGTTCCTATAAAACAACTCTATCTGAAACTCTTGCTCTTTTCTCGCATTTACAGTTGCCATTAAAACAATCAATAATGAATGTCCCTTTGTAGTTGTCACAGTATGATCCTCTATTTGCAGGTTTAACTATTGGTGTTTTAGGTCTAATTTATAAATTGCCAAAAACTATAGGTACAGGGTGTCCCACCGGGAACCACCGCGATCAATTACTGGCAAACTATATTTAGGAGAAATTTGAAAATTGGACAGTATACCGAAGTCCTTGGGAACTTGCTTATTTTAAATACAATAACACCCTACATATTATTACATTTTTTAAATTCTACTCTAAATATATTTCATGTATAATGTCCTATAGCTAGGTCTAACCGTTTTTGATACATTTTTAATACAATCAAATGGTAAAGGAATGTTTACACTTACCGTTTGATTTAATAATCATATCGCAACTCTGAAATTATACGAACGAAGATTATTTAAACTTATTTATTATTTATGGAGAATAAAGAATAAAGTTATGTCAAGCACTGTTTATTTATTATTAATTTATATTATATCAATTATAATTATATCAAGAACAAAAAATCGTTTTTTTTTTAATCTAGGGTTCTCCAATTTTTCTGTTCGCCTTTATAAATTGAACATGCACTGTTAATTAGACGTATCCAAGATTCCTGAAATTTTCTATAATTTGTTCAACAGCACAGCGTGAATGCTTCTGTTTTTGTGGATATCGAATGGAAAATGTGTCACATGTTCTTGATATAACTTTATTACATTCTGCATAAATAATAAATAAGTTTAAATAATCTTCGTATCTATAATTTAAGCGTTCGGGCATGACTATTAATTATCTTCAAAGGGTAACTGACAGCTGTAAACGTTCCTTTAGCATTGAATTGTATTAAAAACGGCCACTTTCGTCATGGCAGGGTGACTGCATTAAATATACGGCGCGGCAAAATAGTCAGTTGAAAACATTAAATTGACAATATTTCGAAAACTAAATGCTTTTGAAATAGACAACTTTACACAAACTTACCCTTAATTTTATTACTGAATAAAATAAAATTATCAAAAATGGGGGGTTTCCAATTGAAAACAATTATTTTGAGCAATTTTCTCAACTTAATTTCGAAACTTATTTTTTTAGCACTGTATCAAAGTAACAATTATCAAAATATTGTCGAAATTCCATTAAAGTAAGGCTTTTTCAATAAGGAATGCTACTCAAATTAAGTAACACATATTTCCCTTATAGGAAGAATTAATAATTATTCTAGTGCCTGCAATTGGAACTTTTTACATAAAATTTGAAATATATTAAAAACGGTTAGACCTAGATATAGGACATTATACATGAAATATATTTAGAATTTAGAGTAGAATTAAAAAATGAAATAAGATAAGTTCCATTAAAAATAAGCAAGTCGGTACCCGGCCGTCTTGAATATATTTTAGGTCGCTTGCCCCCAATAACTTCGCTATACGGTCCAATTTTCAAATTTCTCCTAATTATAGTTTGCCAGATATCAATGGCGGTGGCTCCCGATGGGACACCCTGTAGAAAAGTAATGTGCAATTGATTCGACCAACTACCTCTATGTGCAATAAAATAAGACGATAAAAAGTCCAATTCTTAATATTTATACGAAGATGGTGAAATAGATGAACAGGTCAGATTATTGTCGACAAATGTCAGTTTAAACCGATCGACTACTTAACTCTAAAATACACCTTAAACTCATGTGTAAATAATTTTAAGTTCTATACTTCTTAACACACTTCAACAAAGGTTCTGTAATACGAAATAGAGATGAGAATGAGTTGAAAAATCAACTGAAGATAGTTTTGGTGCATAAGAAATTGCCTTTGACCTAAGAAGTATGAACCATAAGAAACTAATAATTGATGAGAAATGTATAATTTCGTATATTAGACCACATGTCAATATACAAAATTAGAGTCATTACATGAATAGTGTTGAGTAAATGAAATACCTACGTCCCGAACAATTTGCCTACACCCGCGAATTATTTGTCCCAATGGTTTCAAAATTAGGGAATTGTTTGCATTTTTTGTCACAAATCGTGAAAAAATTGATCGTTTTTAACACAGTATTATTTTTCAATGAAAATTTGAGCTTACGTCTGTGTTAGATAAAATGGCAGTTTCTACTTAGATATACTGATTAAAATTAATCAAAATTTACTTACTTTCATACAGTGTCCCGGAATCCCCCCAAAAATTATTAATTTATTAATAATTATGATTAATTTGAGGTTATGTCAAAAAGTGTTAAATGCAATCTACAACTTTGCTATTGAACCTTTTCCGCTAAGAGGTCACGTTTCGTCGCAAGTCGCAAAAAAAACTGTTTTCAACTCCTAAACTGTATCCCCATTTCACCATTTCCAGTGTTTTCGTGTTTAAATTTTATTTCTTCTTAAAGTTGGAACCTCAACAAGATTTTCCACCTGGTCCTTGCCTGTTATTAATTTTTTTCCACCAAAAATTTTTTGCGCTAGTTTAGTCGCGTATGGCGTTAAAAATATATTGAGAACAAGAAAGCGAGTTTAACTAAGCCTAAGCGGTTTAATGTCTTACTGCAACAAAGACTAAAATCAATACCAAAAACGTTGAAATACAACTAAGAAAATATACAGGGTAAGTCAGTCAAGTGAATCCCCCTTTTAGATCGTATAGAAATAGCGACTGCAAACGTTCCTATAATAGCGTGATGGTTGTCGCCGAACTATTTATTTCTGTTACTTTGAAGTATACAGGGTAGCTCAAAATAAATTTTTGATGGTGAAATTGATTTTGTTAAATTGAATAGCCGACTTTTTTATCCATATTCAACATCTACATTGAATTTGAAGTATTTTTCAGTAAATTCAATAGTTTTGGGCATAACGGCGTTTAAACATGGAAACGCAACAAAATGTATGCAATTTTATAGAGAGTTTAGGGGTTGGCCTTTTGGCATTATTATCCCCCCCCTCCACTTTGTCCTTAATGCGCGTAACTTTTTACATCAAATTACATAGTTTATTTTAGTAAAAAAACATAATAATAAAGTTTGAAAAAGCAAATAAAGCAAAAAGAAACAAAAGAATTGTATTGTAAATTTGAGACGCCGAAGTAGAGTTGCAATCCAAGTTTTTCTAGATGTCTGGAAAGTCATTGAAAGTAATCGCTTGGACAAAATTAAGGATTTCATTTCCTTAATTTTGTCCAAGCGATTACTTTCAAGCAGCAGAGTTTGCATAGATGATCTGAAAGATCTGAGGATAGAGGGTCTGAAATAGGGGAGCACACATCATTACCCGAAAATGAATTTATTGGGGCGGTAGAGCTGTGCCTTAAGTCCACTTACTTCCAGTACGATGGCAATTTCTATTCACAAATATATGGAGTAACTATGGGGTCTCCCATAGCTGCAACAATTGCAAACCTCGTGATGGAAAGTCTGGAAGAAAAACTAATACCGGAATTGAATTTTGAGTGTGGATTCTTTAAAAGATACGTGGATGACTGCATAAAGTGCCTGCCAAACCAAAAAGTTCAATACACATTAGATAAATTTAATACATTCCATGAGACCATTAAATTCACCATTGAGGAAGACAAAAACAAATCGATAAACTTTTTGGATATGACGGTAATGGGGAAATAAAAACAAACTGGTACACAAAGGATGTGTGGTCTGGTAGGTACTTGAATTACCAATCGTATGCATCTATACAATATAAAAAAGTGTTGTAACAGCTCTTACTGATAGAGCGATTAAATTGGCACATTATGAATATAGATCAAAAAATCTTGAAAAAATAAAACTAATAATGAACAACTATCCCAAAGCTTTCTTTGAACCAATAATAAAACAAAGAATTAATAAAATCTACAATTCAAATAAATGGAACAGCATAAATGGTGTAGGTAAGATAAAGGAAGGTGAAGTCAGGTATGTATCATTACCCGTATATGCCGGAGATAAACACAAAAATAAAGAGTGTTCTGAAGCCACAAAGCCAAGTAATATTATTACTGTGGCGGAAAGAACTAAAAACAACTTGGTAAGGGAATGTTTCACAAAGTTTAAACCTAAAAGCGATAAGTTAGACACACCTAACGTAATATACAGGATTGACTGTTTGGACTGTGACAAAACATACATAGGTCAAACAGGACAATATTTGAAAAAAATATATACGAGCATAAATATAGCTTAAGAAAGGTTAACGAAAATGCAACAGCATTAGCACAACATGGACAATAAAAATTACATAGTTTTGATTTCGATAACACAAAAATACTAATCAATGAAAACAACTATAATAAGAGAAGAATCCATGAAATGATACATATCAAAAAACACCAGAATGCAATGAATTTTAGATCAGACACAGACAATCTTAGATCAGTGTATCACACATTAATTAGATGATCGCATGCATGAACTGAATGGACCAGGTAAGTGAAAAGTAAACAGCAGATATTGAGGAATTGCAGGGCAATTCCAAGAATGCAAAGAAAAGGTGAACTATAAACATGTTTTTTGATCCCTCGCTCGATATCGAATAAAATAGGGATTTCAATGTCCAATCAAATGTGAAGGTAGAAACATCTAAACATGTAAGTTAAATTTAGACCTCTAAACAATAGATTCTAGTCTTTTCCCGAACATGTTTATCCCGACTCATCACCTGAAAACCAATGTCCCTAATTGTACTTTTTAATATGTGTGTGATTTGTATTTTAATATGTGAATTTTGTGAAAGTTTTTTTATTTAAATTGATAATAAATGTAAAAATGTATATTTTAGACAAACTGATGATGGTGGAGAAAGACACCGAAACGTATTTGTAACATTTTAAATAATAAACAATAAAATTGACTGAAACCCAGGAATATATTGGAGTGTATGAAACATAAAAATTTCCCACACAAAAATGTGTTATTTTCTTTCAAGAAAAAACTTACGAAAACAAGGGTATCAGCATCAAGACAGCAACTATCATATATAAAGCGATCTGCAGACCTCTACTTGACTACCCTCATATTTTATTCGGCAACGTTACTGACAAAACTAAACGGCATTTACAGACAACAGAACAGATAGCACTGAGGCTGATAACGAAGATCCGACACCCAGCAAACCCATTACACAATCCACCAAACCGACTACTCTACGAACGCACAAACTTCACAAGGATATCGGAAAGACTACTCGTCGTGCAATCAAGATGGAAACACAACCCTGACAATCTCACCTTCCTGGACCCTCTCTGTTTAACAAGACCGACCAGACAAACGCGTTTCCTCTTCCAAACCTCAACCTTATTGGAGCATCTCCAGACATAAATTATGTGCATGTTTGTGAATTATATTAGTTATTAAGTTTCCATACTTTCCAAACTTTGTAATCAACCCAGGGCAGAAAGACCGATAGGTCAATAGCTTTTTATCTCTAATAAAGATGTTTACTACTACCAGAGATTAGTTGACTAGTTAGTCTACTAATCTCTGCTACTACTACTATATTCTTAAATAGGTACCTATGTGGTACCCATTATCCAAAAGAAATTCCTGGGTTCCAGTCAATTTTATTGTTTATTATTTGAAATGTTACAAATACGTTTCGGTGTCTTTCTCCACCATCATCAGTACATACGTGTATACGAACATAAATATAGTTTAAGAAAGGTTAACAAAAATGGAACAGGATTAGCACAACAAATGTTACATAATTTTGATATTGATAACACAAAAATATTAATCAATGAAGACAATTATAATAAGAGAAGAGTCCATGAAATGATACAAATTAAAAAACATGAAACTGAAATGAATTTTAGATCAGACACAGACAATCTTAGCTCTGTATATCATACACTAATTAAATGAAAACATAAAATATGAACACCTGGTATATTGAAGAAATGCGGACCAAAAGTGATGACCAAATGATATACTCAGAATGCGAAGAAAAATGCCAAATATTATGAACAGTTTTTTATTCTCTAGCTCGATATTGGACAAAGTAAAAATTTTTCAATGGCTTGCCAAAGGTGATGGTAGAAAGTAACATGTAAGTAACTTTTAAAGCTGTGAACAATAAATTCTAGTCTTCTCCCGAATATGATTGTCCTGACGCATCACCTGTGTTCCCAAGAGATTCAAACGATTTTAATATGTTTGTAATTTGTATTTTAGTATGTATATTTTAACAGAGTTCCTGTTTTTAAATTAATGACGATTTGTGAATGTATATTTTAGGCAAACTGATGATGGTGGAGAAAGACACCGAAACGCATTTGTAACATTTTAAATAATAAACAATAAAATTGACTCAAACCCAGGAATTTCTTTTGAATTAAGTTGAAATACAGTCAGGAAAATATACACAATAAGTACCTATTATCATCGAACATTTATAAGTGCAAAAGGAAACAAATTGGCGTTTATTAACCCCTATATCTAATAGATCTTTTATTTCATGTTGTTGGTCTTTTAATGATAAATAAGCCCCTATCATCATCACGTTATATTATCTTACTGGAAATTAGTCAGTTGATGCTCATAACTATTTTCCTTTTGAACTCCATTTAAAGTAACAGTAAAGCAGTGCCTACACGGCAAGTTATTTTTTCATATGACTGCACCTTTTAACCGATCTAAATAAACCATCTAGGCTACCCGTACAACATACAAACTTTCCTCTCGTCAGTCTCGTCCTTGTAAAATAAAGCGTTTTATAGGTAGAACTAATTGTTCAAAAACAAAAATACGTTCCTTATTGGTTGTATTGTACTTACAGAATTCCAGAACATTTCGTGCAAACGAAGGATCCTACAGTTACGTTAACGTATGTGGGGCCCCTTTGACCACAATCGAAACAAAACTTATTCTGAGGAAGTCCTACTAATTCCCGGAGGGTTTTCAGGTTGAGTTCGTCCAATTTTTTACGCGCTGTAGCCATGACACTGCACTGAATACACCTCTTAATCGAATTCTGTTTTCAGGAAAACGCAATAACTTTTGAAGTACCAAACAAAGCAAACACACGGTAAACTCGACAAAACAAGGATCAACTACCGTAAACTGAACTGAACTAAACCAATATAATTTAATTTGACAGAGGAACTGACTGCTTACCAAACAGCGTTGCCGATAAGCTCATTATTCACTGTTCGAATTATGTATTTATCTCTGTCAATAAATTAAGTTTTGAAGCAGTAGTTGTTCGATGTTTCTTACCCTGTCACACCACAGTGTGTGCACATTTCTAATTATTTTAATGTTAGTCAGTTGGCCACATTGTAATTATACCTTATGTCAAAAAGGGACTGTCACAGACAGATAGGTTAGCGGCTCACTCTCTCGCCGACACTCACGGCCATTTGCACCAGTCATCCTTAACGGCCATTTGCACCAGTGAAACTAAGGTACACCTTAGCATAAGAGTGACAGTTAAGTGACAGAATTCGTTTGCACCACTCTCACCTAGCGTTAAGGTGAACCGTAACAGGCAAATAATTTAAGGGGAAGATGAGGTGCAGCTTAGGTGGAACCTAAAGTCAGATTCGAAGAATAACCTCAAATAGAACTATTATGTATCATTTCGCAGTCGCAGTATTTGCATGCAAACAAGCCGATTTGTCGTTATTTTACATTACATTTCATTATGAATGTTTTAACTAATGATCTGTTATTTGATCATGATGATGATGAGTTCGACCAAGTGCGAGTTCCTAGACTAGTTTACGAGAGAACACATTACTTTAATAGTTTTGATGATGTTCTCTTTTTTCAACGGTTCCGCGTCACAAAGTCCACCGCTCTTTTCATATTGAACCTGATAGAAGAGGAAATAGAGTATCCATTAGATATGTAAGTAGAAACGATTTTGTATGATATGTAGGTGAGATGTAAGTTCAAGTTATACCTAACTAACCGCCATTTGCACCAGTCATTCTTAAAAGTCATTCTTAGTTAGGTATAACTTTGGATTAGGGTTAACCCTAACTATAGATAGCTTTGCACGGCTGTCAATTAACTGATACTTTGCTAAGATGAAGTTTCGCCCGGCAACATTGCTAAAAGTGACAAATTGACTTTTGCTCCCGCCTTTTCTTCCCAAACTAACCTTTATCTTTAGAACGAATTCAGTCGTTAGTTTGAGTTTGCTCCCACATAGTGTACGTCACAAATATATTTTATTATTGATTAATATTATTAAATATGGCATCATTCCAAAATAAAAAACGAGCTCCAAATTTTTCATTTAAGGAGAAATCTCTCCT
Organism: Dendroctonus valens; assembly: GCA_024550625.1. Classification (NCBI taxonomy): domain Eukaryota; kingdom Metazoa; phylum Arthropoda; class Insecta; order Coleoptera; family Curculionidae; genus Dendroctonus; species Dendroctonus valens. The sequence goes on from JAJTJO010000515.1 coordinate 449,566, forward strand.
AATTAATATTATCCACAATTTCAAACATGTTTGAAAATAAGGAAACAAATGCTATCACAGGGCGAGACAAAGATTTGGCGTGGACTAAAATTACGGCTGCATTTAATTCCCAAACCACTGAGCATGCTAGGTCGAAAGAGCAGCTAAAGAAATATTACAACAATATAAAAAAGATGGTAAGGAAAGAAGTTGCCGAGAAAAAGAGGGAACAGACGAAGACTGGGGGAGGGCCATATGTAAACTTATGAAACTCTGGAAGTGGAAGTCTTTTCCAGATGCCAAATATCCGTTCAGTTATATTTCTTGTCCGTATATGGGACTCGTTGTATAATTGCTCTGCACGATTTGCAGGCTGTTGTAACGGAGTTAATAAATACGGCCGTTATATCCTCCTTTTTATTTAAAAAAAATTTCTCCTGGGTTTTAGTCAATTTTATTGTTTATTATTTACAATTTTTCGTATATTTCTTTTTCCTGACTGTACTTTTAATTCATTCCAATATATTCCTGGGTTTTTCAGTCAATTTTATTGTCACTAATTATGGTGTTATGTGATGAGCCCTGCGTTTCGTCCCGGGTCTACCTATTGGACTCGTCAGTAAGGCTTAGGTAGACCCTGCCTTATACGCCAGACATCGGTTACGTATACGCCGAACACGTAGAACCGATGTCTGGCGTATAAGGCAGGGTCTACCTAAGCCTTACTGACGAGTCCAATAGGTAGACCCGGGACGAAACGCAGGGCTCATCACATAACACCATAATTAGTGACAATAAAATTGACTGAAAAACCCAGGAATATATTGGAATGAATTATTTACAATATCACAAATACGTTTCGGTGTCTTTCTCCTTTATCCTCTGTTATATCCTCCATCGCCAAACACTTCAGCATCCGATCCACCTAAGTACATGATTTAAAGTCTCATATTATTACATTACTTATAATACGTTTTTTATTGTGTACGAAATAGTATTGAATAAACATACTTGGTGACTCAATTTTTATATGCGTACAGTCAATTACTTCAACTACCCGAGGAAAGCGAGATTTTTCATAAAATTTTAACTGGCATTCATTGATGTTATTGACTGAAGGCATTTTAACAAATCTACTGTATAACCGGGCAAGTGAGCTTCCCACTCTGACAATTATTCTAGATGCAGTCGACAAATGAATTCCACTAAAATCTCTAATGCACACAAGGTGAGCTCCAGTAGCACAAAATCGCAGGAAAACCAGCAATTGGTTTATAGGCGCCACACTATTGTTCCTAAAAAATGTACTGGAAGTGAATTTTTTCCGACGTTAAACCTATTTTGATTTAAAGACTATGTTGAATGTACGTGAACATAGTTATTCTTGGTTACAGAATTTCACAATGTAAAGTTAATATTAAATAAAATATTTACATCTCACCTACATATCATACAAAATCGTTTTTACTTACATATCTCACGGATACTCTATTTCCTCTTCTATCAGGTTCAATATGAAAAGAGCGGTGGACTTTGTGACGGGGAACCGTTGAAAAAAGAGAACATCATCAAAACTATTAAAGTAATGTGTTCTCTCGTAAACTAGTCTAGGAACTCGCACTTGGTCGAACTCATCATCATCATGATCAAATAACAGATCATTAGTTAAAATATTCATAATGAAATGTAATGTAAAATAACGACAAATCGGCTTGTTTGCATGAAAATACTGCGACTGCGAAATGATACATAATAGTTCTGTTTGAGGTTATTCTTCGAATCTGACTTTAGGTTCCACCTAAGCTGCACCACATCTTCCCCTTAAATTATTTGCCTGTTACGGTTCACCTTAACGCTAGGTGAGAGTGGTGCAAACGATATCTGTCACTTAACTGTCACTCTTATGCTAAGGTGTACCTTAGTTTCACTGGTGCAAATGGCCGTCATTCATTCAACTACTCTCCTGTTTTCCATAAAGGCAAATCTTAAAATATCTAATAATAAAAAAACCCATCGAACAAAAAGAGAGTTTCAACGACCACAAACGGCATAAAATAAGCCACCCTATCGCAAACCTGATCACCAGAAGAGCTGATTCCAGTGGTGCACTAACCACATTAGAGGCAGCTCAAAAATAGTGGAACCATCCACTTCACATTGGTCCTTCGAGCCGGATATTATTGGAAAACAGAGGATAAAAGGTCAGTCCCATTCAAACTTCCCAAAATAACCCATTTTTTGTTAAATAACTCTAACGGCCATTTGCACCAGTCATTCTTAAAAGTCATTCTTAGTTAGGTATAACTTTGGATTAGGGTTAACCCTAACTATAGATAGCTTTGCACGGCTGTCAATTAAGTGATACTTTGCTAAGATGAAGTTTTGCCCGGCAACATCGCTAAAAGTGACAAATTGACTTTTGCCCCGCCTTTTCTTTCCAAACTAACCTTTATCTTTAGAACGAATTCACCGCCATTTGCACCAGTCACGGCCATTTGCACCAGTGAAACTAAGGTACACCTTAGCATAAGAGTGACAGTTAAGTGACAGAATTCGTTTGCACCACTCTCACCTAGCGTTAAGGTGAACCGTAACTGGCAAATAATTTAAGGGAAGATGTGGTGCAGCTTAGGTGGAACCTAAAGTCAGATTCGAAAAATAACCTCAAACAGAACTATTATGTATCATTTCGCAGTCGCAGTATTTTCATGCAAACAAGCCGATTTGTCGTTATTTTACATTACATTTCATTATGAATATTTTAACTAATGATCTGTTATTTGATCATGATGATGATGAGTTCGACCAAGTGCGAGTTCCTAGACTAGTTTACGAGAGAACACATTACTTTAATAGTTTTGATGATGTTCTCTTTTTTCAACGGTTCCGCGTCACAAAGTCCACCGCTCTTTTCATATTGAACCTGATAGAAGAGGAAATAGAGTATCCATTAGATATGTAAGTAAAAACGATTTTGTATGATATGTAGGTGAGATGTAAATATTTTATTTAATATTAACTTTACATTGTGAAATTCTGTAACCTAAGAATAACTATGTTCACGTACATTCAACATAGTCTTTAACTCAAAATAGGTTTAACGTCGGAAAAATTCACTTCCAGTACATTTTTTAGGAACAATAGTGTGGCGCCTATAAACCAATTGCTTGTTTTTCTGCGATTTTGTGCTACTGGAGCTCACCCTTGCGTGCATTGGAGATTTTAGTGGAATTCATTTGTCGACTGCATCTAGAATAATTGTCAGAGTGGGAAGCTCACTTGCCCGGTTATACAGTAGATTTGTTAAAATGCCTTCAGTCGATAACATCAATGAATGCCAGTTAAAATTTTATGAAAATCTCGCTTTCCCCGGGTAGTTGGAGTAATTGACTGTACGCATATAAAAATTGAGTCACCAGGTATGTTTATTCAATACTATTTCGTACACAATAAAAAACGTATTATAAGTAATGTAATAATATGAGACTTTAAATCATGTACTTAGGTGGATCGGATGATGAAGTGTTTGGCGATGGAGGATATAACAGAGGATAAAGGAGAAAGACACCGAAACGTATTTGTGACATTGTAAATAATTCATTCCAATGTATTCCTGGGTTTTCAGTCAATTTTATTGTCACAATTATGGTGTTATGTGATGAGCCCTGCGTTACGTCCCAGGAATACATTGGAATGAATTAAAGTAGAGTCAGGAAAAAGAATATACAATTGTAAATAATAAACAATAAAATTTACTGAAACCCAGGAGAAAATTTTTTTTAAATAAAAAGGAGGATATAACATAAGGCCGTATTTATTAACTCCGTTACAACAGCCTGCAAATCGTGCAGAGCAATTATACAACGAGTCGCATATACGGACAAGAAATATAATTGAACGGATATTTGGTATCTGGAAAAGACTTCCACTTCCAGAGTTTCATAAGTTTAACATATGCCCTCCCCCAGTCTTCGTCTGTTCCCTCTGTTTCTCGGCAACTTCTTTCCTTACCATCTTTTTTATATGTTGTAATATTTCTTTAGCTGCTCGTTCGACCTAGCATGCTCAGTGGTTTGGGAATTAAATGACAGCCGTAATTTTAGTCCACGCCAAATCTTTGTCTCGCCCTGTGGTAGCATTTGTTTCCTTATTTTCCACAACATGTTTGAAATTGTGGATAATATTAATTAGGAGAGATTTCTCCTTAAATGAAAAATTTGGAGCCCGTTTTTTATTTTGGAATGATGCCATATTTAATAATATTAATCAATAATAAATATATTTGTGACCTACACTATGTGCGAGCAAACTCAAACTAACGACTGAATTCGTTCTAAAGATAAAGGTTAGTTTGGGAAGAAAAGGCGGGAGCAAAAGTCAATTTGTCACTTTTTAGCAATGTTGCCGGGCGAAACTTCATCTTAGCTAAGTATCAGTTAATTGACAGCCGTGCAAAGCTATCTATAGTTAGGGTTAACCCTAATCCAAGTTATACCTAACTAAGAATGACTTTTAAGAATGACTGGTGCAAATGGCGGTGATTCTTAAAAGTCATTCTTAGTTAGGTATAACTTTGGATTAGGGTTAACCCTAACTATAGATAGCTTTGCACGGCTGTCAATTAAGTGATACTTTGCTAAGATGAAGTTTCGCCCGGCAACACTGCTAAAAGTGACAAATTGACTTTTGCTCCCGCCTTTTCTTCCCAAACTAACCTTTATCTTTAGAACGAAATCGTAGTAAAGTCGTTAGTTTGAGTTGCTCCCACATAGTGTACGTCACAAATATATTTGATTATTAATTAATATTATTAAATATGGAATCATTCCAAAATAAAAACGGGCTCCAAATTTTTCATTTAAGGAGAAATCTCTCTTAATTAATATTATTCACAACTTCAAACATGTTGTGGAAAATAAAGAAACAAATGCTACCACATGGCGAGACAAGGATTTGGCGTGGACTAAAATTACGGCTGCATTTAATTCTCAAACGACTGAGCATGCTAGGTCGAAAGAGCAGCTAAAAAAAAATTACGACAATCTAAAAAAGGTGGTAAGGAAAGAAGTTGCCGAGGAAAAGAGAGAACAGACGAAGACTGGGGGAGGCCCATATGTAAGTAACTCTTTGAAAGAGCTTACTTTGGATTTACTCCACAAAAAAACCGTCTATGGACTCCCATGTAAGTTTGGTGGGGATATTGAGGAAAATATCGACCAATATATTGGCAGCTCTCAGGTCACAGCGAGTGGAGACACTAAAGACTTTGACCATAATTATTATGGTCAAAGTTCAGAGGACTTGAGAAGTACGCCGAAAATGAGCGAAATTAATGCGTCTCCTGTCGGTATCATTTCGGTTCAAGTAAGTTGATTTGTTTAGTACATTTTCACAGATATTAATAATAACCCTTAACTGGCAGGTATTAACGTATAATAATTTTTCTCTCTGTTTTAGAAACCTGACCAGATATTATTTTCGGGTAATGTTGGTCAACCAAAAACGCCGTGTTTAAAACACACGTGGACAAAAAGGCGTAGACCAGCACAATTCCCACAGACTTCAGACGCAAACACAGAAGCGAATAATGCGAAGAAACTATGCTATGAAGAGGAGCTTCAAAGTATTTTGGTCAAAAGGGAGCAGGACAGAATCCTGTTCGAGTTGCAGCAGGAAAAGCTGCAACTAGAAATTCATATTCTTAAAAAACAATTAAACAAATAATTCAATTTTCTATTTGTTTTATTAATTAATCGTAAGTTTATTTTAATTTAGTTTAATATTTTTAGCATTACTTTTAATTCACTTCATCGCTATTCATCAATGAATCTAAAATAGGAATCAATCAAGTCCCTCCTATTTTGATTCCCTTGCGACAATATATTGCTGGAATCGAGAGCAATGTTGGGTACTTCATCTTCTTGCATAAGATGTATGAAGCGTTCAACATCTTCAGGATCAGGTGGCTCTTCCTCATGTTGTTCTCTACATATATTATGAAGAACTGCAGTAGCAATTATAATTATTAAGACCGTATCTATTTTTAGACGACAACCGTATGCAAGTACTGGGAATCGTCTTTTCCAGATACCAAATATCCGTTCAATTATATTTCTTGTCCGTATATGCGACTCGTTGTATAATTGCTCTGCACGATTTGCAGGCTGTTGTAACGGAGTTAATAAATACGGCCTTATGTTATATCCTCCATCGCCTATAAACAGAAATTAACAGTTATATCGTTTAAATATACGAGAGGTACATATAAATAGATAGAATAGACATACTCATATGTTACTTACCTAATAAAATGGAGTTAGGAAATAAGTTGTTTTCGAATCGTTCTTCACTGTGCTGTTGTTGAATATGGTAGCATCGTGAGTTGATCCAGGCCACCTGGCTACCACATTCATAAGCTTTAAATCAGCATTACCTATAGCCTGAACGTTTACTGAAAAATAGCCCTTACGATTTCTAAACACTTCAGCATCCGATCCACCTAAGTACATGATTTAAAGTCTCATATTATTACATTACTTATAATACGTTTTTTATTGTGTACGAAATAGTATTGAATAAACATACCTGGTGACTCAATTTTTATATGCGTACAGTCAATTACTCCAACTACCCGGGGAAAGCGAGATTTTTCATAAAATTTTAAGTGGCATTCATTGATGTTATCGACTGAAGGCATTTTAACAAATCTACTGTATAACCGGGCAAGTGAGCTTCCCACTCTGACAATTATTCTAGATGCAGTCGACAAATGAATTCCACTAAAATCTCCAATGCACGCAAGGTGAGCTCCAGTAGCACAAAATCGCAGAAAAACAAGCAATTGGTTTATAGGCGCCACACTGTTGTTCCTAAAAAATGTACTGGAAGTGAATTTTTTCCGACGTTAAACCTATTTTGAGTTAAAGACTATGTTGAATGTACGTGAACATAGTTATTCTTAGTTACAGAATTTCACAATGTAAAGTTAATATTAAATAAAATATTTACATCTCACCTACATATCATACAAAATCGTTTTTACTTACATATCTCATGGATACTCTATTTCCTCTTATATCAGGTTCAATATGAAAAGAGCGGTGGACTTTGTGACGCGGAACCGTTGAAAAAAGAGAACATCATCAAAACTATTAAAGTAATGTGTTCTCTCGTAAACTAGTCTAGGAACTCGCACTTGGTCGAACTCATCATCATCATGATCAAATAACAGATCATTAGTTAAAATATTCATAATGAAATGTAATGTAAAATAACGACAAATCGGCTTGTTTGCATGCAAATACTGCGACTGCGAAATGATACATAATAGTTCTATTTGAGGTTATTCTTCGAATCTGACTTTAGGTCCCACCTAAGCTGCACCTCATCTTCCCCTTAAATTATTTGCCTGTTACGGTTCACCTTAACGCTAGGTGAGAGTGGTGCAAACGAATTCTGTCACTTAACTGTCACTCTTATGCTAAGGTGTACCTTAGTTTCACTGGTGCAAATGGCCGTAACCCACGTGTGACCTAACCTACCTTATTTAGTGCTGCGCCTCCATGAAAATAAGTCAACCTTATTATATACCCTTCAGTTCATATTAGGCGCATCTATTTTACCTGAACGCTGAAATTATTGTTGCCTTAAATCTTAAACAAGGCCTTACTTTAATTTTTAATCCTCCTTATCTTCCATCGTAATTAAATCTCACATTGCAGTTGAATTTATATCCATATCTCTAACATGCCTAATTCACAAGAACAAGCTGAACTTGCTAGTAGTGAACCAAAACGCTACATATCTCGCCGCGGTCAATTAAAATCTCAATGGACACGTTTTCAAACATTCTTAACAAGAACTACCTTACGCGGTACAACAGAAGCGCTCGATTTACAACACGCTTGGATATTATTCAACCCATATACTCTGAATTCGATACTATCCAGTCTGAAATAGAGCAAATTGACACAAAAACTACACCAGAACAACATGAAATGGAAAGGGAGGCGTTTGAACAAAGGTATTTTCAAATAATCGCCGAAACTAAAGCTATGGTGCATGAATTTAACAATCAAATGTTCAACAATGTAGTTCACCTCAGCCCAGCATTCAAAGCACCTGTCCCAATCTTAATGACATAGCTGCCGCATTTTGTGCAAAACTACCGCCCTGGTCATTACCCGAGTTTAGTGGCAGCTATGAGAAATGGACACATTTCCAAAATACATTTGAATCTCTAGTGCATAATAATCCTTCAATCCCTAATTTACAAAGTTTTGGTACCTCCAAAATTCCCTCAAGGTGATGCTGCACGTTTAATTAGTTCATTAGCACCCTCTAACGATAATTATGCAAATGCCTGGAAATTAGTCATTGACAGATATGCAAATAAAAAGGCCATGATTCACGCACATTTAAAAGTAATTTTCGACTTAGCAATTGTAACCAAAGAAACTCACACGAACTTGAGAAATTTCACCGATATATTCTTAGCCAACTTCCGAGCCTTAGAAGCCCTAGGTGAAAATGTTAATCAATGGGATACCATTTTAATTTATTTATTAAACACCAAACTATGTGTACAGACCAGGCGAGAATGGGAAATTCATTCTCAACATAAGGTTAACAACACAATTTCGAATTTTCCAACTTTTTGGTAGCGCGTTGCTGCTTTCTCGAGTCAGTAGATTTTAAAATTAATCAATCAACTTCTCAAATTCATACCAATAATGGTCAAAATAATCATAATAGAACTTATTCTCATGCAATCACTAATCTGTCCATGCCCGTTATGCAAGCAACCGCATTTCCTATACGCCTGCGAAAAATTTAAAGGCATTCCAGTTAACATCCGATTTAATGAAGTCAGACGTTTACATTTGTGCTCAAATTGTCTTCGAGCCAATCATACTACATCCAAATGTCAATCCACCCATACATGTAGAATATGTCAGAAAAAACATCACTCACTACTTCACCTAAATCCGCGAGAGCTCAATTCGTCAAGGATTAGCAATCAAGGTAATAATTCAAGGTTTCCGAGCAATAACACTTTTGAACCTAGGCAAGCAATCCATCTAGTACAAAATCAAATTTCAAACGCTGATCAAACAACTCCACCAACAGAAGTCACTCAAGAATATGAGCAACCTCAAATCCCAATTCAATCATATTCTCAACCAAACAATAACCATTTAACACCTCTTCAAATGCGTGTTTCACTCCCACGACTCAATGCAGCTATCAATCTGGGTCATTCACCTTATTATCGACAGTCATTTTGTATGTTTATGACCTCCATAATCAACCAATTCAATGCAGAGCATTACTAGACAGTGCATCACAGTCAAATTTTATAACTGAAGACCTATTAACTCGAATACAATTACCTTACTACCCCATAGAATTACCAGTTGCTGGTTTGAATCAGAATCTTACAAATATTTCAAAACACTGCCGACTCAAATTCAATCATTACATTCTAGATACAATACTCAAGCTTCCTTTTTAGTAATCAAGGATATTACAGGTACTATGCCTCAAATTCCCATCGATAAATCAAAAATACAAATACCCCAACATATCGGCTTAGCAGATCCTACCTTCCATCAACCTGCTCAAATTGATATGCTGTTGGGTGCGAGTATATTCTTCGACTCTCTTGGTAAAAATAAAATTGAGTTAGGTAAAAATCTTCCATTTTTGCAACAAACTAAATTTGGTTATATAATTTCTGGTCCAGTACCATTATATAAAACACATTCCTCTTGTCTTCTCAGTCTTAACTCCGAATTGAAACAGTTTGAAAAATTTATAAACAATGAAGAGAACTATATGGATAAGAAGCTGTACTCCAATGAAGAAATTCAATGTGAAAGGTTATTTATCGACTCCACAATTAGAGATCAAGTTACTGGAAGATTTATTGTCAAGTTACCCTTAAAGGACAACGTTAATGAATTAGGAAATTCCTATCATACAGCTTAAATCGTTTTTATTCCCAGGAGAAAAAATATATGAAAAATCCTCACATTTGGTCCGAATATGTAAACTTCATGTCCGAATATAAATCTTTGGGACACATGTCACGGGTAGTCCCGTCCGCATCCAGCATTTATCCCATCTATTATCTGCCGCATCACATGATTGAAAAATCATCAAGCCTAACCACTAGATATCGAGTAGTTTTTGATGGGAGTGCAAAAACGGCCTCCGGAATTTCTCTCAATGACGTTCTACGAGTAGGCCCTACAATTCAAAATGACCTTTTTTCCATTCTTATGCGGTTCAGAAAACATCCTGTAATTCTCATTGGTGACATAGCCAAAATGTACAGACAAGTCTTAGTCAGTCCCGAATATCGTGACTTACAAAGGATTGTTTGGCGTGATAATCCCAGCTCTGAAATTGAAATCTATCAACTTAACACCGTTACTTATGGCACAGCCAGTGCAAGTTATTTGTCAACGCGATGTTTAAAGCAAATTTCTCATGATATTAAGACAAACCTTCCAAAAGAATCGGAAATTCTAGATGACGACTTCTATGTAGACGACCTGCTTACTGGGGGGATAACCATCTCTGAAGTATTAGAACTCAAGCAAAGATTAACAAGTATATTGCAAAATTATGGTTTCGAACTGAGAAAATTTTCTTCTAACCACCCCAGCCTTCCAAACGGCTTAACAGGGAGTGAACAAAATACATAATAACTGACGATGGGACTACAAAAACGTTAGGTGTGACTTACGATCCAAAATCTGACTGTTTCGAATACAATACTAACATAATCTTAACCAACCCAATCATGTAACTAAGCGGAGCATTCTTTCCCACGATTTCCCGTATATTTGATCCTTTAGGCCTTCTTGGTCCTCTTATTGTGCAAGCCAAGGTCCTGCTTCAAAAAATTTGGGCATCCAAATTGGATTGGGACGATCCGATTCCGACCCACTTGTACAAGCATTGGATATTATTTTACCATGAAATAACAAAAATTCATATAATTAAAATACCCAGACAGGTAGTACTCTCTAATCCGATTTCCACCCAAATTCACGGTTTTTCAGATGCTTCAATGCAATCCTATGGCGCCTGCCTTTATATAAGATCCCAAGATAACATGGGGAACATATCAGTGAGACTTTTGTGTGCTAAGTCGAGAGTAGCTCCATTGAAAACTATAAGTTTGCCTCGTCTTGAATTGGCTGGAGCGCTTTTACTAAGCCACCTGCTCAAAAACTCCACAGCTGCATTAAAAATTAACTTCACAGTAAACAACATGTTTTGTTACACTGATTCCACTATTGTTCTTTCTTGGATAGCTTCAGAACCGTCTACTTGGAAGACATTTGTAGCCAATAGAGTATCAGAAATTCAACAACTATCTTCCATTCATAATAATAACTGGTATCACATTTCGTCCAACGACAACCCAGCTGATATAATCTCTAGAGGCATTAGTCCAATGGACTTTGAGCGATCTTCTGTTTGGTGGAATGGACCAAACTTCTTGTCAAATTCTCCTGATAATTGGCCCAAAAACAATCACATTTCCAATTTTGCCAGAGAAACCTCTGATCTTCCTGAGCAACGAATGCGCTCTGATATAGTTCTGACTGTAACTTCCGTGAAAAATCCATTCTATGACTTAATAGGCCGATTTTCACATTATTCGAAATTAATCAACGTTACTGCATACTGCCTACGATTTCTAAACAACGTAAAACCTAATACCAAAAATATCACTGGACCTTTGAATTCTCATGAAAGGTAGAGTAGCACTGAACTTTTAGTGAAACTAGTGCAAGGGGAATATTTTCAAGAAGAAATTCAGAGTTTAAAATCCTCAAAGTCGGTTAAATCAAGCAGTAAAATTATCTCCTTGAACCCATTTTTAGATCATAATGGCATCCTCAGAGTTGGAGGAAGATTAACTCATGCCAAGATAAATTTTAATCACAAACATCCTATGTTGCTCCCAAATCGCAACTCTTTCACAAAATTGTTCATAGAACATATACATAAATTAAATCTACATATTGGGCCTTAAGCAACCCTTTCCTTTGTTAGAAAAACTTTTTGGCCAATTCATGGGAGGCAACTGTAAAAATGCATCTCAAAAATGCATAAAATGCTTAGTATCGCCTTCCAAGCTAACAACACAAATGGGTTCCCTTCCACCGTCTCGAGTAAACCCATCTAGAGCGTTTAGCCAAGTTGGTGTAGACTATGCAGGACCCTTTCAAATAAAAGACGGAAAGTATCGAAATCGGAAGATCATAAAGGGCTATGCCTGTATTTTCGTTTGTATGTCAACAAAATGCGTACACATAGAGCTTGTTACTGAAATGACGACCCTATGTTTTCTTGATGCACTACAGCGGTTTGTATCGAGACGCGGACTTTGTAAGACTATATTTTCTGATAACGGTAAAACGTTTATTGGTGCTAATAACGAGCTTATAAAAGTCTCCGAAATCTTGAGCGACAGCAAATTCCATTTGTACCTGAGTGAGCATTTTATAAATTGGCGATTTATTCCTGCCCGATCTCCACATTTTGGCGGATTATGGGAGGCCGCGGTAGGTTCTCTTAAGTATCACTTAAAAAGAATTCTAAACTCAACCCCTTTAACTTATGAGGAATTTTATACAATACTAACAAAGGTGGAGGCGGTATTAAATTCTCGTCCCCTCACTCCTCTCTCCAACGATCCCTCTGACCTTGACGCAATTACACCCGGACATTTCCTCATCGGAGAAGCTCTGAATGTTGTGCCTGAACTGGATTACACTGATCCCATCAGCCGGCTATCACGCTTCAAACATTGCCAAAAATTGCTAAGGGATATATGGAATCGATGGAAGACTGACTACCTCCATCATCTTCAACAGCGCTCAAAATGGCAGTATCAACGTCAACCACAAAACCTTGTCGGATCTCTGGTAGTTCTCCATGAGGACAACGTACCTCCACTCCTGTGGTCTTTAGGACGCATTATAGACATCCACCCCGGTGCCGATGGTATAGTTCGCGTGGTGAGTGTACGTACTAAAGGCGGAACTCTTAAAAGAGCATAGTAAAAGTTAGTTTACTACCCTTAGACAATGTTCGTGAAGAAAAACAGTGAACAACTCAGTGGAATATCCTATAGTTTATATGTTAGTGATTGTTGCTTAATCTTTATGTAATTTTTAAATACTTATGCCATGTTTTGAAAAATCCTGCAGCCTTTCAAGGAGCGCGGGATGTTCGATGTTTCTTACCCTGTCACACCACAGTGTGTGCACATTTCTAATTATTTTAATGTTAGTCAGTTGGCAACATTGTAATTATGCCTTATGTCAAAAAGGGACTGTCACAGACAGATAGGTTAGCGGCACACTCTCTCGCCGACACTCATTCATTCAACTACTCTCCTGTTTTCCATAAAGGCAAATCTTAAAATATCTAATAATAAAAAAACCCATCGAACAAAAAGAGAGTTTCAACGACCACAAACGGCATAAAATAAGCCACCCTATCGCAAACCTGATCACCAGAAGAGCTGATTCCAGTGGTGCACTAACCACATTAGAGGCAGCTCAAAAATAGTGGAACCATCCACTTCACAGTAGTAGTAGGCTAAGAGTTATTTTTTCGACTAATACTGAAAAAATCATAAATGAATGTATGCAACTGAACCGCCCGTTCTTCAATCAGCCAGATTTAAAGCAGAGACAAATAATGAAACGAGAGGTTTCCATGTTAACATTCGAAACAAGCCCTCGCCGGGGGCTGGGAGAACTAACGGAGAGAGGATTTCGCACGGACTTTTCATCAAATAAAGGACATTTTTTATTTTTCGGTTTAAAAACAAACTAGCAATCTTTGATCAAAGCTTATTTATTAAATATAAAAGTAAACAAACATACATGAAACTCCAAATTAGAACATGTAATAAATTTAGTTATGTTGCTTTGAAGACTCGCTGGCGTTTATGCAATGATTTTCGAAAATTACCTATAAGAAATTGTATTAGTAAATCGAGATATAGTATAATAGAGAAGCTAAGGATTTAATCACACTAACTAGGTGTTTATTCAAATTACTGAACCAAAATTTTCGCCGTGTTTCATCCAATGGGAAGCTGAAAAATGTTTCTCGTCATACACAAAAGATTTACTATTGCACAAGGGATATTAATAGTTATATTTTGCTGTACACGTACTTATTTACAGGATCAATTAGAAAACCTACTAATCAATGATTTTTTTTTATAGAAAATCACTGTTATTAACTTACAAAATACAAAATTCATACATAACCTACGTACTTATTTATATGTTACGTACCAGCCTTTTAAGCGATTGGGTGTTACGGGTAAAAGAACGGAACAATATAAGGAGAAAAAATTAACATTAAACACTTTTTACTTTAGTTACATATCATTATTTTCGATTATTTACATCAATTAGAAGACTGGCATTAATTAAAAATGACGGATTGATGTGGTTTGGTCTGAGAGTTATTTTATCTTTTATTATATCTTAGGGTATATATAGTAGTATATCTTTAAATAGTATCTGGAGGGACGGTATCATATGTTTACCAGTATCAAAATAAGCGACCAAAATCGCCATTTTGGAAAGCTACCAATGACGTCAGACTTATGTCGAAGTTTTGCTGGTGCGATTGTGCTTTTTACCATTTTTGCTTTGTTTACGTGAAGTTACAGGCTTTAATCTTACCCAGTGTGTGCAGTTGTGTTTTTAATGTGTACTTTATTTCATTATTTTATTTTGAAACTGTTTTCTAACTGAATATCTAGGATGGTCAGTTGTGCAGCATGTAGTATTTCCAAAACAAAAAAATGCAAAAAACCGGATATTACATTTCATCAGTAAGTTAAATAATTATACTAAAGTTCATGATTTATCACTTACAACATTTCGATTTAACATGAAAGTACATTTAAGTATTTAAATCTTTATTTAAAATGTTATTATGATTGTGAGGTTATGAAAAACAACATTGTACCACTGCCATAGGCGTACCTACATAGATAATTTTAAACATATATTTTTCTATTCTTAAAGATTTCCAAAGGGAGAGTCACGAGCTTCGTGGTTCAATTTCATAAATAAACCAGAATGGATTGATGGAAATTCGGTCAGATATATGTGTTCTCGTTATTTCAATGAAGAGTGTTTTGATCGAACTTCACCAAACGTTGTGCGTTTAAAACCAAAGGCCATTCCTACAATTGCTGTTAACAGAGTCAAATTTGTATGTATCAACTTATATATTTTTGACACAGTGAGAAGTTAATTTAACTGTATACGTGTTTCAGGAACGAAAATATAATGTACTCGCTGAGAAAGAAGAGTCAAAAAGTGGATATTGATCTAACTGGAGATTTAACTATAATGTTTCCTTCGACTTCTGTTGTTGATCAGTGTGCTTCTCAACGGTTTACAAAAAGGAGAGAACTAACATCAAGTGAGGTTCCATACCTTGAGGATACTCCAAGAAAGAGAATTTTGAAAAGAAGAATCATTGAACTGAAGACTACTAATATATCAAAATCGAAACAAATTCGTCGATTACAAAAGAATCTCTGGAAACAGAAGAAAAGAACAATGACTTTAAGAGGGCTAACAGAGAAGAGCTAACAAACTTATTAAGAAAGAAACATTCTATTGCACCTAAAAAGCAAAGCGTGGTTTTGGAACAATTTGAAGACAATAAAGACATTATGCGTAGACTTTTTCAAAAAACATCGGGAAAACGTGTAAGTAAAATATTTGAACATTCAGTGAAATCTTTCGCCATTACTTTGCATTTTTTCTCACCAAAAGCTTACAACTTCGTCCGAAATAAATTTAAAAATTGTTTACCACATCCTAAAACACTGAAGTGGTACTCTTCAGTAAATGCGGAGCCAGGTTTTACCACAGAAGCTTTCAGCTTTTTGAAATTAAAAGTGGCACATACGTAGCCTAAAAAAGTAATTTGTTCATTGATTTTTGTTGAAATGTCTATCAGGCAACACCTAGAATATAGCAATTCAAAGAATTACGGATATGTGAATTTCGGAAATAACTTAAGTGGAGAAAATGTTGAGCTGGCCAAAGAAGTATTGGTATTTTTAGTTACCTGTATTAATGAAAGTTGGAAACTTCCCATAGGATATTTTTTTATTTCAGGGACAACTCAACAATAATCTATTTTAATTAAACAAGCTCTTGATTTATTAAATAATGCAGGTATTATTGTGGCGAATATAACTTTTGATGAGTGATATATTTTTATTCTTGACCGTTGTTGAATACTTGAAATATGGAGTTTCTTGGGGATACGGTCTAGGCAGTGGTGGCGAAAGAAAACTTGTTCAGCTAACCGAGCTTTCGGCGGTTTATTACCGCCTTCTTCAGGGCCAGAAGAATTATACAAACTACAATTAGCATGAGTCAAAGTGACCTAGGTACAAAAACTTAAAATACATGTCCAGGGTACTTACTGCTAATTGTTCCTCATGATAAATTAGGAACCCTCCAGAATCTTACCATTACTACAGTCTGATGAAACATCCAATTTTCATGGTTTTCATCGTATTACAGGGGTAGAACTATTTTATTAATATTGTTCACCTGAGTCACATTGCTGGGTTATAAGCAGTCATCGCGGATAGACAAAGGAACGAATTACAATAACTGCACACTAAATGATGAGCTGAAGGCCCAGTACATCGAAATGATTTATTCTCATATTTCCTATATTAATCGCAAACGCTGTCAGTTCGGGATTCCTCCAACATTCATCTTTTCTTATGTTTAATTTTTGCGTTAAATAGGTTTTATTCTGAATTCTTTGGGTGCTCGTTGGCTGATAAAGTAATGAATGGTTTTCTCTTTCCTTTTCCCTTTGTTTTGGTTTCTATAGAAGAATTATTTTATTTTATTGTTGTGAATAGTTTTATGGTATAAACTAGGGAAAGAGAAATGCATGAATGATATGATATGAGTCATGGGAACCTAAATGTAAATAGAATCCTGCAATAGTGTACTGTTATCTTGTTAGTTATTATGTCTCGAGCTTTCCGCCTTACAAAAATCTATTAGGTTGCCATAAATAGAGCTGAGATCCTCAATATCTGTTCTTTTGTTAACCGATTTCTCTTCTATGGAAATCTCTATCATTTCAAGGAAAACTCTCTTATAATAGCTCGATTCGCCATTCAACACTTTTACCCCGTTGAAGTCCATTATGTGACCTAACTCAGCGCAATGTTGTGCGAGTGCACTGGTTTTATTCCCCCAATCTGCAATCACTTTTGTGTTGAGCGATCCTGTCCTGAGGATGTTTCTGGTCTGCCCTATATACACACCGTCGCATACTCCGCAAGGTATTCTATAGACTACCCTTGATCGCTTCAATAGGTGGTCCCTATCTTTTAGACGGGTGTTAAGATCACCTACCGACAATACATTCCTGAATGCCAGCTTCACCGAGGGTATGTCTTTAAAAAGTTTTACCAGTTTGTTAGAAATTTCTGGTATCTTAGGGAAAGAGAAATATGACATCGACTCTTGAATCCATGGGTGTCCATGGGCGGTGTGTCTATATTTGTGACGGCCATTTGTATCGATGTTTCGATGGGATTGAGGTTACCTGGTGCCATTATGTTAGGGTTGATGGTACTTTGAGGCGAGTTGAAAATTATTTTGTTAAGAAGTTTGAGCGGGTAGGAGTTGGACTTAAGGATGGTTTTTAATTTTTTAAGGTTTTTCTGTTTTAGGGATTCATGTGAGATCAGCTCTATCCTGGTTTTCAATCCTTTCACCAGGTTGATTTTGGTTTTTTGGCTGTGATTTGATAAGTAATTTAGGTACCTTCCAGAGTTAGTTGGCTTGCTATACCAATCTAGGATGATTTCTTGTGTGGGAGTTCTAATTATTAAAGTCTCTAGAAAGGGAACGCTGTTGTTTGGCTCTTTTTCGACTGTAAATTGTATGTGGCGGACATATTGATTAAATGTAATTGGAGCTTCATCAATTTTGTCTTTAGGTACGGCTGTAATGATGTCGTCCACATACTTTTAAGAAAGAGCACCTGGAAATTCAATCTACTTATCCGGTCGTCCAACAAATCGTCCATTATGTATTGGGATAAAATGGGGGAGAGTGTTGCTCCCATTGGAGAGCCAAACTCCTGCTTATAGAAATGGCCTTGGAATGAGCATTAAGTGGTGTTCTAAGGTAGTTCCAGCATTTCCAGGATGTTAGCCTTGTAGAAATTGGTGTGGTGTTTAATTTTATCCCAATGTCTGTGGATGCTATCTACCTCCCGTTGTAAGTGATGTTGCTGTATAACGACACTACATCAAAGCTAATCAGCACATAATTTGGGGGCAATATAACGCCTTTTGTAAAATCTGCAAACTCGAAACTATCTTTTATGTAGTAAGGGTTGTTCTTGTTGTACGCTTGTGTGAGGATGTTGGTGAGAAAGAATGCGATTTTACTGTTAGGTGCATTAATAGATGACACAATGGGTCTGAGGGCTAGTTCCGGTTTGTGTATTTTAGGGAGACCGTAAAATTTTGGTGAGCAATGATTGTAAATTTTAAGCTTAGTTGCTTCTGCCTCTGATAGTAACGTGCCGACGGGAAGATGTAATGTTACGAAGATCGCTTAAGTCCGAAAGCCCCTGCGATCGGACAGGGATCCCGGTTTCTAGGCCGGGAAGGAAATGGAAGCGTTCCATTCCTTCTTAGTTGTTGTCCTCTGTAGTGGGTTCCCCACCAGGGGTTGTGGGGGGCTTGACTTTATCAAGCGGTGCCATTTGTTGAATGTCCTTAGTCCTACTTGAATTTACTAAGACTTTATCATTCAAAATAAAATTGGCCAGGGGGGATCCTAGGCCTAAGCCAATTTAATGAATTATTTTACAAGTCCAAATTCATAAAATAAAAATGGCGAGGGGGGATCCTAGATAAACCAATTTTATAGTTTTACTTTACAAGTTCTAATTTGTAAAGTAAAAATGGCGAGGGGAGATCCTAGGCGCTTGAATACTCCTCATCTGGTAGATATTTGGAACCTAGGGTATCAACAACAGGGTTGAACAAGTGGGAGACCTCTTAGCCCAAAAGTTATCCTCAGAAAACCAGTAATGCCTCAGAGCCTTGTACCTCTAGGGCGACTATTTCATCATAGGCAAACTACTGGGATAAATGAAAGAGGAGAAGGGCATAAAGAACCCAAAAAGAAATAATTTAATTCAATGTTAATTGGATTAAAAGTGCCAAAGGGCGAAAGTAAATGAATTCAGATTGAAAAAGTAGCCAACGGCTAAATTAAACAATTAAAACTTCAAATGGAGCCCAAGGGCTCAACAACTTTAAACTCTAAACTTAAAATTGCAGATCGATTTACGATTTATACAATTAAAGCGATTTCCAGGGATGCCAGACGCTTTGCGTAAAGCGACAAAGGTTTATGAACTAGTTAAGATAAAAGTATCTTTTAATCTTAGAACGAATTGATAAATTAGTTCCTATAGGGCTTCGAGGGCGGAAAATTGGGAACCGAATTTCTAGCTCACCAGGGGGGGAAGTCCCTAGATGGCAAGGGGAATACCGAATTTCTAAAACCACCAGGGGAGGAACCTAAGTCCCTGAGTGGCAATAGGATAGGAAAAACGGGAAATTATTCGACCAATTGGCCCACAAATTACAAAGTCCACCAAAGAATACTATCACCAATAAAATTGTTCCCGTACTTACCCCAAAGGTTTGGCCGGAGAACAAGGGTGCAGCGCGTACGGCCGTTGCTTAGAATCACACCGTCGCGGCAAAAGAATTAGTCTTTCATCACTTTAAACAACCGCGGGTTAATTGCGGAAGTTAACTATATAACACGACACAATTTTAGCGGCGCGCTACGGGAAGCGAAGGGATATTAGCGAGGCCTACACGTCGGAGAACCTCAACTAACTCCTTTTTCATCATTGGAGCCACGACTCTTTATAGCCGACTGGCTCCCCTCTACATCAATAGGACCAAGGCCTAATCTTTGAATCTGGATATTAATTTGTTGCATCTTGTCTGGTACTTGTTGGTTGGATCCGAATCAAGCAACCTGTAGTGAGAGTTTTTGCAAGTTTTTGAGAGAATTTGCAAAGACCTCTCCTGGTATTGACTCTTGCTAATGATTACTGTGATATTTCCTTTGTCCGCTCTTTTTATTATGAGATCTTTATTTCGCCTTAGGAATCGATTAGTTTTTTTGTACATGCTATGAAGGTAGCCGTCCCACTATTGCCGTTGAAGAAATTTGTTACAATGTTTGTAAAGCGTGCCCTGATTAGGTCCCTGGCCATTGTTTCCTTTTTGAGGATATATTCACGATCAGTTAACAACCCCTTGCAGGAAACATTGTTTTTCGCTGGAGGAATTCCCAACTTTGAGCCGAGCGCCAGGAAGCGAGTCACATCATCTGGGATCACAACGTTCGTCAAGTTCTTAATCCATCTCTTCTCAGTATGTATGTGAGCTGGTTCAGAGTTGTTCTTCTCTTCTTCTATTTACATTTGGGTTCCCATGACTCATATCATATCATTCATGCATTTCTCTTTCCCTAGTTTATACCATAAAACTATTCACAACAATAAAATAAAATAAAATAATTCTTCCATAGAAACCAAAGCTAAAAAAGGGAAAAGGAAAGAGAAAACCATTCATTACTTTATCAGCCAACGAACATCCAAAGAATTCAGAATAAAACCTATTTAACGCAAAAATTAAACTTTACTAAAACTAACAAATAATTTTTAAAAAATTTATAATATATAAAAATATTATTTATTAAATTAAAAAATTAAAAATATATAGGAAATGTGAGAATAAATGTAAGATGTACAGGGCCTTCAGCTCATCATTTAGTGTGCAGTTATTGTAATTCGTCCCTTTGTCTCTCCGTGATGACAACTTATAACCCAGCATTGTGACTGTGCGAACTGCTCGAGCCGTCAACTTGCTTTGTGACTTTGTGTGCATCTTGAGTGGTTACTAACTGTAGTTTTTTATAATAAGTTTATTGAACGAAAAGTAAACCAAAATGATGTCTGGTGGTAAGAAACGAAAAGTAGATACAGAGAGTTGCCAGTTTCAAGAAAAATGGACTGAAGAATTCTTTTTTATCTTGCACAATAGTAAGTCTATTTTGTTTGCTGTACAATGAATCCATTTCAGTAATGAAAGAATTCAATATAAAGAGGCATTACTCAACTAAGCATGCTACGCTGCACTCACTGACAGGACAATTAAGAACAGACAAAATCCAGAAGCTTACCGCAAATTTGGAAATACAGCAACAAATGTTTCATAAACAAAGAACAAAACTTGATAATGTTGTGAAAGCTAGTTTTATAATTAGTTCAAAATTGGCAAAGGCATTGAAACCATTTATCAAGGAGTGTATGTCTGCGGTATTTTGTGTCCTGAAAAGAAAAATGAATTTGAAAGAATTAGTTTGTCAAGACGAACTGTTGTTCGATGTATAGAAATGATGGCTAATGATATAAAAACAACATTGACTGACCGTATGGCAGGTTTTGAATCATTTTCCATAGCATTAGACGAGAGCACCGATTTGTCTGACACAGCTCAACTGGCTATATTTATTCGAGGTGTTGATAAGGAGTTCACTGTTACTGAGGAATTGCTTGCTTTACAGCCGCTAAAAGGAACCACTACAGGAGAGGATATTTTTATTGAAGTTCAAAAGGTATTCACAAGTTTTGGCTTGCCATGGTCAAAATTAATTGGAGTATGCACTGATACCTTCTATGGTCGGCTTACGTAAAGGTTTCATCGGAATTTTGAATGAAAAAGCAACAGAATTAAATGTGCCAAAAAATTATTTGATAGTCCTTCATTGCATTATCCACCAACAGAACTTGTGTTCTAAGTCCATTCGACTCCAGAATGTTATGAATGTGGTAGTAAAAACCATCAACTTTATTGGATGCGGAGGTCTTAACCATCGTCAGTTCAAGGCGTTTTTGGATGAAATATCAGTTGAATATAACGACGTAACATATTATTGTGAAGTCAGATGGCTGAGCCAAAGAAAAATGTTGAAACGGTTTTACGAGCTTAGAAATGAGATAGCAGACTTTATGAAAATAAAAGATAAACCACTATCTGAATTAAGTGACCCAAAATGGATATGTGACTTAGCATTTCTGGTCAATCTTAGAGGCTATTTGAATGATTTAAATTTGAAACTTTAAAAACAAGGACAGTTAGTAAATGATTTGTACAGCCATTTGAAAGCGTTTCAGATCAAACTACGCTTGTGGGAGTCACAGATGCTGTCTGGTAACAGTTACCATTTCAACACGCTCTCTGCGTATGAAACTATTGCTTATGCTCAATATGCTGAGGAACTCAAATTACTGTCGGAACAATTTTCGAACAGATTTAGCGACTTCAAAAACATGGAAGGCTGTTTCAGTTTATTTGCTACTCCTACAAAATATAATGTACAAAATGCTCCAATACTCTTACAAATGGAGTTGATCGAGATTCAAGAAAACTCACTCCTAAAATTCAAATTTGAAGACGTAGAGTTGCGCGATTTCTACAAAAAATACCTGGAAGAAGACAATTTTTCGCAGCTTAGAAAATTGACAAGAAGATTGATTTGTGCGTTTGGCAGTACTTATAAATGCGAACAGTTCTTTTCATTGATGAAAGTTAATAAATTAACACATCGTACAAGACTGACTGACGATAATTTGGAAAATACTTTACGTCTTTGTATCAGTGGAATTAATCCAAATATCGATGGATTAGTTTCCCAAGTTCAAGCTCAAGTGTCTCATTGGTTTCGGTGTATTTAACTTTCGTAGCTTGTAACAATTGCAAATTTAACGATTTGCGGTACGATATAAGGGTACCCCACATAAAATAGTCCAGAGGTGAGAAGTCCGGTGAAAGTGCTGGCCACCGAATGGGTCCTGCATTGGCAATCCAACCAGGAAAATGTTGTTGTAAATATTCACATACAACTCGTAAGTTGTGTGGAGGCTGCTAACGGCAAACTATCCAGCATTTCTTCAAGTTCATTTTGTAAAAAGTGTAAATATCTTTCGCCATTTAAATTAAGGTTATAAAAGAATGGACCAATAGCTTTATCACTAAAAATGCCACACCAGACATTCACAGAAGAAACACGTTGATCTCGTCTATTTTTAAGTAGATGAGGATTTTCATTAGCCGGGCTTTTTCCTTAGAAACATTACATTCACTGGCAGTATCTCTGATTGACGAATTTGCATTAAAATGGGTCTAAGCTAAAACTTTTTCTTCATCTTGTTCTTTAAATTTAATCTTCCCGTTTTTGGCTTTTTAAGTGATCCGTATTTTTTCAAGTTGGCTTCCAGTCGTGAAAAAAGTTGTTTGTCTGGCTGTCTCCTCTCCATGTATCTGTCCAAATATTACTATTTCTATTACAGGTATAGTAACAGAATTTTCCCGCCTTCTTTGCTAACAAAATGCACCGTATTTACATAGCAACAATAATACTTTTAACTAATTAATTATTATTATTATTAATATTAATTATTATTAGTGTCAAATTTATTTGACACTTTTAATGACAGATACAGTAACCATTTTGTGACAATACTGCTAGATGGTTGTTAATGTTTTTCTTTTGAATTTTTACGGTTAAAAGAAGAGATAAACATACCAACAGTTATATCGTTAAATTCAGAACAAAATAAGGATTTTAAAAGGCCCACAGCAAACTATGACAACGAGTGCTAGTTTATTGGATTCAACGGAAAAAGTTCTACCAAGGGCAATTTTAACTTTTTTTCTAAGTTAAGCAGTGTGCGTAAAATGTGGTAATTAAAAAAGTTTTGATTTCTTATCTTTTCAGGATATTTCAGGAACCAAGTCGTGTACCTACATTTTGAAAACCGTAATGAATAGGCAATCGAATTCTGCCCAATTTTTCCCATTTAACAGATTCTCTATCTTTAAAAATGTAGAAGTTACCCATACAAAGATTCAGAAAATGGCCACCATGTATATACCGGGTGTCCGTTTTTGGAGCTCAACCATGGGGATTTCGGTAACCACATAAGACACTAGATTTGTTAAATTGGGGCAAAGTTGCGCAATCTAGAGTTTACCAAAATGCTCTTTCAAAAATTCAAAAATTTCTGCTACTTCCGGAGGCAGCCGGAAAAAAAATTGTTTCGATACACTCGCACTGGGCCAGGTCTGCTTCCTGTCAAGGTTGCAGCGCGAATCCTAATCAACACATTTTTCACAGTTTGAGTGAATTTCGCTTAGCGTCACTACAGCCACAAAATTATTGTAAATATCTTGTCTTTTTCAAATGAAGATAAACGAGATATGTTAGAAATTTTTTACTCTTCACATCGAAATATGCAAATTACTTCGGACACATATCTACAGCGATATTCAGAAAGACAACAACCAGCTCAAAATGATTTTCTGTTCCTCCATAGACATTTAGCCAAGTTTGGTGCATTTTCTAAGCATAGAAAACGCGTTATTAGAACAAATGAGAGCTCTCATCAAAAGTAAAAAACGGTAATAAATTAAATTCTCCATTAGATTCAAGATAATCCTTCTACTTCAACAAGAGCTATAGCAGCAGAAATTAACATATCTCATCAGGCAGTGAGGAGAGTCTTGAAGATACATAAATATCGTCCGTTTAAAATTCATGTCACCCAAGTTTTGCTTCGTTTGCTCAATCATTGAAACGCTAATTTTATTTTCATGGCATCAAAACTATTGGGGTTGATTGACCTTTGAAAACAAGCGCAAATCTGCTGGCCCTCGCTGCTTATGTTCACGACCCCCCCTACTTACGGGGAGTACGCTATTTTTAAAATGTGCATATGGTTCGGGGATAAAACCGCATGGTGGCGGTAGCTTACGGCTAATATGGCTGAAACGCTTTCGCCTATGCTCATCGGCGATCTCTCAACTAATCTCTGTTCCTAGAACGTGACATGAATATACAGGCATATTAATAGAAGATTCCGAGGATTATTTTTGGGATATCTATAGCACATCTATGATATATATTCCTAGAATGACATGAAGATACATGCATATTCATAGAAGATTCCGATGATTATTCTTGGGATATATATAGCACATTTAAAAATTACAACTTTCTTGTCCTTGGAATTGTCCTTCACTGTGAATATTCGTGGAATATTAAATGTTCTGGATTGTATATTCTTGGATTGTCCATAGATTATCTTGTGTTATCTGGGTCCTAGGGGGTTGAAACAGGAAGGCTAAAAATATTAATTTACAGTGTCCCCTTACAAATAAAATTGACATGTCATTCCGATTTTTCATATTTTTAACTATAAGAGAGATATTGAGGGAGGGAAGTTTTCAAATTGACACCTCAGTATGTTACAATCATACCATGAAGTATGAATCTCTTTTTACCTTGCTGCACTTTGCTTGATTGACACAGTACAGTTCGCATACGATTTCGGATAGCACATGTATGCAAAAAAACATCTGAACAATAGAACCAATGTGCATCTCTTGAATCTACATTTATATGCATGCATTATTCTTAGATACCCAGTTTATTGGAGCCTGCACACTCCTATTCACGGCAGAAATAATCGAAAAATGACTTCTCTGAAATGGTGACTCACGAAATACCAATTAAATTGAGGAAAAATGACGAAAGTCGGTTTTTCCAAAGTCATATTTGCAAATTCCCATTTAGAATAAAAGTATCACTTAAAAATCACCGAGTAATTCATACAAACACAAACTTTAAGGGAGCATTTAAAACAGGATTTAACGTGGCAATCGAAATACACACACGAAAGAAAAACAATACAACTGTAAGATATGGAACGCAATATGTTTATCTCCACAAAGTCTGCGCAAAAGAAATGCAACTGCACAAGAAATTGAAAATAGTAATTTACAATTAAATGATCCAAGAAATGTATGTTTTTAAAGTAGCTCTACGAAGAAAGCTATTAATTTGGCTTTGCTTCCGCGAACTATGCGAATCAAGTGCAATAAATGCTGGGTAACTCGTTGGACCCGATGCAATGGGTTTGGAGTGTTAGCGATAATAAATTACAACCAACATATACAAGTGATGTACTAGTTCCTGACAATTTATTACAAGACATCAGATGTAAATCTACAAAAGGCTGCACAAAATCTTGTAGTCTTGTTATCTATTGTAATGTCGCCAAACTTGAAAAAAAGTTTGCTTCTTTTTAACAAAATTTAAACTACTTCAGTACGCAATGTTTTTTTAGTAATTGTCTTTCCTCATCTAAACAAATACCTATTTATCTGCGTAATTTCTCAAAAACATTTGTAAATACATTTTGCTGCGTTTTCCTTTCTTATTTATTTTTGATAATAGTTGAGATTTTATTTAAATAGATGAACAAAACACAGGTCAGGCTTGGACATAATTAATTGCTTCTAACAAAATACTGAGTTATATTGTAAGTTATAATAGACATGATTAGAAAAATGTTTCCGAAAAATTAGTTAAAAAAGATACTTACATTAAATAAAACGACGCAAAGTAAATACAAGTTTAATACTTGTTTTAATATTATTTTCATAATTTTCACCGTGCAAGTGCACACTATTTATTGAAAATATGTATTTCTTCATATTTAACTACCAATTTTCTGAAAGCAAAAAATAGTAGTTTTAGATACAATAGCGACGAGAGCCGTTTTTCAAACGACGGCCATTCCACTTCTTATCAGATCCCGGGTGAGAAAACTGGTTGTTTTTGATTAATTTTAACTTAATTTATTAAGTTTGTTTATGTTATTTAATCGCATTTAATTAACTATTTATATCGCATTTAATTAACTAATTTTGTTCAGAACGCCATTGCAAAAATAGTCTTGAAATTGCCTACATATGTTCGCAATTTTTAGTAGTAGATTAGTTTTTCTATATACCAAAGTATCAAAATTGTCTAAAGTTTTCTTAATTAATTTATCGAGAAAAGGAATTTGGCTGTTTTGTAAAAAAATAACAATTAAATTCACAAGCTTGAATTTAATTGATATGTTAATTTAAATTTTTTATTCTTAAGAAATAATAAAAGTGTTTTAAGT
This sequence comes from Dendroctonus valens, assembly GCA_024550625.1. Classification (NCBI taxonomy): domain Eukaryota; kingdom Metazoa; phylum Arthropoda; class Insecta; order Coleoptera; family Curculionidae; genus Dendroctonus; species Dendroctonus valens. Next base: position 476,722 of record JAJTJO010000515.1, read on the forward strand.
TTTTGTTCGCCATTACTAGAAATAAAAAATAAATTGTTGAATTTAGTTGTTTATTTTTATTTCTGAATGGGAATACGTTTTATTACTTGTTTCTAAGTTCGGAATTATGTACTGTTTTAAGCTGTGTTGTAGTTTTTTGGACAAACTTTCTTATTCATAGGAACAAATATTGAATTGTCAATGCACATGATTTCCTTTGTTACGGCGTTTTATTATCACACTGAATTACATTATTAAAAGCGTAGTATTGGAAAATTTTGGGATTCAGACCCGTCGGGTCTTTTCAAAGATCCGGCTCACTGAGCCGGGCCAGTTCCGACTCGCCCATCACTATCTATGGTAGTAAGTAAAGAAGAAGAAGTAGAAAAAGAAGGTGAAAGCTTTAACAACCTGTATAATTTCTGTAACAAACTTGATACGTATTTCTAAACGGGCTAAATTGAAGGCTTAATTTGTCGCTGTATTGCTTGAGTGTTCGACATGGTAGGTAAATTTCATTTGGATACATAGTGTTTGGAATAAAATATTTCAATTGATTTCAGCTGCCCCTTTCTCTACTTCGAACTGCTCAAAATCATCCTATGGTAAGACAAGCACAAAATTGAGTTAAATACGTTTGCTTAATGATCATCAGTGTTTCTAAATGATTAATTGTAATATTTGTATTAATCGAAGGAAATTCGAGTATCTATAATGTTCTTCGGGATATTTCTTGTATTATTAACATAAACAAGAACGACATTTGTAAACAATTGGCCAGATAATCACTTTTGAACCTTACATAATAAAAAATCGGAATCAAAGTCCTTGCCCGGAATCGTCACACAAAATTATAAAATATATAATATAATAAATTATATACGCTATACGGCATATAGCGTGAATAACTCTGTATGTAGGAATATTTCAAAAGATTACAGGGCGGTGCCAGTTTTTTCGATCAGGACTGTAGGAGACGGTTAGGAAACGCATGTGCTCGATTAGACAATAGGTTACCGAACAAGTTCGTCTGAAAGTCGACACTTTAAAGAAGCAAACGGTTTAAAATATTGATTTTAATAGGCAAACACGAAAAACATACATTGGAATTTCATAAAATGATTAGTTTTATTTTGACTTGCAATTACATCTTTGTAAATATTTAAATATTTAGAAATTGTATTTACAATTTTTTTTTTAAATTGGATGAATGAATGATGACAATTGATTGATTTGAATGGATTGAAATGGATTTTGAATTGTTAAATAATACTTGAGAAACCAAAGGAAGAAAACTAACGTTTGGTATAATTTTATTGAAATTTTTAAACCCAAATATTTTTTTTTTTGTCGATGAGGGTTTTTTTTGTCGATAATGCTATTTCCATGTATTAAATTATAAAATGGAAAAAATTGACCTGTTCTAATGCTTCTTGCCAGGTGGTAAGTACAGTATCACTTGTAACTGTTTCGAAAGACGTTATTTTGGAGTCATAGTATCTCTTGGCTTCAGACCACACCATTTCAATTGGGTTATACTGGCAGTGATATGGAGGAAGTCTCAAAACACGATGACCATGTTTTAATGCTAATGATCTACTCTGCAAAATAAATAGATTTACATACATTATATCCTGCTAATTGATTCGATCCCTGATAGTTCCCGTATACCTATACTTTTGAGAGGTAAATGTGGTTTTGTTAAGGTCCAAACGTAGTCTTTCATTGCCAAAGGTGGAAATGAAATATTCCTCTGACTTAACCATTCCATAAGCATTTTTTTTGACCAACTGGGATTGGGAATTTTTTCTACCAATCCAGAATGTAAGGCGCATTATCCATTATGATTAGCGAGGGTTCTTCAAGGTTTGGCAATAACTGTTCTTCAAACCATTTCTCAAAATTTTCGCTGTTCATAGAATCATGATAGTCCCCTGTTTTGCTACCTGATTTGAAAATTAAGCTTGCATTTTCTATGAATCCCTCTGTGTTGCCTGCATGTAGAATTATGTATCTAACGCCTTCTCCACTTTTTTTCGCACTGTATTAAGGCTATCATCTTGCCAGCTTTCCTAAATGCACCTTTACTAAATATCCAAGTCTCATCCAGCACAACGGGCTTCAAGGAAAAAGATGATGCTTCGTTATCAGCGAGCTCCCTTAGAAATTGTAGCCTTTTGTGTGCAACATATGGCATCTCCCTTAAATATTTCCTGTTTGAGACTGTACATTTTTTCCAACTGAACTTCATTTTCACCAATGCATCTCTTAACGAACCAAATGATATTTTAATGGTATCAATGCATTGTAGCTTTGACTGCAATAAACGCAGAGTGACATTCTCCTAAATAACATAAGATGAAATCCGTTGATAAGAGACTGAACTCTTTATTTATTGTATTCTTACCTGCAGCGTACATTGCGCAGATTAGACTTCTGATAATGTGTTCATGTATTTTGATGTAGTGGTGACCTAGGGATAACATTCTGTTAGTGTTCACGGACTCCTTGAAACTCATTTCCTTGGAAACGCACTGTAACAAGATGGGATCTTCCAGAGCAACTACTTCAAAGTTATTATGGTAACAATTTGAATAAATAATTACAAAAGTAAGGCATATAATTTCACTGACCACATGTAAAGGGGTTTCGCGCTTTTATGAAAATAATTATCAAATAATTAACGCTTCGCATTCACGTAGTTCGCATTGAATAAAATTAATTTGTAAATATAAGTGTTCAAAACATATAACTCCGTTTTTTTGGCGCGATGACTACGGATAGCGAACGTGCCCATGGTTAACAATCGACAAGCGCGACAAGTGAGTCTGCGATTCAGACAGTAGGTTACACTGAGTTACACTGATGGCAGTTTCACAGCGCATCTGTACACATCGGCACACAAACATACTTTTTACAGCTCGCTTATGATTGAACTGGACTTCTATAGACAACATTCAAAATGGGGTTTGTAAAAATTTCATTCCAATGTATTCCTGGGTTTTCAGTCAATTTTATTGTCACAATTATGGTGTTATGTGATGAGCCCTGCGTTTCGTCCCGGGTCTACCTATTGGACTCGTCAGTAAGGCTTAGGTAGACCCTGCCTTATACACCAGACATCGGTTATACGCGTTCGGACGTAAATGAACCGAGCCGGTGTAGATCTTGTGCGGTGAGATGTTGGCAACCCGTGTTGCCGATGCTGCCACTCGTTCCATTCTGCTTTTGTTCCCAAGCATCTATCTTTGTATATTCTTTTTCCTGACTGTACTTTAATTCATTCCAATGTATTCCTGGGTTTTCAGTCAATTTTATTGTCACAATTATGGTGTTGCCAGTATCACTACCGCTACCTTAAACACGGGGGTTCCCATGCGTTCAGTTTACCAGAAACAATCAATCGCATTTAAGTTTCAAGTTTTGTTTGAAGTTACTACTGTTATTACTACTAGTTTATAATAGAAAAAAACATTTTTGGACGATGGCCGGAATTGCAAGAAATAGTGTGTGTAGCGTTGTGCGGTGTAGTGACTGCCAATTAACTGAAACTGAATTCCAACAAATTGTGGTAGAGAGCGATTCTCTGTTAGACTTTTTTTTTATAGGCACGGAGTTTTGACTTGCCATTTTCGCTGCTCCTGCGGGACTGTGCTGTGTTCGAAAAAAACTCCGCGATCGTTTAACTTTCGTTGCCAAAAGCGGAACCCCAGAGATGGCACGTCTTGCACGACAAAATTTTCAGTTCTTAAGGGAACTTTTTTTTCAAATTCAAAGCTGCCCTTGGGCCAAGTGGCTCGGCTTGTAATGTTTTATTTGTGCTGGCCTTTTCCGCGATATGCTTTTGTTTCTAGCGAAATTAAATTAAGTAAGGTGACCATTGCCGATTGGTTTTCCTTTATCAGGGAAGTTTTTATTTATTGGGCAGATGAAAATTCTTCTCAGATTGGCGGAGAAGGTGAAATCGTCGAAATAGACGAGGCCAAAGTGGGAAAAAGAAAATATAACGGAGGCCGTGTTATCCCAGGACAGTGGATTTTTGGGGCATCCAACGAGGCAATGGGAACTTTTTGTTGTTCCCGTTGAAAATCGAAATACGCAAACTCTCTTAGAGATTATTCGCGAAAAAATTAGGCCGGGAACAATAATTGTGAGTGATTGTTGGAGAGCCTATGACTGCCTTGGTGAGGAGGGCTATATCCATCTGAGCGTAAACCATTCCCTGAATTTCGTGGATCCAGAGACTGGTGCTCATACTCAGAATATTGAGCGACGGTGGAGGGAAGTGCGGAATTTGATTCCTAGGTTTGGCAGGAAAAAAGAACATTTTTACGGCTATTTATGTGAAGCATTGTTTATGATGCGTTACCCCAATCATACGCAACGATTTCATGCTTTTTGGGACACTTTTTGGATCGCTCGGATGTATCCTCCAGTTAACCATTCATAAGCATTTTTCCTTCTGCAGCACCAATTTCTTTTCTATTTCTTTATCTTCATCCAATTTTACCTATGTTTTACCTATATTTCTTTAAGTTCACTAATTTCAAGGTTGATTTTGCATTTCCTTTTATTTTATATCTTATTTGCGCCGTGTCTTTCCAAATAAATTATTTTTTTGGATTTTTGTTTCTATTGGAAATACCACATAAATCTTTTTGTTGCTCATATTATTAACACCGATTCGAAAGTTTTTTTGGAACACAGCGGGTGTTGTCCATTAGCACCATATTTAAGTTCTCTTCATCGGGTTAACAAATTTCACGCTGAAGTAATTTATGTTGCTAGATAAATCGAACGTGGGAAAAATAGTTAAGCTCAACCGAAATATACCCATAAATTTTAGAAAACACGTTCCTATAATAATGTAATAGTTTCTTCCGTGTTTTGGGATATTGCTTTCCTTCACTGACACTGCGCTTCTTTTCCCTCTAAGGACGTACTTCTGGTAAGTTGTTAATTTTTAATTTATTACATTTTTGGTTGAGATTTTGTACTTTAGTGGCAGTTTGGCAACGCGGCTGAGCAGCCTCGATTTATCGGCAGCGCGTAGGCCACGACTGCGCGAAGGCACCGAAAAGAAGACCGTGTTCTTTACAATTACCGCCATTTGTCTTTAACTTAATCTACTACATTAAAAAAACACAAAGCACACACATCCTCTGATAGTCACTTTGTCTGTAATACTACAGTACATCGGTTTGACATGTACTCTGTCACAAATTCTTGCCTTCTAAACCAGTTCGAATGGTTTAGTTCTTTTGAGTCTTCTCTGTATTTCCGCATTATCCAGGAGCTTGAGTGCCTCAAGATTCACATGCTGATGGAGTCGCTGTTCATGATTCTGTGCATACTTTTTGATGACGTTATCTACTGTTTCTACACCCAAGTCTTTATATAGATTTTCATTTCTGATATAGCATGGTGCATCAACGATACTACTTCTTCTTCCTCGTACGTTAGGACTCAGAGTCCTGTGTTTTTCTTCAACTTCCTAGTCCTGGGATGCTGATGTCCAGCTTTCGTACCATCGCTTCGGTGGTCTTCCTGGGAATCTTGAGCTGTTAGGTTTTTGGTCTTTGACGATTTTTGCCATTCGGTCGTCGGCCATTCTCTCTACATGGTCTCTCCACGCTCTTCTCCTTGCTCTGGTCCATCTTACAACATCCGAAACCTTACAGGTATCTCTAATTTCTTCACTCCTTTTCATATCGTATAGTGTGTGTCCTGTTATGGATCTTAGGACTCGCATTTCTGTTGTTCTTAGCAAGCGTTTGGTTGTTGTGTGACGATGCTACGAACTACTTTATTCTGGAAGCGCTGAATGATGTTTCTATGGCTCTGTTTGATGCAGCCCCAAAGTTGCACACCATAAGTCCACACTGGCTTGAGGACTTGATTATATAACAATAGCTTGTTATACACTGTGAGAGCTGAGTTTCTACCCAATAGCCAGTACATCTTTCTGTACTTTGGATTCAGTTCTTCCTGTTTCTTCTTGACGTGTGGTTTCCATCTGACTTTTGTATCGAGGGTTATGCCTAGATATTTAGCTGTATTCCCATATGGTGCAATCTTGTCATTAATATATACTGATTTGTAGTCTATACGTTTGTTGGTGAAGTCGATAGGGACCGATTTCTTTTCTTTTAATTTGATGCGATATTTCAGGGTCCAACGTTGAACCTCATCTATAGCTGCTTGGAGTTTTTCAGTATATTATATATTGTTGGGCAGAAAGACCGATAGGTCGATAGCCTTTTTTAGAAATAAAGATGTTTACTACTACTATATATTGCTGTCGCCTATCGCTAGGATTGCAGTGTCATCGGCGAATGTAGCAACAACATTTTGATCAGCAACAGTAGCTTGATATTCTTCTTCAACCCCACTCACACTGACTTCATCAGAGCCTACTGGGAGATCCGATGTGTATAGTAGATAAATATTCTTTTCCTGACTGTACTTTTTAATTCATTCCAATGTATTCCTGGGCTTCAGTCAATTTCATTGTCACAATTATGGTGTTATGTGTGTAATTTGGACGAAACGCATGGCTCATCACATAACACCATAATTGTGACAATGAAATTGACTGAAGCCCAGGAATACATTGGAATAGTAGATAAAGAATTGCTCCCAATACACTGCCCTGTGGAACCCCTGCTTGAATTTCTTTTATATCAGAGTAAGCATTGTCTTGTCTGACTCTGAAGTACCTCTCAGTTACGTAAGATTGCAATATTTGTGAGTATTGAACCGGAAGCAACTTTTCAAGTTTATGGATCAAATCTTCGTGTTTGGACTTTATCGAAAGCCTGTGCAACATCCAGGAATATAGCTGAGCAAATTTTCTTCTCTTCTAGCGAATTTTCTATAGTATTGACAATTCTATGACTTGATCAATTGTACAGTGTTGATTCCTGAAACCGCACTGACGATCCGGGATAATCTGTTGAGCTTCAATTATTGGTTTTAGTCTTCTCAATAGAAGTTTTTCAAATAGCTTGGACATAACTGGTAGTAGTGATATTGGACGATATGACATTGCTTCATGGGGTGGTTTTCCAGGTTTTGGAATCATGATCACTTCTGCCACCTTCCATAACTGTGGGATGCACTGAAGTCGAAATGAGGCATTGATCAGGTTGGTGAGCTTAATCAATGCTTTTTTCGGTAATTCTTTGAGGATCTGTCCTGTGATTAAATCGAATCCAGGAGCTTTTTTCGAATTTATATTAGTTTTTATTTCTTTAATTACTTCAGTCAGAGTGACAAACGGGATTTCTCCTTCTTCCTACTGTGTAATACATGGCATGTTTCTGCGTCATCCACTGCATTAGGTTGAAATATTTCCTAAAGGTGTTCTGCAAATCTTCTAGCTTTTGCTCATTGTTTTTAGCCCAACTCTCGTCTGCATTTCTAATTGGGGGTGCGTGCATGATTGGTCTTTTCAGGTTTTTGGTAGTTTTCCATAGCGAATATTTTATACTAGAATCATTATTAAGTTTCCGTAGGAACTCGCCAATGGTATCGTTCTTTATCTGTTTAATCTCTCGTCTCAGCTGAGATGTAAGATTATTTAGTCTAGTTTTGTCCTGCGGGGATCCGGACTATTGCCATTTTTTCCTTGCTGTTCTTTTTTCCGATAATAATTTCAGAATTTCTTTAGGATAGTTATTTCCTTCCAGCTTCCTTTTAATTTCTCGTGTGTTTTTCCATGCTGAATGTTGGATATCAGCTATTAGTTTTTCCACCTCGAAGTCTAACTGTTCTGGAGTACGCACCGGGACTGCCAAATTAACTCGTTCTTCCAATGTTGTTCTAAAACCCTTCCAGTCAGTCCTTTTATTAGCTAGACAGTGATTGTTTGGCTTTGAAATGATATGTTCGCTCAGAGTCAAAACAATCGGTGAATGATCCGAATTAAGCTCCAGGCTGTCTTCAATTTTCATATAATTGCTTGATACATTTTTAATTATATAAAAGTCTATCAGGTCAGGAATTTTTTCTGGATCGGTAGGCCAGTATGTAGGTTTGCCCGTTGAAACGACTTAACATCCACAGCTTTGGACCGCTCTTAGCAAATCTCTTCCTTTAGTTGTAATTAGTCTGGATCCCCAGTGCGTATGTTTCGCATTGTAGGCCTATTATAAATCGATTTTCTAGATTTTTGAAGAGTTCTTCATATCTTCCACATTTGATGTTGTGTTTTGGAGGACTATACACACTAGCCAACGTAATGTTACCATTCTTAGTTATAATTTTCACTATCATTGCTTGTATGTCTTCTGCTTCAAATTTATTTTCCTCATAATGGCAAATATTTTCTTTGATTATTACCGCACTTCCTCCTGTCGCTGTGTTTTCTGGATGAATTGCGTGGTAAACTGTATATCCTTTAAATTTAATAAATGATTGCCTTGTGAAAGTGTTTCTGATATTAAACAAACTTCGATCTTATTTATGTCAAGGATTGTTTGGAGCTCTTGTTGATGCTTTAGCAATCCATTTGCATTACAAGTCATAATTCTAATTGTACTATACATTATGGTGTTTTAAAACTTTTGAGTATACATTTCTATATCTATAGTATCTTCCTCAAGTTTTTTAATTCTGCGGTTGACACTCAGAACTGTATCTTCCATTTGAGTGATTTTGTTTAATATAAGCTGTAATGTTTCGTCATTATTACTTCCCTGAGACTTTGTTGTTTTCTTTGTGCCTAGATCCTGATTGTGGCTTTCATTTCTCCTTTGTTCCTTTTGTTCAACTTTTTCTTTAATGACATTTGTTGGGCTGGTTTTTATAGCTTTCTTGTTTTTGATTTTTTGAAACTCTTTCGCGACTGCACATCCTCGATAGTTGGCAGGGTGTTCTTCTCCACAGTTTACACATTTCAGTTTTTGGTTTTGAGGTTTTCGGCAATCGCTTGTTACGTGTTTGCCTGCACATTTTACGCATCTTGACTCTTTCGCACAAAATTTTTGTGTGTCCAAACGTTTGACATTTCTTACATTGAGGAATTAATTGGGATGCTTGTATTGGTACAATTTCTACTTTACTGCCCAATATGTGAGTTATTTTATATATTTCACCTATGTCTTCCTCATTGGCAAATGTTAGCATGAACATATTTAATGGAGATTTTTCTTTCCATGACATCTTGTTATTGACCTCAATGATTTTAAAGCCCTTGTTTAATAGGTGTGTTTTGATATTTTCTGGATTACAAGAGCTATGCAAGTTTTTTGGCATTACCCTAATTGGTCTTGTTTGTTTTCATAGGTGTGAAACAATATACCTGCTTTTCCCAGTAATTTTACCATTTCTCTGTAGCAGTCAGAGTTGGTACAGTTAATTTTTGCAGTATTTTTACCAGTAAGTTTTATTTGGAAGGATTCTTCCTTGATTTTTTCTATAATTCTTTTATATAGCTCCTCATATGATCTTACCTCATGTATCATGATTGGTGGGGGGCTTTAATACTTTTTTAGTTTTTGTTTCGTTGTTTCTTGGGGGAGTGGCATCTGTTTTTCTGGCTGACTGTTCATCTGGCGGCGTTTTTTGGTGTTGTGCTTCGTTCTTATCCATTCAGTTTCTTTGGCCAGCTCTTCCTCGTCTGTGTGATATTCATCTTCACATGGCTGAGCTATTGCTTTCGATGCTGATGGCGATTGTGATGCCGATTGTCCGGTGCTCGCCGCAACGAAATTAATATATTCGTAGCGTTTGGTGGTAGGCATTTTATTTACCAGACTTGTTTTGTCTTTACGAGTCTGTTCCCTTTCCAATTCTTTTTTCTCAAGGCATGGGACCTTTAATTCTAGCTGGTCGATTTTACCTTCTAGAGTTTTATTGACTGCAAGGGTTTGCTGCAATACCTCCCACAAATATAATTCATTTTCGGTTTTTAACTGTTGCTGTGTAAGTGCAACTTTATTTGTTATTGTTGTCATCTTCCGATGGTTGTTGCTGATCTTTATATCGTTTTGATAATTTTGTGTTTTGTTGTAATTGTGTGTTTTGTTGATGTTTTGTCACACGATTGCTTGACGGCCTTGACCGCATTACCACCTCGTATGTGGAATGGTATTTAATCGATGTATGCTTCCAACTGTAAACAACACTATCACCGCGACCAGAACACGTCTACTCACATCGACAGCTGTATGTATACTAAAAATGAAAAAAAAAAACTGGAAAGAATACATGCGTAAATACATATTTAGATGTCATAAGAACTTGTAAAGCATGTTAACCAATTAAAATGTCCTCACTTATGAAAGGACGCCAGATTTTGCACCACATCAAGCACTTCTCACGGTTTTAACCATGTTTTAACAATTGTTATAATTCTGTCTACACTATTAGTTTTCTCACTGTCACTGTGTCACTTAATAATTATAAAGATTATCAAACATTTACCGTTAGGTATAAAGCATGGGTTTAAAAGCTTTCCGATTCCGACAGCGTTGACCAAAGGCGCATAAAAAAATCCATAATACAGGACACTGTAGAAACACAGGTAGAAAAATGCCAGAAATGTTGTTTTATGACATAGGAAGAGTATAGAGATATAGACAACATTGAAGAAAAAGTTGGCACATACGCATATAAAACAGGATCAGAGGACTGTCTAACACCCCCCACTTTTTGGCATCAAATATTTCTCATCATAAGCAGTATATTGTAAAAGTATATGCACACAAACCGTAATTGACAAGCTAAATTTCGAAACGAAGTTTTTGTCGCCCCCTGTGTTCGAAGCGCGAAACTTGAAATGTTTGGGATGATAGCATTTTATCCAATAATTGTTTTCTGATGATTGCATTCACGAAGTTTTATCAGGCCGAAAACTGCAAGTTTCAAAAACAGTTATCAGCCTGATAAATATATCATGTGAATAAAAGAAAACGTATGTATTCTGCAAAACGGCATGGTGGTGCCATCTAAAACCAAACCGTAAAACGTAGAACAGCATCTCAGTTTACCCGTATTCAGTTACAGTTCTAAGGGGAATTAATACGCTGTGAAAGCGCCATTGAACCAGTTTCAACGCAGTGTTACCCATGCCTATTCTCGATAACAATACCGCTTTCCACAAAAAAAAACTGTTGAGCTGCTCGAGTCGCTAGAACGATTCTATTTTTGATGCATCGTCAGTACAGGACAGGCCCATATCAGTCAATTGAACGAACGGCACTAAACGACTTTATAGTGTGCTGAACGAAAAGAGCCGGCACGCTTTTAATGAATAAGAAACCCATCACTATATGAAGCTTTTAAAAGGGACTGCAAATTGTTTACCGCAGAAATTATTTCACGTAATTCCCTTCCGAAAAAGTTGAGCGTCAAAGACCTGGTTCGATTTCAACCAAAAAATGATCGAATTTGGTGATGGGCCGATCCATAGGTGTGTGCCAAATTTTAGATCGATATTTTCAAAATGCGCTCAGAATCTAACAAGCTTTTTTCGACCCTTAATCAGCTGGTATTGCTAACAGAAATCGTTTATTTTACTGTAATAAATGTTTTATAATTTAGTTGGTAGAATTGAAAAATGGCGAAACATACAATGGACATCTAGTAAGTTGTGACAATTGGATGAACATCAACCTCAGAGAAGTAATCTGCACCTCCAGAGATGGTGACAAGTTTTGGAGAATGCCCGAATGTTACATTCGAGGCAGTACAATAAAATATTTACGAATACCTGATGAAGTTATTGATATGGTTAAGGAAGAGACTGTTACTAAGAATAGGCAATCTCGCGACCAAAAAGGAGGTCGAGGTGGTCAAAATCAAAGGAACAGACCTGCAGCTAGAGGTAAGGTTTAACTTTAGTCATGGGCAACACTGAGTTGAATCTGGTTGAATGGCACTTTCACAGCGCATTTCCCTTAGAACTGTAACTGATGCTGTTCTACGTTTTGCGGTTTGGCAGATGGCACGATCATGCCGTGTTGGCTATTATTGACATTATATGACATTCACCAAGTTTTATCAGATCGAAAACTTCAAGTTTCACAAACAGTTAACAGCCTGATAAAACTTGGTGAATGCAATTATCAGAAAACAAGATGTAGCTTTTCAATTACGGTTTGTGTGCCGATGTGGACGAATGCGCTGTGAAAGTCCCGTTCATCTTAGTATTACCCATGACAACGAACATTTTACGAACATAATAATATATATACAGGGTGAGTTTTTTTCTATGACCAGTACAGGGATCTTCGGAACTAGAGCAGTTACGAAGAATGTCAAATGGACAAAGAATTGTAGTTTTGCATGCCCTACTCGAAACCAATTTTATTTTCCTAAAATTTGACAGATGTCAAGCGATATTTGGGAAAATCTTATTTATGGTAAATTTTTAAATTACTCCTAGTTCCGTTGATATTCATTTGACAGGAAAACATTAAATAGAAAACTTAAGTGCATTTAAATTGGAATATTTGTTTTTGTAAACTTTGTTTTTTACGGCTCCCCACAAAAAGAAATCCAAAGGTGAAAGATCCGGTGATCGAAGTGGCCATAAAACAGGGAAGTTTCGTCCAATCCAAGCCCCAGGAAATGTTACGTCCAGGTGATTTCGCACTTGGGAAAAATTATGCGGAGGAGCGCCATCATGTTGAAACCATTACACATTACGCCATGTTTCTAAATCTAAGTCGTCCAACATAAAATCCAGGTTATTCCGAAGGAATTGAAGATACCGACTCTCATTTAACGTGCCTTCAAAAATACATGGTTCAAGAATTTTTGAACCTACCATTCCGCTCCAAACGTTAAACCCAAATTTAATTTGTGGTCTCCTTTGCTCAATGTGGTGGGGATTTGTTTGATTCCAAAGATGTTCATTGTGTAGATTAAACATACCACAATTTGTAAATCGAGTTTCATCGGTCCACAATATTTTATAAGGGAATTGGATGTCTTGTTAGAATTTGTTTCGGAACCATGTACAAAAATTCACACGGTGCTTTGGGAATTCCCAGATTCTGCTGCGATCTGTTGAAGTCTGAATTCTGGCTTACAATGGTCAAGACATTAACATCCACAGCTTCATTTATTACTTTATCTTCATTTCTTGGCTGCGTAAAACTTCCATTAGTGCCCAAATTGTCGTATAATCGCTTCAATGTTTTCAAGGACGGTTGACGACGGTCAAAATACCTTTCAAAATAGTAATCAGAGGTTCGTCCAGGATTTTTATCACATCTAATGTAGGTTTCAATCATGTCGCGCTTTTCTTGATTGTAATAATTCATTTTTACAATAAAACTAACTTAGATTTCTAAGTTGAATTTAAACTTGGATGTCAAGAATTGAAAGGTGATGTTATTATCTGTTGCTCTGGAAACAATGCTATGTCTTATACTATTTTCCATGGCTAAATTCGATCAACTAAATTGAAAAAGTATAAATTGTTCGCAGACACTTTATTTTAGAAAAAACCTAACGATGTGATATATCACAGAAATCGTAATAAAATGCTCTATTCGGTAAAGTAATAATCAAGTATGGTTGCCATTTTAAAAAAATTCAAATTTGTGTCATATGTCAAAAATGACTATGTTATTTTGGAGAAATGTCTTATGCCATTTTCTTTGAAATTTCCTACAAGTTTTCTATTTAATGTTTTCCTGTCAAATTAATATCAACGGAACTAGGAGTAATTTAAAAATTTACCATAAATAAGTTTTTCCCAAATATCTCTTGACAGCTGTCAAATTTTAGAAAAATAAAATTGGTATGAGTAGAGCATGCAAGACTACAATTCTTTGTCCGTTTGACCTTGTTTGTAACTGCTCTAGTTCCGTAGATCGCTGTACTGGTCACTGAAAAAAACTCACCCTGTGTATATAAGCAATAGTTTTTCATATTCTCTTATTTTTCTCGGTTATTCTTATTTTCTATTATTCTCATATTCTTCGTTATTTATTTATTTTCACTTTGCACAATGCAATGGAGTTCGTGTTGAATGTTATTTATCTTCTTCCCATGGCCACTAATATGTCTGTCGCTGACTCTTCGTTACCTCTGATCTGTATGCGGTGATGCCCTTAACATTTGTACTCATAGTTTCTGTTTTTTTTAACGAATTATTGTATATTTCAACTTTCTAGTCACTTGTAATAAGCTGCCGGGCCCCACACATTGTCTCTGCTTGGAAAAGAACAGATTTGATTATTTTTTATCAATGCTAGTGCTCCATTTCTAAGCATAATTTCTATTTTAATGCTTTCTTAGTTCTGAATCAAGCTCCGCTACTTGCATTTGGTCAAAGAAATATAAAGTTAAGATAAACTTTCGTGTTTTAACAACATTACCTTGAATGCTCGGGTCCATAACTTTCACCGCCACTGATGCTTCCGTGTAATAGTTTTCTTGATCTCAATGACTGACTCAATTTTATATACTTTTTAATTGACACCTATTTTAGATGTCATAATTAGATTTATATGAAAGCATTGTTTTAAAAAACGATTTTAATTGTAATGTTTCTTACAGGTAACTTTGGGGGTCGCTCTAACAAACCTGGAGGGCAACAAAAATTGTTCCAAAAAAATAAACCAACAAAATTGGCATAACTAACATATATTTAGTTTAATATATTTAATATTTAATTTAATATTAATTATTATTAAAATAGTCTCGTATTTCCTTTAAATTCTATTGTTCTATTTCTTCTCCATTTAGATACTAGTGCGGACAATTCTTTTAAGTTTGTTACTATGAGTAAGATGCGGAATATATGCAGTTAATGCAATCAAAATATACATAATTTTTATTTCAAATATGCGATTATATGCATTTATTTGGCCAAATATGCAATAGTATGCATTTATTTAATATGTGAAATTACTTTTAAAAACACACAAACATTGATATGATGGAAAATATTTATTTCTTAAAATGGAATTATAAAAACATTTTAATTTATAATTAAATACTTTTCAAAGTTTTCCAATAAAAATAATTGTCTCCTGTCAGTAAATATAATGTTTATACAGGGTGATTCAAAAGTGGCGTCATTCCTTTTAAGGGGTTATAGGGGCTCACTTGGAGAGTACGCGAAAAATATTGAAAATTTTTTTTTCCAAAATTTCTAGAAGACATTAACAGTTGAAATTCGAATTTCAACTTTGTTATTAAGTAGTATTTTAAAATAGGCCCATGTTTGCTTGGAAGCCTTTTGAAATACTTAACCATTCAAATAGAAAAATTACGATCTTTGCTTCAAATTACGAACATTTTTGATATTAAAAAAGACCTCTACTACAATTTTTTGATGAAAAGTCAAAGCGGCAATTATGTTTTTTGTCATTAACAGATAGTTACAGGCAAGGACACGGACCGAAACGAAATAACTATTCCGTTCCGGTTTCGGTCCAAGGCAAAATTTAAAATTTCGGTTCCGTTCCGGTTTAGAAAATAATTTCCAATTCGGTTCCGTTCCGGTTCCGTTTTTTTTTCGGTTCCAAAATCTATAAATAACAACAAACGAGGACACAGATAAAGGCTACTCTAATTAGGGATCTCACGACCTTTTTCCTTGCTTGTTGTATTATACAAGATAAAAGATGCGCAAACGATCCACTGCTTTATACGGTACTTCGGCTGGTTGTATGGGAGGGGGTAGGAGGACTCGCAACCCCAGACAATATAGATACAAAAATTAATTTAATCGTTATATTTTTGAAAAGTAATTTGTTAATGAATTTTCTGGTTTTAGCGCGTTCTTCTTTCACTCTTATTTCCGTTTAAAGATTGTTCTTCCTGGTTCATGTCTTCACACTCTTCACCATCTTTTGAGGAGTTGATTTTGTCCAAAATTCCAATTTCAAATGTTTCGTTGTTGGTGATCGAAGAACTAAAATAATTCAACTTAAAAAAGAATTTTAAAAATAGTGTATAAACTTACGGTGTTCTTACGAATGAAAAGTCGGTTGGTCCTCACAAATAATTGTTCCTCTAAAATTTTTCTTTAATATTTCACCTCGAAGTCGGCAACAAAAAATTGAGTCCTGCGAATAACCTCTCAACTCTAACTTGAGTTGCCGGTACGTTTAACAATACTTGAGCAAGTATGTATAACTCGAGATTAAGCTCATTCTTTTTCTTCCAGAAATCAAAAATCGTTTCATTTTTCGGTAAGCGTATGCGGCTTTGTTCCACTTTATAGGAATTTAAGATATTTTCAATTTTGTTAAGGGCTACAAGCGAACCTTGTGAAGAAAATTCGTGCAAATTAATTCCTTTTAAAAATTTTTGCTCAGAATTTTTATGTCTCAAAAAGGCTTCCATTTCATCGCTTGATGAAGAACTAGATGATTCCGTTTCCATATCGTGTTGGTGAGGGTCAGATTTAGAATTAGAAGAATTGCACTCTTTTAAGAACATCAGTCGCTAGTCGATAACGACTTTAAATGTGATTTTGCTCTTTCTACTTGATTGTCGTGTAAAACTACCTTATATCAAAAAAATGATATTTTATGATTTATACAAGATCTTGTGATTTGGGACAACTAGCCGGAAAGAACAGCGCTTATATTTTCTCCCTTTGACGGCGTCGCGGCGCCGACTATTAAAACGATTGCAGGAACTAACTAAAAGAAGTGCCCATCTTTTGTCGGCACATTAACAGTGACACTGCGGCTCACTAAAACATAGAAACGTATTTTTATATTCATTTGCAGGAGGGTAAATTATTATTTTCATTTGTTTGTAAAATTTACAGCAATTTCTTTCAAAGGTTACAAGCAGAACCGAAAAAAAAACGAAATATTCTATTTCGGTTCCGGTTCAGCACCTAACAATGTTTTAATATAAAATATGGGTTCGGGTTCCGGTTCAAAAAAGAAACGGTTCCGTTCCGCTTTTGGGTCCATATCGGTTCCGGTCCGGGTCCCTGGTTACAGTTAGATAGCCTTTGTCAATAATAACAAGTATTTGTCAATCTGTGACTTACTTTGAAGCTCCTTTCACAAAACTTACACCAACATCGAATTTGCGGATATGTGATTAGTTATGGGAAAATGTCACACTACCATAGCAGAAGGTATAAGACCTTACACCAGCAAAGGGCTAGAAACAGTGGACGATTGGCTCCAGGAATTGACGCAGATTGTGAACGATCTAGAGGTGCTCGGGTTCCAGACACAGAGGCACAGGTAATGGAGATAATTGCAGCAGAGCCTTCCAGGAGTGCTCGGAGCATCGCACAACCACTGACACTTTACCAGGCTCCGGATAATTATCCCTATAACTCCCCAGAGGAAGGGCCACATTCCTATCATGTATGTAAGGTATACAGGACGCATTAAATCTCTAATCTTCCGAACACCGGTACAAATTGAGCAGGAGTTAATTTACCGAATACGAGAAGCTGATCAAAAGGTGATCCCAGACTGCGGCGAAGAGCGCGCTATAAAGTGATTGGGGACAAACATGTCTGGGGTTAAACGGGCAGAACTTCGTCAACCTCTTGTGATTTAACAACTTAATTGCATTTTATTTGATTAATATTAATCATTGATACATAACCTTACACAGGAGATGTTTGTTTACATGTGAGGCGAGTTTAGGTATATCACTCATCTGCCCCAAAAAGGATGGCAGCACTGACGGCAAATTGACAGAGTTATCCTAACCTCAAAATATTTCTATTGCTTTCTCTTTCTTTGTTTTATGTTTATCCATGGTTACTACAATTTTCAATAATTAAGAAGTAACAGGTATTTACTTAATGTTAATTAGGCAGGTGAAAGATTAAAAGTGGAAATCCTAGGAATAAGCGAAATGCGATGGGCGGGCGCCAGTTTCTATGACACTGACGACCACCGAATATATTACTCTTGAAGCACGAATGGAGAGTATGAACATGGAGTGGGAATTTTATTAAACAAGTCAGTTGCTAGATCTGTCACAAAATTTGCTCCAATATCTGAAAGAATTATGTTATTTCAGTTAAAGTCAACACCAACCAACATAAATATAATTCAAGTATATGCGCCAACAACACAACACTGTAATGGGAAGTGCAAGAATTCTATTCCCAAATTAGAAACATATTGAAGGAAGCCCAAACAAGAACTAATAATAACTAGCCGGAAACTATGGGAGATTTTAATGCAAAAATTGGAAAGGGACGGATAGGAGATATCAAAGGACCATATGGGCTCGGGGGAGGAACTATAGAGGAGGCTTGCTTGGTCTATTTGCAGAAGAGCAAGAATTTATGATAACAAACACATGATTCAAACTCCCAGCTCGGAGGTTATATACCTGGAGATCACCTCGCGACAGGACGGATTATGTAATTAGAAACCAGATCAACTTCATACTTGTAAACAAAAGATACCGAAATAGATGTAAGTCAGTAAAAGCCTATCCAGGAGCTGACATACACTCCGATCATAATCCCCTTGTCGGTGTATTCAAGATAAAGATGAAGAGACTAAAGAAGAGTAACGTACGTAAGCATGATCTGTGGAAACTAAAAAGAACCATTAATAAATCAACAAGTAAAAACCGACCTAAATAACGAAATCAAATCCCTGTCAGACCCGAGCCATGAAGACCAATTAAGTAAACTCAGCACGACAATTAAGAACATCAAAGACGACTGGTTACAATCTGATAAAATGAAAAAGAAATCCTGGATGACCGACGAGGTTCTGCAGTTAATGGAACAACGAAGAAAAAAGAAAGGCGATGACAGCGCATACAACAGCATAAACTAAATCATTAAAGTAAAGGTCCGTCAAGCCAAGGAAAGAGACATCAAGGAAAAGTGTACTGAAATAGAAACACTGCAGGCAAGGCACGATACTTTCAAGGTATACCGTAAGGTTAAAGAGTTAACTGGGAAGTCTAAATGTAAACATGAGACCACCCTAACTAACAACGAAGGAAAACCTATAACTAATGTTGCTGACTTGAAAAACATGGAAATCATACATAGAACAACTTTTTGATACAAGACACGAACCTCCTAAAGTAAATGATGATACAGGTCCAGATATCCTCATTGACGAGGTCAGAGCAGCAATAAAGTCCATGAAGGAAAAAAAATCTCCAGGACCCGATAACATAAATATAGAGTTCTTGAAACTTTTTGATGAAGGCAGCATGAGGGGGTTAACAAATGTGTTTAATAAGATATACAGTTTTGGTAGGATTCCGCACCAGTGGCTCACATCGGAGTTCATCACCTTGCCTAAAAAATCAGGAGCTAAAAAGTGCGAAGACCTTAGAACAATAAGTCTGATGAGCCATCTACTGAAACTATTTCGGAAAATCATACACAGAAGAATCTACAGGATTTGTGAAGAACAAATAGCACCTACACAGTTTGGTTTCAGAGATGCAGTAGGAACACGAGAGACCATATATAGCATCCAAGTTTTATTTCAACGATGCAGAGATATGAACTGTGAAGTGTTTGCATGCTTTGTTGACTACCAGAAGGCTTTTGACAGAGTAACACATCGAAAAATGGTAGAAATTCTGAAAGATGTAGGCTTGGATGGAAGGGACATCAGCATAGTAGTCAACCTATAGTGGAATCAATCAGCTTTTGTCAGGATCGGAAATGAGACAACAGAGGAAATGGAGATACTGAGGGGTGTAAGGCAGGGCTGCGTTCTCTCGCCATTATTGTTTAATATTTATTCAGAATTCATATTTAGAGAAGCATTAGAACACAGATTCAGGAATATCCCTGAATGGAGAAAGAGTGAACAATATTCGTTATGCAGACGATACGGTCGTTTTTGCTGACAGCATAGAGGGGTTGCAAAATCTCATGAATAGAATAACAGAGTGCAGTCAACTATATGGCCTGGACATTAATATTAAAAAGACAAAACTAAAGATTATAAGCAAAGACAACATCAATAACTGTCAGCTTATAATCAACCAAAAACCGATAGAACGCATGAGCAGTATTACTTAACTCGGCACTCTGGTGAACGAGCAATGGGATCATTCACAGGAAATAAGAAGCAGAATTGAAAAGGCCAAGACTGCATTTAGCAAGATGAGACATCTGTTCACAAGCCATCACATAACATTACACACCAAGATAAGACTTCTGCGCTGTTACGTGTTGTCTGTCCTGATTTACGGGGTGGAAGCATGGACGCTTACTGAAGCCACAACGAAGAAATTGGAAGCATTCGAGTTATGGTTATATCGAACAAACAAATATCTAGGTTCTCAGCAGAATGGGCAAGGAAAGGGAAGTGGTTGATACTGTGAAGGAACGAAAGTTCCAATATTTAGGACACGTTATGAGAAATGAAAATAGATTTCACTTATTGCAGACTATCTTGCAAGGAAAAGTACTAGGAAAGCGAAATGTGGGTAGAAGACGAATCTCATGGTTAAAAAACCAGAACAGTTCAGAACCTGGTTTGGTATGAGTACAACTGAGTTGTTCCGGGCTGCAGTGAATAAAGTTAAGATAGCCTGTATGATAGCCAACATCCGAAACGGATAGGAACTATAAGAAGAAGAATTAGGCAGATTACCTTGAAAAGCATCGTTGCCGTAATTCTGATCTAGTTTTTGGCAAATCTCAGTTTTTGATAAGAATTAATTTTTTTTACTATTTTTCCTGTACTCTCAAAACACCCCCAGAGGAATGGCACCACTTTTGAATCACCCTGTATATAGAAAAGGTTCTTTCAACATCTAGCGATTTAATAGGAGCAATTTGGGTAGCAAGATATAAAGCCAAGGTGTAATTGCGTTGGATGATTTACCAACAAAAATACTGTTTACAGACTCTAAAGATTTGAAACCTTCATTCTTTTCTACAGTAGCATCTATTTTTTTTTGTAACTGACTCCTACATCTCCGGGCACCTTTTTACATTGAGCGGAAAATGCTTGAACAAAATTAATCGCTTCACTTAAACTCAAATTCCTACTTTCTAATGAAACTACTATATCTGGTATAAAACTAAAATTAATTTTAATAAAAGCAAGATGCTTGCCTACATCCGCATTTTTCACCATTAATTGACTTTGCGAGTTGTCTTCTATATCTAAAATTAATTCCTTAATAGCTTCGAAATGTTCTGCGTAGAATATCGCGGCTTTAATCCATGTTCCCCACCGGGTAATTACGGGTTCCAGAGGTAAACTTACGCCTGGCAATCACTCCTTATATAGCTGCACTCTTAGAGGTGCCTTTAAAAATACTCTTTTTTACGTTTGAAATTAGTTTGTTTACCAACGGATATTCAGTTCTGATGGTTTCTGCAACTCTGTTTATTCCATGTAGAAGACAAGTGACATGCACCATGCTAGGATAAAATATTTTTATGTTTTGGCCCACTTTTACCATATACGGTGCTGCATCAGACCAAAACGCCAAAAACTTTTCTGCTGGTATTGCATTTGGCAAGAACAATTCTAATAACGATGATTTGATGACTCTTTTGAAAAAAATTAATAGGCTTTACTTGGATTATCTTCTAAGGCTCCAATCATAAGATGTGCGATATATCGACCACAAGCATCTGTGCTTTCATCAACAGTAATATAAAAAGTATGATTGTGCAGAGCAACTCTAATTTCCTGTATTACCGTTTTATATACTGTATTCACATCCTTCTTAGTTATGGTAGATTCATCAGGGATGTTTTTGTTACAATATTTTTCAAAAAAATTTTTGAATTGGGTATTTGAAGCTTTTTTAAAGGAATATTCGCCGCGACTAAAACTTTGCATAAGTCTTGATGAAACACCTCCGCTTCATTTATTGTTTTGTCTCCGACATTTTGAAATGTTGTTTTCACGGACTGCTGAACGGGACAAGGTTTAATCTTTTGCAACTTCGCTTTATGCAAAGATGTTTTCAAATTTTGATCCACTTGGAACTTCTTTTCACAGACAATCTGTAACAAAAAATCATTTAACTTCTGGTGAGTGGTTCAAACAAAAAAATTTGAAATTTTGATGTTCAAACTGGATGTTAATCGATAAAGGATAAAAAGTTGAGATCTGATAGTTTTGCTCGAACTTTTACAGATTTTTTTATACTGGTTGTCATAATATAAAAAAATTTAAACTTTAATTTTCAGCTATCTCAAAATTTATCCGTTTTTAAAAATAAACCAGTAGCGATTAAAAAATTATAGGTACTTACGATTTTCCCACAAACTTTGCAAAATACTTTATGTCCACTAAGCTCCAACTCAGTAATATTTTAATATTAATTAGTAAACGTTTTTGGCGTTTTAGACATTTTGAAATCAAATAAATATTATCAAAACACTATTTTCACAATGAACTCTATCGACAAACTGAACTGAGCAGTCGACGGCATCTTTGTTTTTCATAGGCGGTGTCCGAGTGCAAAGATGCCGCCGACTTAAAAGACGACGCGCTGGTTTTTTATTGACGAGACATTCCAAGGCAGTTTACGCTCGCCGCTGGAATTTCCATCATATTTTATTAAGATGGAAAGAAAAACCTCCAAACATGCACACATATACAGATTTTTTAGATATATGCAATTTTTCATGAAATTGCATATATTCCGCCCTCTACTCATGAGCAATTCCAGGAGAGCTTATTTCATATTGGAAAAGTTTCGGTGAAATTCGTATCTTACACGGCGAGTGCTACTTTTTCAAAATACATAGTTTGAATACAAAATTTTAGTTTTTCTGAGGTAAAATACTTTTACCCAGTTAATTAAATAAATAACCTCGGGATTAAAACACGATTGCAACGTGAAAATTAAAAAAACAGTTCAGATCTCTATTTGACTTAGCTCAAATCTGGCTGTTAACACAATCAACAAATGCGGAATTTATCGTGAAGAATGCGCCCATTTGTTATATTATAGACCATACAGTGACTCGATAATACTAAAGGGCTCTGCACATTCTCAGGTACGTATATTGTTCGACCCGAAGATTGATGGTTCCACAAAATATTATTAAATGGTTTATTTATGGACTAGTTCATTTTGCCAGACACAGATCGTATGAGGCACATCAATAATGCGAACGCTTCTGATTGACTTCTTGGGTCTCCGCCATTTTTAGTCGATTTGTGAAAGTGCATGTGTGTGTTTCTTATGGTGTTGAAATTTTAGTGAGTCTTCGTCATCAACCCCCCGAGGTCTTCCTTCTCCAGCAAGTATTCCAGGCAATCTTCCTTCAGAATAGGTGTTGTGCACAGCCGTGAAAACGCGAAATCCAGGTTGATTTAGAAATGGAAATCGTTCTAGGTAGGGTAGTGATGTATTATTCGCAATCACCACAGATAAAATGCTTTCCTGCAAATTATCGAGAGGTGTACCGCACAAATGGCCTAATAATTATAACGCAAAATATTAAAACAACGACTGTGTTACAATGAAACGCACAGTTGAAGGGTTAACAAACAACTAACTTCTTTATTCGCAAAGAGTCACTCTATATTGACAATGCGCCACTTACATGGTAAGCAACTTAAACTGAAATATTTGGTACAATCCAATAGAGTTTTTTAACACCCCCACTGCCGGTTTGGGTTGTTGGAGTTGGGATTTTAGTTTTGAGTTGGTTTACTGGAAAATATCGAATTGGAAAGACCGATCTTCTGCGTGGCACTCATTCAAATGAATTTTGAATTCTGTTTCTTTTACTAAATATACCGAGCAAATATTACATTTATTATCTTATATTTTTCATCTTATCACTATCTTCTTGCACGTTTTCGCAGCGTGTACATGTGGAGCGCATTGAACGCTAATTTGATTGTTAGTAGCATTTTCTTCAACCGTTACCAGCGCAGACAACTCATCTTGTTCGATTTTAATTTTTGTCTTTACTTGAATACAAATGTCTGGTTTCATATCAATTGTGTATCTGAAAGTAAAAATACATAAGCAAAAGCAATTCAAGAGTAGTAGTAGTAGTAAACATCTTTATTTCTAAAAAAGGCTATCGACCTATCGGTCTTTCTGCCCTTGTTTAATACATGTAGTCTTAATCTAAATAAAAAACAAATATGAAAATTCTCTTATTCTAGGTTAACAATACTATTAAATAAATAAGATTTCAGTGGCAAGAAGAAATTATTTTATTGTCCACTAGTCCGTAGCGTTTGTAAGTGTTCGAGTAGCGTTAATGTAGGGAAACGGAAGCGGGATTGTCTGGTTGGTCTTGTAAGACAAAGGGGATTCAGTATGGTCCAGTTGTAGGGGTTGTTTGTCCATTTTGTCTGTAGCTGTATGAGTCTTTCCGAGATCTTTGTCATGATGGTGCGTTCGTATAGTAGTTGGGTGGGGGGGTTGTGTAGTGGGTTTTGGGGGTATCTTATTCGTGTTATTAGTCTTAGTGCAATTTGTTCTGTTGTTTGTGCATAACGTTTTGTCCTTTCTGTTCCGTTGGTCATGAGTATATGTCCAAAGTCTAGCAAGGGTCTACAAATAGCTTTATATATTTTGGTGGCGGTGTTTGTGCTAATTCCTCTGTCTTTGTAGGTTAGTGATCGGAAGTGTTTTGTTCTCTTTATTGTTTCTGCCCTGATGTTTCGTATGTGTTTAGTGAATTTAAGTTTGTGGTCAATTGTGATTCCAAGGTATTTTACGTCGTTTTTTGATTGTGTCGTTTGGTCGTCTGCAGTTATTGTAGGGGAGTCAGCGTTGAGTCTGTGGTTTGTGAGCAGAAGTTGGTTTTTTGACGCGTTTGGTGTTAGTCTCCATTTATAAAACCATGTCATTGTGTTGTTTGTTAGTGTTTGGAGTCTTTGCGCTGCTCTCTCAGTAGTTTTGTCATGTACAATAAGTGCCGTGTCGTCTGCGTATTGTAATATGTATGCCGATCTGTCGATTTGATTTTTGTCTGGTAAGTTGTAATTGTATATGTCATGGCAGTATATATTGTAGAGAAACGGCGAGAGCGGGGATCCTTGAGGGAGCCCTTGTTCAGGGGAAAAAGAAAATGACAGTGTTTTGTCAATTCGTACTTGTAGTTGTCTGTTTTCTAGTAAGTTCTTTATGGTGTGTAGTAGATATGTTGGTGTGTGTAGTTTGTATAGTTTGTATAGTAAGCCTCTATGCCAGACACTGTCAAAAGCCTTGTTAATGTCCATAAACAGGCAAGCTGTCTTTCTGTCAGTTAGGTGGGTAGTTTGTACATTGTTGGCCAAAATAAAGAGCGGATGAACAGTCGAGTGATGCTGTTTGAAACCAAATTGGTAGGTAGGTATATACTTTCCGATCACTTTTTCAAGCCGCTGCTTCATTATGCGTTCAAAAATCTTGCCCAGTACTGGAAGCAGTGTAATTGGTCTGTAGTTGCTCGGCTGTGTATTGTCCAGTCCATTTTTGGGTATAGCGATTATTAAGCCGTTTTTCCATGTTTCTGGGATTCTGCCATTTGTGATGCAGTTGTTCAATTCAGTTAGGATCAGTTTGTGTGTTTCTTGAGTTAGGCTTTTCAAGACTTTTGCCTTAATTGTATCTTTCCCCGGTGCAGTGTTCTTGATGTGCGCTAGGGCTTCATCGTACTCTATGTCTGTGATCAGTGTGCAGGCATAGTTTGGTGAGTTGTTAAAATAGTTCAAGTACCAGTCGTTGATCAAGTTCCAGTTGTCATTGTCGAAGTTAGGGTTTGTCGATATGCTGAAGGCCCTTTGATAGTGTCTGGCGAATGCGTCCGCTTTCTCTTTGTCTGTGTAGCGTTCTATTCCGTTTTCGTCAATTGTGTCAGTAGTGCCAGTCTTCCTGTATTGCGCCAGGTTCTTAATTTTTCGCCAGTATGTTTTGCCTTTGTCCTTCTGTATTTCTTTACATGTTTCTAGCCATTTGCCTTGTCGGTATTGTCCAATCAGAGTTTTAATGTTTCTGTTAAGTTGGTTCATTGTCTTTTTTAGGTCGTTATTTTGAGTGTTTGTATATAGTCTGTACAGTTCTCTCTTATGTTTTATTAGTCTCAGTATGTATTTGGGTAGTGTATGTCGGTAGAAAGCATTTTTTATTTCCGGGCTAAATTTTCCTATGGCTAGTGAAAGTTGTTGTTGTATGGTTTCTATTGAAATGTGCTGTGCTTGTGATTGAATGTAGTCATGTGTATGTTGTTTCACTTTGTCGTGTAATAATTTGCACTAGTATGAAGATTTCGATCCTTAGTTAGGTGACATTTTATCATGAATGTAAATTACAAAAATCACACGCATAAAGAAACTTGTCTGGATGCGTTTGCAAATGGTTATCTAAATTTGAATATAACAAAGTTTTACCACAAATGCGACAGGTATACTGATTTTCTGAACGTGTGGTCAAATCCATAGTTAAGTTTGATTTACTAAAAACCGATGTCTCGCAAATGTTCCAGTTATATTGATTTACTTGCGCAGTTTTCGCAGTTTTCATAGTTTCAGTTTGAGTGTCATTCATATTACTAATAACTTCGTCTTCAAAGTTTACCAACGCACACAAGTTTTCTTCCTCAATTGTAATTTCTTCCGTTAGTTGACTGCAAAATTCTGGATCCATATCAGCCAAGAATCTAAAAAATCTACAATTAGTAAAAAGATTTATAATTTTATATTGATCAAATTAGCATAACAAATAATAAGCAAATATTTATCTGGACGGCTCATGTTTTAACCTAATCATAATGGATTTTATTTAACCATTAGTTCACATTTATTTAGTAATAAATATATTTTAGTTGACTCTATTAATTGTAACTTTTTCAACAAGTGAATCTCTTTCTATCAACTAAATGTCCTTTGAACAGCTGGTGAACTTGAATTTCCTACTGCAAAGCAGGCAATCGAAAGGTCGTTTTTCGAACAGCGTTAGTAAATTGAGGATTGAAGCTTTTCGAATGATATAATTCTTTGTCCTTCGAATGCATATGCCGATGAACTGTTAATAGGCCAGGAGATTTACGACGAAATCTTTCAAATATGGCTCTAACGTGACGTAACTTAGATGACCATTGGAATCGCTCGGGAATGGTATACCTATTGAAAATATCGAGGTGCGCCAGCTTGAAATGGTGTGCTATGTGCATAAACAACAAAAAAAGTGAAAAAAAATGCGAAAATTGCGTTTTTCTCGGAAACAATCGCATATAACTCGGTAAGAATGCATTTTACTGGAAAAATTTATACTTATTTACACAACTACAAGATTTTGTGCATCCTTTGGTACATTTACATCTGATGTCTCGTAATAAATTGTCAGGAACTAGTAAATCAGTTGTATATGTAGGTTGTAATTTATTATCCCTAACACTCCAACCCCATTGCGTCGGGTCCAACGAGTTACCGAGCTTTTATTGCACTTGATAATATGGTCTAAACTATGTTGTTTTGTAGCTTATTCAGTTCGCGGAAGCAAAGCCAAATTAAAAGCTTTCTTCGTAGAGCTACTTTAAAAACATACATTTCTTGGATCATTTAATTGTAAATTACTATTTTCAATTTCTTGTGGAGTTGCATTTGTTGTGCGCAGATTTTGTGAAGACAAACATATTCCGTTCCATATTTTACAGTTGTATTGTTTTTCTTTCGTGTTGGTATTTCGATGCCACGTTAAATTCTGTTTTAAATGTTCCCTTAAAGTTTGTGTTCGTATGCATTTGAAAAACCGACTTTCACCACTTTTCCTCAATTTAATTGGTATTTCGTGAGTCACCATTTCAGAGAAGTAATTTTTCGCTAATTTCTTCCGTGAATAGACGTATGCAGGCTCCAATAAACTGAGTATTTATTATAATTATACAGGGTGTCAATTTGAAAACTCCCCACCCTTAATATCTTTCTTGCAATTAGAAATATTAAAAATCCGAAAAATTCGAAAAACACGTCAATTTAATTTGTAAGGGGGACACTCTAAATAAATATTTTTTGCATTCTTGTTTTAACCCCCTAGGAGGGGTAGATGTCACCCTTAGAATATTAAATGGGAATGGGGGTCAAGTGGCACATCGTTTTAAAGGGCCTTCAATTCTCTTTTCAATGGGATCCTACAGTGTTGCTTTTTCGTCAGAGGTTTCCGACTAATCGCGTTTCAAATTTGCAGAAACAATTAAACTTTGCCGCATTGCGATGATGGTTTCCAGGTTGGTGTTTGCATAAAAATTATTGCAATGGCTCTCCTTGCAGTATAAATGATTAGAAGAGTAGGTGACACCGTTAAAATCGTTGAAGAGACTGTTGATCCTCTTATCACGCATGAGCTAGAAACTCAAATTGATGCAGAAGGTAATTCCGTTTTACAGGAGGATTCGTTAACATTTCAGCAGGACGGTGCTAAACCTCATTATTTTGTTCCGGTCCGATAGTGGTTAAATAAGAGATTCCCGAATAGATTGATTGGCAGAAGGGGACCAATTGAATGGCCTCCTATTGGATTGGAATTGGAAGATCACCTGATTTGGGGCATCTAAAGTTCAGTATTTATAAGACAACCTGCGGATATTGAGGGTCTTAAAAGGCTAATTGCAGCAGAATGACAATTGATAACAATTGACACTTTCACACACACACAATTTAAAGTGTCCCCCTTACAAATAAAATTGACATGTTTTTCGGATTTTTCATATTTCTAACTGCAAGAAAGATATTAAGGTGGGAATTTCAAATTGACACCCTGTATAATTATAATATATAGGGTGTCTCACTGCAATCGAATCTGCCGCTATCGACATCTGTCAAACTGTAATTATGAGAGATTTGAAAATTGGACAGTGTGCCGAAGTCATTGAGGGCAAGCGAACTAAAATATTTGCAAGATAGCCATACTTCTGGTTATACCGGAGGTAGGTATCAACTTGCCTATTTTAAATGGAACACCCTATATATTATTACATTTTTAACTTCTAGTACAAATTCTAAATATTTTTCATGTATATTATCCTATACCTAAGTCTAACCGTTTTTGATATATTTGAAATTTTATGTAGAAAATGACAGTTGTAACCACTGGAATAATTATTCATGTTTTCTATAAGGTGGCCAAAGAAAAAGACCATTGTTGGCCATCCATCGATCATCAAAAGTATTTTATAAAAAATTATTGATGAGGTAGCCACGATGTGGAGGAGCGCCATCATACTGATAAATAGCTTCCTACGAACAGCGAGCGGCAAATTGTCTAAATAGTCGATTTCCACATATTCTAAAATGTTCAAATAGCCTTCACCTACAAAGTTTATAAACACAGTTTTAAACTTTTCCACTTACCATTTAAATTTGCTTGATTAAAATGTAATGCTTCGACGCCACTATTTCTAATTGCACAATAAAAAAAACAATTAATTAAACATTAAATTGTCAGGATTCTTGAAAATGTTGCTTTCTGAACACTTGTAAATTTAAATTGCTCCAACAATGGGAATTGTGTCGATTAAAGGCACCATTTTCTTGCAAATTTAGTTTCGTCTGTCTAGATGATATTGTCCAAAAGAAGATTGTTTCCTTGCGACCAAATCATCAGAAATTCATATTCTGGCACTCTTCTTGCAAAATCAGTTTCTTTCAGATGTTAGACTATGGATAACTCGTATGGATGGAATTTATGCTTGAGTAATATTCTATGAACTGGTGATTTGGACAATCCTGACTCTAACGCAGCTTGTTTTGGAGACATTGTTGGATATGTGGCGAAATATCCCAAAATGACAATTTCAATAAAATCATTATTGACGAGAGGTTTATTTCTTTGCACCATTGCCTTGACCGCTCCAAAGTTCTTGAAATTTTCCATAATTTATTTAACAGCACAACGCGAAGGCATCAGTTTTTGTGGATATAGAGTTCTCCATCAATAATAAATAAGTTTAAAAAAATCTTCGTTTGTATAATTTAAGCGTCTGGGCATGACTACTAATTATATTGAAAAGGTAACTGACAGCTGAAAGCATTCGCTGGGCATTTTGTTGCATTAAAAATGGTCACTTCGTCATGGCAACTAATAGTGACAGCATTTAAAATAAGACGCGGCAAAATAGTCATATGAAAACATTAAATTGACGATATTTCGAAAACAACACTTTTGGGATAGACTTTGGAACTTTCCACAAAGTTACTGTTTGGGAATGCCTTTATTTGGCACTCAAAGTGGACTGTATTTTATTTATAATTATTTCGATAATCGAGTAATAATCAACAACCGTATTATAATTGCAAAGAACAACCGTTGCTACTGGTATTTCGAGATTCAATTATTTAAATTCTATTCTCAATTATTTTAATAGCACTAACGATAAACGATTTCTTAACATACTCCCCGCCTTGAAAGTCCTACTCTTTCAGCTAACCAAAAATTGCTCCCTGTTTATGTTAACAAAATCTAGGGGCAAAAATCCAAGGCCTAACTCTACTGCTAATAATTAACCTAAGCTTATAACTACCTAAGCTACTAACCTTAAACTTTTCCCTACTTATTAATTCACATCCAAAACTAATCAACTGGTAACGCACAAATCTGGCTAACGGAACGTCTTATGGTACCCTGACGAGTTTTTATGTCCACAACTCTGCACACGTTGTCCTTACCTGGATATAACTTAACTATGTGTCTCAGTTTCCAGCCTAAGATTGGTCCCGAATCATGTTTGATTCACACACTCCCTACCTTAAAATTACCTTGAGAGTTACGCTTCCATTTTACACGATTTTGAACCTCACTCAAATATTCGTTTTTCCACCTGTTCCAAAGATACCTGTTGCACAGATACATGAATACGTTGCCATTTCTTAAGCGAATTTTCTTTACATTCGGTTAAATTTAGTTCAGGAAGAACCATAAAATTTCTACCTATTATATATCAATATAAATAGGCATATCCAAACCTTAACAATTTTAACCCCCCTGGTTTTTCTGTCCTTAATGAAAAATGGACCTCTATAATCAGTTCCTACATTTGCATTTATTCCTGCCACAAATTATCCAAAATTTTTCCCTGATTGAACTTAGAAGTTGCTGAAGCCCACAGTGCATCAACCTTTTATGCTCCTGACGCAAAATTAAATCTGTTAAAATATGATCTTTTGGCAAGGGGATAGGATGTTTTTTCTCAAAAGGAACCTTAGATTGACCAATCCCCATCCTGAAGATATGGATTTAAAGACAGAATTTTACTTTTTTTAATAATTAAACGATTATTGGCCAGATCCTTATATTCTTGGGACCATCGTTGAATTTGAGTCAATCTTATCAAAATCATCAATGAATTTTCAATTTCCTCTGGGACTAAAAACTCATTAAGGTTTGTTATCCTTTTATTCGACCTATTTATTTTTAATTTTTTGATAAATCTTGTAACATAGCTTAAAACCCGTAAAATTTTATTTAAACGGGAAAATTTCTTTAATAAATTTTCTAACACGTTCTGTTCCTGATTATCAGCTGTGTTACTGCAAGATTGCTTTTCCTGTATATATTTTCCTGACTGTATTTCAACTTAATTTATAAGAAATTCCTGAGTTCCAGTCAATTTTATTGTTTATTATCTAAAATATTACAAATACGTTTCGGTGTCTTTCTCCACCATCATCAGCTTGTCTAAAATATACATTCACAGTCGTTATTAATTTAAAAACAAGAGCTCTGTTAAAATATACATACTAAAATACAAATTACAAACATATTAAAAAGCATATTAAAATTTGTTTGAATCTCTTGGGATCACAGGTGATGATATGATTCGTCCTGACTCATCATGTTCGGGAAAGACCAGAATTTATTGTTCAGAGCTTTAAATTTTACTTAAATGTTTGGCTGTTTCCACATTCACCTTTGGCAAGCCATTCAAAAATTTTTGCTTTGTCCAACATCGAACGAGAGAATAAAAAAACTGTTTATAAAATTTGGCATTTTTCTTCGCATTCTGAGGATATCACTTGGCCTGCATTTCTTCAATATACCAGGTGTTCATATTTTATATTTTCATTTAATTAGTGTATGGTATACAGAGCTAAGATTGTCTGTGTCTGATTTAAAATTCATTGCATTCTGATGTTTTTTAATTTGTATCATTTCATGGATTCTTCTCTTATTATAATTGTCTTCATTGATTAATATTTTTGTGTTATCAAAATCAAAACGATGTAACATTTGTTGTGCATGTTGTGCTAATGCTGTTCCATTTTCGTTAACCTTTCTTAAGCTTTATTTATGTTCGTATATTCTTTTCTTTAAATATTGTCCTGTTTGACCTATGTATGTGTTGTCACAGTTCAAACAGTCAATCTTGTATATTACATTAGATGTGTTTAACTTAATCACTTCTAGGCTTAAATTTTGTGAAACATTCCTTTGGTAAGTTGTTTTTAGTTTCTTCTGCTATAGTAATATTATGCGGTTTTAAAATATTTTTTATTTTTGTGTTAATTTCGGGACTTTACGGTAATGTATCAGTATGTGCTAGCATATTCAAACCAAGGTCGTTTACACTACGGCAAAGAATTTGAAGAATCCAATCACATTTATCGTCTAGCGAGAATATACGGGTCTAATTCAAACGAAAGGATGAACCCTGGGAGTTCGCAAGAATCCGAATCGGATTATGCCTCCCAGGATGGTGGCTTCAAAAAGCCACAAACAAAAAAACGTGGTAGGAAACCGAAGACGACCCAGCCAACCCAGACAACTCCCACAAAGCCAACACCTGAGGCCAAACGAATAGCGTTGGATCATCAGGCTACAACAGATAAAAACCAAATAACAAACAGCAAGACAACATCAACAATATTTCCAACGTGTTTGCAAATATTCACAGCGAACGCAATGCTGACCATCACCAGAGTCCAACTTGCAATCAGATGGGAGGAACTCAATCCCAACAACAAAGATGTAATTATCAGACAAGATAATTACTTCTTAATCAAAACCAACCAGGAGGACAAAACAACACAAATTTTACAACAACTGAAACAATAAAACATGATAACAACATTCAAACTACAAAAAAACGATAACCTCCCACTAATCCGACAACAAAGATCAAACCACCATATTACAGCCACATATTCAGTGGTTGCTACTGGAGTGGACCTTGAAATCACGGACGAAATGTTCCTAAAACAACTGGAAAAGTCCGGCCTCATAATCAGATTCTACAAAAGAATAATATCCAGAGCGAGACACAGTCTCACCTTGTTGATGAGGCTGATAACGGGCGACCTGGCGACATATGAGAAATTGATGAGCGACCGCGCAGTGCACTTCCTTGGACGCGTGTTCAGGATTGTGGAGAGTAAACCTCCTGCACCGATTCCTGCTCCATGCACCAAATGCAACTCCTTGGAACACCGGACCGAAACCTGCAAAACACCAGCTAAATGCAATAAATGTCTTGGCCCTTACTCAACATTCAGTTGCAGTTCTCCGCTTCCCGTCAAGTGCGCTGCCTGCAACTCGGACGAGCATGCCGCATGGAGCGTAAAGTGCCCGACGAGACCAACAGCACCGATCAATGGTATCCCCAATGTTAAAATTAAGTGTCTGAACAAGAAGATGTCTGAGGTGTCGGATGCGATAACTAAGGATAACAGAATACACTCACCAGTAACAACTCACGATCTCATATTAAACAAATACAAACATCAAATTAACAAGTCTACCAACACTAACAGAGAAGAATTGATAAAAAAATGCGAAAACAATTTATTGAAGATTTTGACATCGACACCTCGGTCGTCTTTTTTGGTAAACATATGTGTGTATTGATGTTCGACATGCTCCTACCTAACAAAAACTCCTCGACAGAACACCATGAACAATTAAAAGAAATAATCACTAACATAGACCGTTCAACATGAGACTACTTTACGCCAACATCAACGCACTTAACAGTAAAAAACCACTTATTTACAATTACAAAGAACAAAACGACTCAGACTGCTGCATATTTGTAGAGACTAAAACCAAACTAGGACAGACACCAACGTACAGAAATTGGCAGTATATCTATAGGCATGGAAATACCATCAATCATGCCAGGGGCGGGGTCGCAGCTCTCCTAAAACCAACATTTAAACTTGGAAGAGCAAATCCTCCTTCCCTCAACCACCCTCTGAACGACTGCATACATTTTACGATACCCTACCTAAATGACCTGATACACATATTTCTGACATACATACACCCACACTCCAACTTAGAACAAAACATATTGACCAAAGCAAGCATCTATAAATATGCAATAATTATAGGCGACTTTAATCTGAACAAAAACAAAACGAAACAGCTTAAAAGATTTCTACAAAATTCGGACTTTATAAAACAGGACACCCCACCAACTTTTCTGATGCCCGCAAACCCAGACTGAACACCAGACGTTCTACTGCACACAAGAAACTTAACAAACACCATCAACAACATAAACTTAACCAACGAACTTGGAACCGACCACCTGGCTATTACGTTTAACATAGACTTACAACATACGCAACCTACCTCCAGTACACCTCCTATAGAGAAAAAGTTAAACCTAACAAAGACTGACATAGACAAAGTGAAACAACATATACATGACTACATTCAATCCCAAGCACAGCCCATTTCAATAGAAACATACAACAACAACTTTCACTAGCCATAGGAAAATTTAGTCCTAGTAGGCCATTGTCGCGAACGTAGCTGGCTAGGAAATTACCAGCTGCGTTTTTCCGTCCAGGGTTATTAAATAGTGGATGGTGGGCGTTGAAATCTCCCATAAGCAACAACCTATTGGTGTTTGAAAAAAATGGATCAACGTCAGTGGCCTGTAAGCGAGTAGAAGTAGAGTACCCACAGTAGCTCAAAACACCATAATAAAGCTCTACGACAACGTTCTCTATTAATGACTGCCTGTATGGGATCGTTGCTTTGATCGCTATGGCCACTCCTCCCCTTAGACCGGGCCTATCGGCGCGCTCGAGCCTGTACCCCCGTATTGTGATTCTGTCTCCGGGGCGCAACCATGTTTCCACGATTAACGCCACATCGACGTCCTCAGACCCGAGGAACTGCTCGAACTCGCCGAGACGACTCCGGAGTCCACATGAGTTCCATTTCCCAATCCTCATAGGGCACAGTTGACAATATCAATATTTAAAAATCGAAGCTGCCGGCGGCAGTTCCCGGAGACATGGCCCCAGCCCTGGCATCGACAACACTGTGTCAGGGTCTTCCGGTATTTGCGGGTTTCCCACGAAACCCTAACACT
Organism: Dendroctonus valens; assembly: GCA_024550625.1. Lineage (NCBI taxonomy): Eukaryota > Metazoa > Arthropoda > Insecta > Coleoptera > Curculionidae > Dendroctonus > Dendroctonus valens. The sequence goes on from JAJTJO010000515.1 coordinate 511,886, forward strand.
GCACACCACCTTGGCCTCGGCGTTAAGTTTTCTGAGGGTGGCTTTGTCGCTAGTGACGACGAGGTAGAGCGGCCTGAAGAGTGTCTTCATTTTGAAAACACTTCTCACCTCCAGTCCGTTGTCTGTCAGATCCTCCTTGATGGCAGTCGGATCGACATTCCCCTCCAGGCCCCTCAGGACGAACGCGTGCGTTTTTTCCGACGAAGGGGCGTAGGTGTGGAACTGGCTTTTGTCTTCTTCCAGGGATCGTTTTACCGCCGCCCAGTCCATGATGCTGCTGCAGTACACGATCAACGAAGCCTTCGTGTACTTCAACGTGAAAGGCTGACTGGTGATGGTTTTTAGACCACCAATCAGCATTGTGTGATTGCTGGGTTTTCCAGCGATCACAATTGGCGGCGGCTTTTCTGCTTTCTTGGGCTTGTTTGCAATTGCTGTAGGGCTCTCAGCAATTGCTTCCCGTTCAGTCCCTATGTTGGAGTTGGGAAGTGTTGGATTGTCATGAACGATTGGCGGCTGGATGGGCGTAAAGCGGTTTTTCAGCGTCGTGGAGGCCTCTGAGCCAACAATCAGCGTACTCCACGCCACAGTTTTCCGTGGAACGACGAATCCGTCAGCTGCTGTGCCCGCTGGAGTCGGTTGTGATGCTGCTCGTATCTCTATGGCTAACTTTTTTGGAGCCGGGGTTGGTGACGCTGGTGATGTTGGGTCAGACTTGGGCACCCTACCCCTTTTCTTGGGCCTGGGCCTAAGAAAATAGCTCCCTTGGGAGCTCTGATCCGACTCGGATTCCAGAGAGATTCTGGGATTCATCACACGCGCAAAACCGGTAGTTGCCCGATAAGGAATATTTTAAATGTTATTTAAAAAAAAACGCACAATACAGATAACGAACACAATTTTAACTGGATTTTAACTTGCACGATTTCGCTTCGTAGCACGTCCACACTCGGCAAACAACGATGCGAGACTACGCTGGAGAAAACGCTATTAGATCCAAACTTTCAACTCACCATTTTATTTACTGACGAATCTCGGTTTACTAACAATGGAATATTCAACAGGCACAATCATGTTTACTGAGGTAGTGAAAATCCTCATTTAATTGAAAATAGGCCCGATCGACGTGTTTTTTTCTGTGAATGTCTGGTGTGGCATTTTAAGTGATAAAATTATTCCTCTATTCTTTTATAGCCACAATTTAAATGGCGAAAGATATTTACACTTTTTACAAAATGAACTTGAAGACATGTTGGATAGTTTGCCGTTAGCAGCGTATCGAAAATTGGCATATTTTCAACATGATGGTGCACCTCCACACAATTCACGAGTTGTAAGTGAATATTTACAACATTTTCCTGGTTGGATTGCCAATGCAGGGCCCATTCGGTGGCCAGCACGTTCATCGGACTTAACACCTCTGGACTATTTTCTGTGGGGTACCCTTAAAAACAAGATCTACAAGACAAAGCCCAATGATATTGAAGAACTATCCGTCCACAAACCATAAGAAAGGTGTCATTGGAAATGATTAGAAGATGCCAAAAGTGCCTGGACGTAAACGGAAGTTAATTTTGAACATTTACTTTAAACGATTCGCTCTTTCATTTCTTTTGTGCTTTGTGTGATAATATAGTTCTTGTTTCCAGAGCCTACTACACATGTTTTGTTCTTTTGAAGTTTTACGGCAACAAAAGGAGATTATCATACAAACGGTTATATGGTTAAATTCAGAAAAAAATAAGGATTTTAAAAAGCCCACAGCTAAATATGATTACCATTTATGTTAGATGGCTATGGCAACGAGTGCTAGTTTATTTGATTCAAAGACAAAAAGTACTACCAAGGGCAATTTTAACTTTTTTCCCGTTAAGCAGTTTATGTAATATGTGATAATTAAAAAAGTGCTGACTTCTTATCTTTTCAGGATATTTCAGGAACGAAGTCGTGTACCTAAATTTTGAAAACGGTAATAAAAAGGCAAATGAATTCTGCCCAATTTTGCCCATTTAGCGAATTCTCAATCTTTAAAAATGTAGAAGTTACCCATACAAAGATTCAGAAAATGGCCACCCGGTATATAGTGTATATTATGGTTGTGGATCTTTGATCTTGGGCCCCAAACTTGCAGTTGAAACTCGAATTTGAGCCCCAAACTTACACCCTAATTACACAGGTTAATTAGTTAAAGATCTCTTAATCTATTGGCATTATAGAACGGACAATAGCTTACCTCTTAAGAAGGCAGTTCTCCCCTAGAAGCAATCTTAGTAGACCGAACAGCCACCTGTAGGTCTCTATTCAAATTGGTGCACCAATCCAGTAAACCTCACGTCTAAATAAGTCGCTGATTCTTCAGATTCGTGAACTAGGCTCCGGCAGCAACAACTTCAGTGAAGAATCCTTAAATCCCAAAATATTTGGTCCAAAGCCAAGTCGCTGACAAAGCATTAACAAGACCCTTCCAAAACTACCCTACCTGAATGAACTGCTGCATCTAACGTTTAATGCCTCAGTCTTCAGCAAGGAAATGTTTCACCAATTTTACCGCAAACGAATAAACCTTGGCGACCGCCATACACACTCTGCCACGCTAGCCATCGAAAGTTCAGTCTGTGGAATTTCAAATACGTGAAGAGTAAAAAAATCTTCCCATTTATTGATAAGGAACCATAAACTTTTCAAATATAATCTGATATTTTTCATGCGTTTGCTATTTTGAATTTACTGCGAAATTAAATAGTTACAAATACTACAGGGATGTTTTTGTTCGAATGCATTTCGATGCTTAACCATGTATTGTATCCGTTGAAAATGTACAAACATCACCTGCATGAAAGCGTTTATCCGAATGCGCTTTCAAGTAATCATATAAATTTGGAGTAAATTAAAATGTTCGCAGCACAAATTTACAGTTCTACCGTCTCTTTTTCATATATGCACCCTGACGAATGTTTAATAATTCCATACTTTTAAACGGTGAGACACAAAAATGACACGTGAAGGAGTGAACTTTTGAATGATCCAATGAACCTCTAAGTTTGATTCATACGAACATGGCAATGTCAAAACCGGTGAATTCACAAGCAAGTGTTTTGAACGAGTAAAAGCATTTTCATGCGCCTCATCCCAAGTCCATTCCACATTAGCCCTAGTCAAGTGCCTTAAAGAAGCTGTAATTTTTGATAAATTGGGAATAAACTTGCCCAGATATTTTGCCATACCAAGCAGCCTTGAAATATAATTTCTTTGTTCTGTTTAAGACATATCAATTATTCCTTGAATGAATTATATGGGGTTCTATTTAAATTAATCAATTTATAGCCACTTAAATTTCTTATTTGATTAGTTTAAATTTGTGGACACCTTGTATAACATTGTAAGTTTATTATCATTGGGATATAAAATATGATTCCTCTTGTTACACTTCACTACAAATTACGTTTACATAACTTAAATAATTCTAAAGTATTTGACACATAAAAATTATATTACATTTTGATAAAATTCGGATTATTTAAAAAACCGTAAGATTTAGGTATTATAAACCTTATTAAAATAAGCACTTATTTTGCTCAGAGAATCTAAAAATTCAATAATATATAGGGTATTTCATTTAAAAAAACACAACTTTGATACTTTTAGGGCTTTTGGGGCACCCTGTACATTACAAAAATATTTTTAAAATGTGCGCCCGGTAGGCGTCTGTGGACTCATCAAATAATACTTTGTAAAAATCAAACGGTTTACCCGCAATATTCCGTGCCGTATAACGTGAATAATCCTGTATAAACCGGTTTGTGCGAATACAGAACACACCTAACTATGGCACCATACTAAAAGCTGAACCGAACTTTCCAAAACCTATAAATTCTGATGAAGACAACATTGTAAATGTTTTAGCATACTTCCATGCATATCCTGAAGCTTCTGTTAGAAGTGCCGCAGATGATTTGGATTTAGCATATAGTGCCGTTCAAAGGATCAAGATGCAATGCATCCATACAAGTTCACAACAGTCCAAGTTCTGAAGCAAGAATACTATAATCGGAGAATCAGATTTTGTGAAACAATTCTGGTGCAGGCTTTATTTGTACGTTTTAAAAATTATGAACACATATCTTTTAGTTCACCTAGATTTTTGGAGCAAATAGAAATTCTTCAAACAGAGAATACAAAATTAAAGGAGTTACTAAAAAGAGATCGAGAAGAGTTTAGATCAGTATTAACAATTTTCACGAAAGGGCAATTCAAAAATTAAAAAGTGGAAAGCAAGTTAAATGGTCTATTGAAACAAGTGGGACAGACAGTAACGAGCATACAAGATTCAATATGAAAGTACTTTACGCGAACATCAACGGACTTAACAGTAAAAAACCACTTATTTACAATTACATAGAACAAAACGACACAGACTGCTGCATATTTGTAGAGACTAAAACCAAACTAGGACAAACACCAACGTACAGAAATTGGCAGTATATCTATAGGCATGGAAATACCATCAATCATGCCAGGGGCGGGGTCGCAGCTCTCCTAAAACCAACAGCTAAACTTGGAAGAGCAAATCCTCCTTTCCTCAACAACCCTTTGAACGACTGTCTACATTTTACCATACCATACTTAAACGACCTGATACATATATTTCTGACATACATACACCCACACTCCAACCTAGAACAAAACATACTGACTAAAGCGAGCATCTATAAATATGCAATAATTGTAGGCGACTTTAATATGAACAAAAGCAAAACGAAACAGCTTAAAAGATTTCTACAAAATTCCGACTTTATAAAACAGCACACCCCACCAACTTTTCTGATGCCCGCAAACCCAGACTCAACACCAGACGTTCTACTGCACACAAAAAACTTGACAAACACCATCAACAACATAAACTTAACCAACGAGCTGGGATCCGACCACCTGGCTATTACGTTTAACATAGACTTACAACATACGCAACCTACCTCCAATACACCTCCTATAGAGAAAAACTTAAACCTAACAAAGACTGACATAGACAAAGTGAAACAACATATACATGACTACATTCAATCACAAGAACAGCACATTTCAATAGAAACCATACAACAACAACTTTCACTAGCCATAGGAAAATTTAGCCCGGAAATAAAAAATGCTTTCTACAGACATACACTACCCAAATACATACTGAGACTAATAAAACATAAGAGATAACTGTATAGACTATATACAAACACTCAAAATAACGACCTAAAAAAGACAATGAACCAACTTAACAGAAACATTAAAACTATGATTGGACAATACCGACAAGACAAATGGCTAGAAACATGTAAAGAAATACAGAAGGACAAAGGCAAAACATACTGGCGAAAAATTAAGAAACTGGCGCAATACAGGAAGACTGGCACTACTGACACAATTGACGAAAACGGAATAGAACGCTACACAGACAAAGAGAAAGCGGACGCATTCGCCAGACACTATCAAAGGGCCTTCAGCACATCGACAAACCCTAACTTCGACAATGACAACTGGAACTTGATCAACGACTGGTACTTGAACTATTTTAACAACTCACCAAACTATGCCTGCACACTGATCACAGACACAGAGTACGATGAAGCCCTAGCGCACATCAAGAACACTGCACCGGGGAAAGATAAAATTAAGACAAAAGTCTTGAAAAGCCTAACTCAAGAAACACACAAACTGATCCTAACTGAATTGAACAACTGCATCACAAATGGCAGAATCCCAGAAACATGGAAAAACGGCTTAATAATCCCTGTACCCAAAAATGGACTGGACAATACACAACCGAGCAACTACAGACCAATTACACTGCTTCCAGTACTAGGCAAGATTTTTGAATGCATAATGAAGCAGCGGCTTGACAAAGTGATTGGAAAATATATACCTACCTACCAATTTGGTTTCAAACAGCATCACTCGACTGTTCATCCGCTCTTTATTTTGGCCAACAATATACAAACTACCCACCTAACTGACAGAAAGACAGCTTGCCTGTTTATGGACATTAACAAGGCTTTTGACAGTGTCTGGCATAGAGGCTTACTATACAAACTATACAAACTACACACACCAACATATCTACTACACACCATAAAGAACTTACTAGAAAACAGACAACTACAAGTACGAATTGACAAAACACTGTCATTTTCTTTTTCCCCTGAACAAGGGCTCCCTCAAGGATCCCCGCTCTCACCGTTTCTCTACAATATATACTGCCATGACATATACAATTACAACTTACCAGACAAAAATCAAATCGACAGATCGGCATACATATTACAATACGCAGACGACACGGCACTTATTGTACATGACAAAACTACTGAGAGAGCAACGCAAAGACTCCAAACACTAACAAGCAACACAATGACATAGTTTTATAAATGGAGACTAACACCAAACGCGTCAAAAAACCAACTTCTGCTCACAAACCACAGACTCAACGCTGATTCCCCTACAATAACAGCAGACGGCCAAACGACACAACCAAAAAACGACGTAAAATACCTTGGAATCACAATCGACCACAAACTTAGATTCACTAAAAACATGCGAAACATTAGGGCAGAAACAATGAAGAGAGCGAAACACTTCCGATCACTAACCTACAAAGACAGAGGAATTAGCACAAACACCGCCACCAAAATATATAAAGCTATTTGTAGACCCTTGCTAGACTTTGGACATGTACTCATGGCCAACGGAACAGAAAGGACAAAACGTTATACACAAACAACAGAGCAAATTGCACTAAGACTAATAACACGAATAAGACACCCCCAAAACCCACTACACAACCCCCCCACCCAACTACTATACGAACGCACAAACATGACAAAGATCTCGGAAAGACTCATACAGCTACAGACAAAATGGACAAACAACCCCTACAACTGGACCATACTGAATCCCCTTTGTCTTACAAGACCAACCAGACAATCCCGCTTCCGTTTCCCTACATTAACGCTACTCGAACACTTACAAACGCAACGGACTAGTGGACAATAAAATAATTTCTTCTTGCCACTGAAATCTTATTTATTTAATAACATTGTTAACCTAGAATGGGAGAATTTTCATATTTGTTTTTTATTTAGATTGGGACTGCATGTATTAAACAAGGGCAGAAATACCGATAGGTCGATAGCCTTTTTTAGAAATAAGGATGTTTACCACTACTATTGTTAACCTAGAATAGGAGAATTTTCATATTGGTTTTTTATCTAGATTAAGACTGCATGTATTAAACAAGGGCAGAAAGACCGATAGGTCGATAGCCTTTTTTAGAAATAAAGATGTTTACTACTACTACTGGTCTATTGAAGACATTACTTCTGCAATGACTTTATATGCCGCAGGTTCCAGATCTTATCGCATATTAAGAAAACGAGGCTACCTACGATATCTACATAACTACCGGCGATATCTACATTAAAATGTGAAACCAGGTTTGTCAGTTTGTGTCAGAAACTACTTTCGTTAGCGATCTTGATTTCTAGGCATATTAAATATAGTATTGAATAATGTTCAAAATGAAGCTACACCGCGAAAAGAACTCAATACAGAACTAGATAAGGTTGTCGAAGAATTACATTGAGATGGTTTAGAAAATTTGCCCGGATTCATTGCTTTTAAATTGCGAAAAAAAGAAAAACTTGTTTACATTTCAGATTCCACTGATACATGTTTTTTCTTGGGTAAATCATTTATCTGAAGGAGCTTTACAAAAGCCCAATGCAGATTTTTTAACAAAATGTAATTAACTTGACCAGATTTTTAAGAATTATAATGGAGATTCTTTAAAATTGACAAAAAACTATTTGAAAAACTTATTTCAATGTGCCGAACATATTAATTTAAGTGTCGATTCCAAAAACCTTTTCTTTCGGTGCAAATTATATTTTCAAATATGAATTTTAAACCGACAACTAAAAGAAGTATCTAAAATACGGAAGCGAAAAATGGTCAAAATAGTTAAATAACTAACCTCGTGTGTATTTCATTAAATAAAGGAACTTATACGACATGAATTTTACTTTAATTAAAAGTACCTACCCACTAACACTCTAAAACCAACCATTCTTAGAGTTTCCATGAAATCAATAAGCAAAACAGTTGGATAAATCATCATGAACTCTCCGTCCATAGACAAATCATAAATAGAATACATAATTTATCTATCTATACCGTCATAATAGATGAAATCGTTAAGAAAATAGATTAAAAGCTATGCTTCGCTCATAGCCGCCATCCATTTTTGTCACACCGTGACGTCATGCGCGCTTCTCTTCAAAATTCGTTCGGCTAGTGAGCTTATCTTGTTAGTTTTAGTATCATGTATAACAACCCCGTCGGAGATACAATCGTGCTTTCGGCGCCTTCCTAACCGAAAAGCCCCCGGACGAGACATGGTGTTCGCGGGAAGCAAGCGGCCCGATGCATTGGCCAGGCTCGGGTCTTCCAAGAACCTAATAACTGCCGAACCTCACATAGGTTTAAGTAACAGACAGGTAGCAAGCTGTCTAAATGACGGCGGAGGAAACTTCATATCACCTATTAGGAGGAGCTCCCTGAGGTCTCCAGACTCTCCCGCCAGGAACTGTCTTCCTTAGACTGGGGACTTATGCTGAATGTGAAAAACTGTAAATCCTCAAACGACGGTTAAAAACGCTATGTCTGCCGGAAGAAAATAGATACAATGCGGTAATGAAAAGGTAAAAAGAGGATATCCGCTATTCTGACTTGAAAAAAAACATGAAACTGCAACAAGAAATGGCAGAGTGACAACGATACCCTGACAAATGAGTACACAAAACTAAAAACCTATTCTGCTTTGAGAAACGCTGGAAAAAAAGTCTCTTGAAGTTAGAAAAGGTGTTAATATTTTCCATGAAAATATAACTGAATAGGAAACATAAGTTGCCGATGCTGTGTTATCCATACTGGAGTCTGTGCCTCTACATATAGGGTGGGTCACCGAAAACCAAACATTTTTTAATGTCATTTTGAACCCTAAACTTAAACCGATTCGTTTTCGGTGTACCACACTGTAGACAGTGTAACAAAGTTATTTACAATTATATTACCGATTATTATTTATTTATTTTAAATAAACCGATTTAAACTTGTAGTTATTGGTCAACGTAAATTTCCAAAGCGCGTGACCTTGCTAGACTATCGAACTTCTTCCTGTAAATTTATGAAAAGAGACTGGCAGCAAGTATAAAAGGGACAACCCAACGTCGTTTCAGCAATTCGGACCCGATTTCCAAACTTATCACCTGATTTTTCATGGTCAGCTGAACTTCCAGCAACCTGCCGGCTTAAAAAACCCGCGGTATTGTCCGCTTCGTAAACTATTTGGTTTTTTCTTTAATTTGTGTTTTTGAGTGTTTTTACCTGTTATCTGATACGTACCGATCGAATACCACAGTATTCTACTTCGCTTACCGGCAAGGGGGCAACCTACCATGTCCTGATGTGCAAGTGAGGTAGGCCTGGCTAACACTGTGTCTTTAGACACTTTTGTGTTAATACCGCTCTGTGCGTCCATGTGCCTCAACACCTCGCCTCCCATCGCGGCATCTTGAACAACACTTAATATTTAATTCATTCCAATATATTCCTGGGTTTTTCAGTCAATTTTATTGTCACTAATTATGGTGTTATGTGATGAGCCCTGCGTTTCGTCCCGGGTCTACCTATTGGACTCGTCAGTAAGGCTTAGGTAGACCCTGCCTTATACGCCAGACATCGGTTCTACGTGTTCGGACGTAAATGAACCGAGCCGGTATAGATCTTCTGCGGTGAGATATTGGCAACCCGTGTTGCCGATTAGCATTAGATTGAAAGCCACTCGTTCCATTCTGCTTTTTTTCTCCCAAGCATCTATATCTTTTTTGTATATTTCTTTTTCCTGACTGTACTTTAATTCATTCCAATATATTCCTGGGTTTTTCAGTCAATTTTATTGTCACTAATTATGGTGTTATGTGGCGTATAAGGCAGGGTCTACCTAAGCCTTACTGACGAGTCCAATAGGTAGACCCGGGACGAAACGCAGGGCTCATCACATAACACCATAATTAGTGACAATAAAATTGACTGAAAAACCCAGGAATATATTGGAATGAATTAAAGTACTGTCAGGAAAAAGAAATATACAAAAAAGATATAGATGCTTGGGAGAAAAAAAGCAGAATGGAACGAGTGGCTTTCAATCTAATGCTAATCGGCAACACGGGTTGCCAATATCTCACCGCAGAAGATCTATACCGGCTCGGTTCATTTACGTCCGAACACGTAGAACCGATGTCTGGCGTATAAGGCAGGGTCTACCTAAGCCTTACTGACGAGTCCAATAGGTAGACCCGGGACGAAACGCAGGGCTCATCACATAACACCATAATTAGTGACAATAAAATTGACTGAAAAACCCAGGAATATATTGGAATGAATTAAAGTACAGTCAGGAAAAAGAAATATACTTAACATTTAATCTCATTCATGATGGCAGACTTCGGACTGCAAGTTCGTGAGCGCCACGCGCAGTTACCATATGATTTCCGACACTATCGGCAGGGATCATATTACGTTTTATGTAACTATAAAGCCTCGTGAGCGATTATAGAATTTCGAAGCTACCGAGAGTCCCACGTTTTATCTCATTTTTAAAAAAAAAATTAAATTTATAACACAATTACAAGTTGGAAAACTTTCAATGCACGGTCTACTTAAATCACCCTGTATACATTGTTGATTCATTTTAGGAAAAAAGTTATTCTTCATAAAAAGTTCGGCTTGCACTAAAACCTAAAACGCAACCAACCGATTTTTTTTCAGTAGTATACGAGGTAGGTACTCTCCTAGTGTCAGGCACAGAATTCCAGACCGGATCTCTATACGTTAGTATGGGCCTTTGACCGATGAGAATGAGTTAGGCACCAGAAGAGTTATCTTCTTTCGGACCATGCAATTTTTTTGGACAGCAAGCTTAACGCGCTTTTTGAAATAGAGAGCTAGCTTAAAACCCAGATAGTTCACCTCGGCATCGCCTGGATTTTGTTGCTTGTGCGTGAAGACGATAAGAAAACTGACCGGTGGGTACGAAAACTAAAAAATTACCAACAACAGTATTCTTTGTCCCTTAGCAGCCTCACGAAAATCCTTAAATTGTAAATAAACATAGTATTAACATTTAACCCAAAATTTTAGCAGGCCACATAGCTCGCGTAACGGCAACGATATCAGACACCAATTTGTCAAAACAGATTTATTGAAGATATAGGTAGTTTCATTCTGATTAACAAATATAATAATAATAATAGTAATAAAAAACTTTATTCATATTAGCAAATTTGAAGTCTGTTGAAACTTGTGATATGACATATCTGAAGTACTAAACCTCCCCTTTGGTATTATGAAGTATTTCAGGTTTGTAGTATTGTAAATAATGTCTATGTTAATACAAATGAAGTCGTTTATGATTATTTATATTTATAAGAGTATCATCAGTTGTTGCATAACAATATTCAAATAATTTTTGTTGTGAATAAACAATATTATAATCGCCAGCTAACGAGACTTAAATTTAACAAGTCCACAAGACAAAACAATTTGAAATAATTCGTGTTGCTAATCTTATAGAAATAGTCTGTCGAAATTATTAAAACTTCAAATAATGTATTGTATTTTTAGTGGAACAGCACTTTTTCAGATGATTTAAACATTATAGTATGAAATGTTATTGCAAAATTAGACATATTTGAACACATTCTAGATTACCTTATAATAAATAATTCGGTTACAATCTTCTTGATCAATCTTGCAAAACAGTGAGAACAAATTACATCAGAGCCTAAGCTAGAAAAAGCTAAGAATATCCGAATAACTCTGCGGTTAACCGCTCGAAAAACATTGAAAATATTGATTACTTAACACTACAAAATTATTTTATATATTTCACAATTCTCCGCGAGTCTCTCAAATATTACTTTGGCTTTGCTCTAATAAACTTTAAATACGTTTTCAAACCTAACCCAAGTTGTTACAGATATCTACACATCAACAATACACACATATTTTAAAATGTTTACACTGCATCACACCATACCATTTCATTCTTATTCAAAAAGCGTAAATCTTTCCGTCTTCCATTTCTATTTGGAATGATAATTAGCTGGGACTTTCAGCCATGTCTTGATCTCCCCCTTTGCCCATCATGGATTCTCCTTGACTGCTACCCTCCAATGTGGGTGATGGACTGTCAACTGGACGAAATGCAAATCCAGAACCTGGAGAATCTGCGCTAGAGAGGCTTTCAGGAGTTCCAACTGAACTTAAGGAACCTTTAAACAAAATATTCATAAAGGTTAATATAGCTTGGTGGATGATTCATTAAATTTTACCTTGCAACGAATTTGTTGTAGTGGTTAACAGTCCTCTGCCATCACTGATTGGGTACGTATTGACCCGTTTGGGTCGGGGACTAATAGAAAAGTCGACGTCTCTGTCATCAAGTTTGCGCTTTGCGCGTAAAAGGGGACTAGGGCGCAAAACTGGACTCTCACTGCGTCGAACGAAATTTCGACGTGTAGGACTTTGAAAGCCAAAACATCTGAAAAAGGTTTAAAAAATAAATACTACATGTTCCATCGTCAGTATCCGAAATCTTCTAATTTTCTTGTTATTTATTAAAATTGCCCTAATATGACAGATTTTTTATTACGCTGAAATAAAGTACTTGTAAATTACTGAATTAATTCATGAATGAATTTAGCGTTCATGTTGGATGATTCCAATGGTGACAAAGAGTTGTATCTTGAATAGATTCAGCTCAAATATATCAGCTGAAGCTGCAAGCGAGCGTTTTGCAAGTTACGATTTAGTACGTTAATCTAGCAACAACATTAAGTGGCTTCCTTTTTAAGGCCCCCAGAGGCTTCGTTTTTTTTAGGTTTTAGAACGGTACGAACGGTGAAGACGTACTCAAACTATTTTTTCTCAGCTTTAGTAAGCTCTCTAAGATTCTTACATTTGAAAAAGTAAAATATGTCATTTGCAAATAAAAAGTAAATCAAGCAAATTGCCGGCAACCTGCGTGCGCTACTGTAAGTAAGTCCGTGCATTGTCCATATCTTACGGTTCTGGAACGAACATGTTCGAATATAACTGGAAAGAACACACCCACTAATTGTGGGTTTTGAACGTACTTTCAACATGAACGAATTCAGTATTATTCATTGACTGTTGACCCATAAAATGAATAATTTGTTAAAACTTTCTCAAGTTCAAATTTCACATTTTATAAATAACAATTAGTTGTTATTTATACCAACAATATTTATATATTGTTTATTTATAAAATGTTAAAGTTGACGAAAACAGCAACGGCATTGGAATCAATTTTGGAATATGAAACGTGCAGGGAATAAGAAACGAAAAATTATCCTACAAGGTATCCTGGGAAAATTCGACATAACAATCCTCTCTGAAACGAAAAAGAAAGGACAAGGAAATGAAACGGTAAACGATATTATTCTTTTTAATCTAAAAGAAATTCCTGGGTTCCAGTCAATTTTAATGTTTATTATTCAAAATGTTACAAATACGTTTCGGTGTCTTTCTCCACCATCATCAGTTTGTCTGTATACATTTTGGTATGAGGGCAAGATTCTTTCCTCTGGTCAAAAAGTTTCTTCGGTTTTTTTCTTTAGCCAGCTCTTTTCAATTCTTTCATCAATCCATCTTCCTCCATCCGATCTACCGATATTTATAACATTTGCAATAATAAACAATAAAATTGACTGGAACCCAGGAATTTTTTTTGGATTAAGTTGAAGTACAGTCAGGAAAATATGTACAATTATTCTTTTTTACAGCGGAGTTGACAAAAATGAAGGAGCAAAGGCAGGAATCTCAATAATAATACACAAGAGACTGCAAAAATACATAAGACTATAGGAAGCGATAAGCGAATGTATTATAAAATTGACTATTCAAATGAGAGAATAAATATGACGATCAAAGGAGTTTATGCCCCAAATGGCGATGCTACAGGTCAAACGAAAGATGCCTATGAAGAAGAACTAAGAAACATCATCGACCACATACCGAATCAGCAATATTATAGATAGATTAAATCATAATAGCAGGAGACCTAAACGGAAGAGTAGGGAAGCAAAACAATAATAAAGTGATTGGAAGATATGGACAAGAAACGATAAACGATGACGGACAAATATTAATCAATATCTGTGACCAATACGACCTAAAAATAGCGCACACATTGTTCGCACATCAAGAAATACATAAATACACCTGGTACCAACACACAAGGGGACTTAGATCGATTATCGACTACCTCATCACTGGACAGCAACCAGGAATCAAAGTACAGGATGTAACAATAAGCAGGGGAGCAGACTGCGGATCCCACCACTGCCTAGTGGTGTCAAAAATAACACCAAAGAAAACCAAATAAACAGTATGAAATATCTGAATCTCGAAAGCCTACAACACGATGGTCCAGGGTACCTATTCTGCAAATGATTAGAGGAGAAATTAACACGAATCGATAGAACAACAATACCGACACATTAAATCATGTATAACGGAGGCAGCGCAAGAATCTCTTAGAACGCGGAATTCCAAAATTAAACCATACTGGTGGTACGAGGATATAGAGAAACAAATTAAGGAGAAAAAACAATCATACGAAATATTCCTACAGAAGAAGGATGTACAGACAAGAGAAGAATATAAGCAAGCAAACAGAAAGGTAAATGCAGAAGTACTAAAGAATGCAGAAGTACTAAAGAAGAATCAATATTGGATTAAAAGATGCGGCTACATAGACCGGCAGACAGAAGGCACACGAAGTTCAGAAGCCTGAACAACCATAAAAGCAATGAGAACAAGTAAGAAGGAAGGAACTAGTCTAAATGGTATAACAAACTCACAGTGGGCAGAACATTTTAAACACCTATTGGAAGAACAGCGACAGCAGTACATGAGAGAAGATCATGAACCACTCAATGCGGATCGCATACATCTCGAAATAGCACGAGTGCAAGAGGCGATAAAATCCACAAAAACAGAAAATCCCCAGGACCCTGGCGGAATATATCCCGAATGTATAAGATACGGACCATCCAAACTAACACAAAAGTTAAAGAACCTATATGAAAGATGCCTAAATGGAGAAGAAACGGGGAACCTCCTACATAACAGCTATATATAAGAAGGAATCTAGGGAAAATCCGAAAAATTATAGGGGTCTCGCGGTAATACCAACAACAGGAAGAATATATTCGCTAATCCTGAAGAACTTGATAGAAGAAGACGCAAAGGGCAAAAAACAGGAAGATCAGGCAGGATTTAGAGCGGGCAGATCGACGATCGTTAACCTCTTCGCACTGAAACTGTTGATTGAAAAACGTACCCAATGGAACTGAGAAACTCATATGGCTTGCGACAGAAATGAAAAACCTGGAAATAAACTAATCTCTAATCAAAGTTACACGACATTACTATAAAGACAATTTGGCCACAATCAAAACGGGCAATAACACATGTACAGAATATATCCGAACATCGAAAGGATTAAGATAGGGGTGATGCCTGTCTTCCAGCGTATTAAAAATATATCTGGATCGATCTCTACAAGGGTGCATAAGAAAATGCGGAAATCTGGGTCTAAACGTGGGAGACGACACTAGACAGCCTTTTTTTTGCAGATGACCAGGTAGTGATAGCTGAGGTCGAACAAGATCTGAGCGACAGGACAAGAAAGCTAAAAGAAGAGTATGAGCGAGCGGGAGTTTCAATAAATTTAAACAAGTGTGAATATTTAGCAGCAGGCCATGATGAATGTAACGATTTCGAACTGGAAAACGGTGTAATTAAGGGAGTGCAATTGTGCAAGTATTTAAGGGTCATCTTTAATAAACAGGGAAATAGTAATGATGAAGTGAGAGAAAGAATGAATAAAGGTAGGAAAGCCACTGAAGCATCAAATTCACTACTGTGGGAAAAAATATAAGGAAAAGTGCCAAGCTGCACATATACAAAAGCACCGTACAAAGTGTAATTGTGTATGGAGCGGAAGTATGGGATGTAAGCAAAGCAAATAGAAGAAAAATGTTGGCCACAGAAATGGACTATTTAAGAAGTTATAGGAACAACGTATCAGAAACGAAATTATCAAGCAGAATATCGGCATAGAGAAGGATATTTTGGATGAGGTCGAAAGGAAACAGTTAGTATGGTTCGGACACAAAACGAATAGAACAACATGGATGAAAGAAAGAGAGGAATACCAAGAAAAAGCTGGATGAATGACGAGGATGATGCAATGAAATCAAGGAACTTGAACGAGGAACTGAGAAGAAAGTGTGGGAACTGGGGACGGAGAGACGACGAAAGCCGTAGAAATCCGAAAATATATACAGGGTGATTCAAAATTGGCGTCATTTCTCTGGAGGTGTTGTCTGTGGATGTAGCATTATACAATTAGCAAAAAACTAGATCAGAAGGGTGTCAACAATATTTTTCAAGGTAATCTGCCTAATTAACATTACGTAAATACCTGTTGCTTCGTAATTATTAAAAAATCCATTTACTATGGAAAAGTACAGAAAGTGACAATATGAATGACGTCAATTTTGAATCACCCTGTATATAGACATATATACATGCTCTTATAGAGGCACGTTCAAGACATTATTAAAGCGTTGTAAGGCGCGAAGCGACGTTATGAAGCTCAACTGTGGGCTTCACAACGGAGGCCGTGTATATGGCAATCAATGGCCTCCATTTCCTCTTTGCATCCTATTGCCTATCATCCAATGCATAAACTTATACGAAAAACTTCGAAGATCTCACTCGTGAGGGCGCTTCGTATATAAGATTTATAGATTATTCATTACATTTAAACCTATCGTTATGTAGCCCTATAATTGACAGCGCTGCTAGACCGGTCAACGGGCGTATAATATATCTTCGTGAGATCGTAAGGTCAGGCTTCACAACGAACGTCGTATGACTATAGTATTTCTTGAAGCGAATTATGTGTGTGGCTGCATGAAATGGGTGTCTTCCAGGGCTATAAATGTCTCAATTGTTTTAATTTATAATCTATCAGTATTTTATCCGATTGGCAGGTTTATTTGAAATAATGCAAGTCATGAAAGGCAGTTGAAGTTTTCGTTGATTTGAATTGCTCCTGGCATTTTGCCAACACCAGTGGGTGAAAGTCTGAGACGTCACTGCTATCAACGATCAAATTGGACGGCGATAACGGAAATAACAGTCACTTCTGATGATGCCCACCGCTGGTGCTATCAAAACGTCAGGAAGTAATTCCATTCTTCAGCGACGTGCTCAAACCCGAAAACTTCAACTGTTTCAAACAATGACAGCAAAAGGCTGACCACCTTGGTAATGCATGTCATGTAACATAAAGAGTGTTTCTTTTAAGACAAAACACCCGTATTCGGCAAGATTTTTATTCAACCACTTGCAGATGACTCATATTATTAGTTAGAGAATTGAAAGAGACACAAAAGTGAATTATGTTCTGCTCAAAGTTTTAGTCACTTCCATTTCAACGGCTTAAAATTTGCAGCAAGATTATGACAAATGTCTTGAAAAAACCAATTAGGTAACTAATTGCAATTTTTTGGGTGTCGTCAAATATAACATATTAAGCGGCTTTCAATGATGTCACTCCATTGGAGTTGTCTTTTATTCTTAAAAAGTGACAGTGACTGGGAAATGAGAGATAATTATTTTTCAAAGTGAGAATATTAGCTTCCAGCTTAATATTTCAATTGACGTTGATTGATGTTTTAATTTCTTCTTCAGTAATTAATATAGAACTTCTTGAAAAATATAGGTACGTAGGTTCCTACTTTAAATATTTTAATGTGGTTTACAAATGTACATACATAACCAAAGTTATAATTTGCCATAAAAGCAATGCGAAATTTAAATTAAAAAATTGTTGTCTTTCTTATTTGAGAAAAAAAATCAAGCATTAATAGAGGAGTACACAAAACATTACTAAACACTATTTTATTTTAAGATCAAGATCAGAAATACATAGATTAGGTCGCATCCTAATCATTGAAAATAATAGTTTTGTTGATGAAATAAAAGATTCAGAAAGGAATCACCATCAAAATGCAAACAAACATTTTTAAAAAATCTACAACAAGATATGTTATAAAACTTAATAACCATATAAAGTAGAAACTGATTCGATATATTTTAAGATTCAAAATAAAAAGATTCTTTGACTTCCATACTGTAAGTTTCTGTCGTTAGGTACTGAATTTCCCCAATGCGCTTTCTATTTATTAATAAATTACTGGATTTCCTGGATTTTTTTGGAAATTTTGGATTTATTAATAGTCAATGCTTAAACATACTCAGCTAATTTCCGATAGATATGTTTTATGTGTTGATTCTCATTTAGCGCATTTGAAGCTTCATTTGCTTCTTTCATTAAAATTTTTTGGAATTTTTTTATTTATTTTTTGGAACATCTTGTGTCAGTGGCATCAGTTTTGGAGAAGAATAATTATTTTCTTTTAACTTTTCCAGTGCGAGGCTAGACATTTCAAACTCCAGTGGTTTTCAATAAGATGTTTAATCGCTTAATATCCTTTAATTTTTCTTCTGCATTAGTGCACAATACAATTGGGCTTTTAATTATAATATTTTTGTTGCAATGTCGCAAACTTGTTTCAGCGTCCCATATGTAACACCAAACTGTCAGATTTGAAAGTTTTGATGTCTCCACAATAGCCACTAAGAACTCTTACCGGCCCGATAATATTGTCAAAAAATTGTGGTTTAAAAGCATCGAAGATTAAGTGAATTCCAGTTACGTTTCCCAAACTGCTGAGAAAAGGACATTCCTTATTTGATTCCGTTTGTGCTTTATTAACAAACTTTCGGCGTATTAGCAAATAAGTTTATGGCGTAGTTTATGTTGCAGTAAACTCGTATATCAGTAAACTCATTTATATATTACGCCGTACGCCAGACGATAAATCGATAAATGTGCTGTCGTATAGTCATGCGTCGTGGGCTTTGCTTTTACGCGGTGCAGCCGGCAGCGCGTGCCATCTCTTTTTCTTTGGTCTTACTGAAGAGAGACACACGCCTGTTCATTATCGAAGGGGAAGATTCTTCAACTGGCGCTATGGCTGTATTTATACTACTAGCCTGGGCCTGTGGAACAGTGGCGGGACGGATTAGGGCAAAAGGTGCGAGCATCACATCAAATCTATCGTTTCTATCACATCAAACATCTGGGTGTTTGAAATCTCCAAGTTTGGATGACGCCTCGCTTCTGCTGTGGGAGATAGTTCGATAGATCATTTGCTCAAGTAGCGGTCCGTATATATAGGTTTTCTGAAAACAATTTTTTTTTTCGTTCCCATGGTAATGGGATGGTAATAATAATTTCAGATGACACGGGAATCTATGGAGTTCGAGTACGCCGTGACTTTAAATAAGAAAGCATCATCGACAAACAGGAGCCAGCACTTGGGTTTTGTATCTGCAGATTCCAGCGCATCTAGCGCTCGAAGATCTCCATGAATAAATTGGCTATCGTCGGACTGAGTGGGTTGCCAGTAGCCCACTCCACCAGTCGCCATTCAATTGGAAATATGTTGTTCTAAGGCAGTGCCTAAAAGTTTCAGCTATATCGCGAGAGAATAGCCGTTGAATGTGTTCCATGGATTCCGCCACTGACACGATCGTAAAAAGAGAAGTACGATCTTGTCCCTGTCAGCAACATTTAGCGATCTTAGCTTTTGAACGAATTGTCACAGTCACAATTTGGCGAGATATCTCGCGACTTCGTAGATGGGGTCTTTTATAGTTCTCTCAATTCGCCACAGTGGCATTTCTGGCTTACAAATCTTCTAGTCTTGTGTATGTTCTGGAATTCAGTAGCTTTCCGAACTTACAAGCATAGTCCTCCGTTCTCAGTGACAGAGAATATGTCAATAATACTGTTCTTATTTAGAGACACGGCATTTCTGGACCGCCTGAACTCCTTGAACCCTAAGTTTCAGTCCAACATTGATATGGAGAAGAATGCCCTGCCTATCCTGAATGTTCTGCTTTTAGGACTACCTAATGGAAGTAGAGAGGCGTCATCGAAACTTTGGCTGAGAAATCTTGAAGAAGAATTTGTAGGATAGTAAACATGCGGGGAAAATTGCGACATTTAAAAAAGCGTTTTATTTTAATGGCTACATCAATCAGGAAATCAGCACTAAAAATCTTAATTCAAACCTAGAAATCTCAAACGCCGTTATAATGCATCACAGAATGAAGCCATTGGGAACCACGGCTTCGCTTGGCTTCTTTACATACACCAGGTGACGGACAGGATTGGAAGAATATTTTAAAAACACAACATCAGAATCGTCCTCAAACCGGCAAAGAAAATTAGAAGATCCTTAGATTGGATCAGCCAGACATACGAGATCCCCTAGTAGCATATCTGGTGTCTATGGAAATCCAAGCCTTTGTGGTTCAGTTTAAACTGGTACAACCAAAAGGAGCGTCAACACCAAGATTGCGGAACACAAGAGGACTTACAGATTGGGACAGACGAAAAAATCTGCTGTGGTGGAGCACGCACTTGCGAAAAGCCACTAAATTCGCTCTCGAGACGCGATTTTGGAGCAAACACATCACTTCTTTCGACGAGAAACGAGGGAAGCCTCGATATATGTTTAAACCCAATCTTTCCACGGAATGGAACAAGCTAACACGTTAAACCAGAGCTGATGGAGGGCATTGCGCTATGCATCGAACAATCTGAACGGCCCTATATAAAATGTATTTTTCCCAAGAAACATCCACAGCTTATTAAAAATACGAAAATCGTTCTATTTTGTAGAAAGTGACAGAAACTTTTGCTTCTGAAAAATTACATTAAGACAGAAGAAACGGGCACGTGGGCTAGATATAAAAAACTGAAAGCTGATCATGATGAAACAGGTACGTGAAAGCTCCGATAAGCGGACAGTCACGGTTCCACAAAAAATGTCCGGTTATGGGAGGTGTTCACGTAATAGATATATGTATTTAATTAAAAAGCAATATTTATTTTCAGCTTCGTTATTGTTTTCATATTTTTATTTATTATTACCAGAAAAAAACATAATTAGATAGAAGTCGCAACAATCCACGCAATTACCCACAAAGATAAACAGAGTTACCTGTTCGTGGGTCCGGCACAAAAAACTTACTACTAGCTTAGAACTAATTACAAAGCTACAAAGAACAACAGCCCGATAGATATTTTATATTAAACAGTAATATGTTTATATTAAATAGTAATAATGGATTTGTGATTTCTAAATTATAACGGTTATTGACAAATGAGCATTACCCTTGTGTAACTGTGAATAGTATGTTTTTTCCAAATTTTGATAATCGAGTGTATGCTCGATATTCTACTTTATGTTATATTTGTCGCAATCCAGTCTCTTATTATTTTTTCTTTTTATATTCTTCATGTTATTTGGTAATATATTAAAAAGTCTTTTTGCCACGATATTGCTATTCTTATCGCTAATAGCCTTGTAACATTTTGGAACCTGAATTTTTTGATTCTTTGTTACACTGCCTGCAAAGAGCATGCAAACTGATTTAATATGTTTTTTAACAGTTTTCAACATGGAAACCTAGAATGTTATTGTGCCGGTTTATTAACATATTCTAAAATACTAGTTTTCTGCGTTTTTTTTTAATTTTTGTTGAATAACGCAATGTTGAAAATGTGTTTCAAGGTTTTTAAGATGTTGAAACGCAATAAAATCATCGTTTAAAAATATTTTTAAAAGGGAACTTGCATTTAAAGCTTTATAATACGATTTTATGAGTGAAGCATTAGGTACAATCGTCAACGTTTCTTCTGATTCGTCATCATCACTACTCATGGAAAGTTCAGTGATGGAAAGGGCGGTAGTATCAAGATGAAATGTTTCTTCTTCAGACTGCACCATATGGTCCATGTTTACAAATCCCTCTGCTTGTGGATCACTTGCACCTAAGGCTTTTGCATGACGCATTAGTCCAGCTAATAGTGACAAAAGCAGCTCATCTTCTGGATTATAATCTTTCGGAATTTCTCCTTCTGTCTTCTTGAATCCAGCTTTTATAAAGCAATTCTTGACTGTTGCATAATTTACTTCATTCCATGCCGTTTTTTATGAAATATAAAGCGTCTCATACATTAATTGACTTTGACAGCTCAGACCTCAGATTTTGAGGTGTCAATTTTAGTTAAAACATGTTTTAGAATAAGACCTCTATAATAATAAAATTTGAAGTTCTTAATGATGCCTTGATCCAAGGGCTGACATATAGAAGTGGAGTTTGGGGGCAAACATATAACTTTCACATTTTTCCATTTCAGCTCACGAGAATGGCATCCTGCGTTATCTGGAAATAAGAACACTCTTCTTTTCTTTTTCTTTCTATCGAACTGAAACAACAATTCTGACATAATCTCTTAGGTCGTCCACGCTTTCCTGTTTGATTTCCAAATTGCTGGCAAATCCTTGATGGTAATTCTTCAAAGCACGATGGCGAGCTGATATTCCTATGACTAATAAATCCTCCTTTTGCCATTGTTGTGCAAAACAAAATGATGAGTCTTTCTTTAGAGAACTTACCGCCGGTGCATTTCTTAGATTTGAATGTTAAAGTTTTGTCTGGTGAAGCACGAAAGAAAAGTTCGGACTCATTTGCGTTGAAAACTTCCTCCCAAAAAAATATAGAACCGGGAATTACCGAATATGTGCAGAATTCCCCGGGTGAAAATGGTTTATATTCCATAACGGTTTTGTTGTCGGCCGCTTATTAGAGCTTTGTGTCCGCTACTTAATTTCTTATGAGAAAAATATAATGTAAGAAAGTGTTGAAAACCACATGACGAAATTCGGCTCCAAGAAAAATGTCCGCTCAAGTGAGATGTGGATACTAGAGCTGTCCGCAAGTAGAGCTTTCACCGTATATTTTGCCTCTGATTGCGCTGGGACGAAATAAAATATTCATATGCGACTTCCTCGTGAAATGTTTAAATCAAGGATATCCGCTATCATCCCTTGCAAACTTGTAGTTTATATTTCCATGACATTTACAACCAGGACCAACTCAAAAATCACATAGACAAATTCGCTTACATGCTACAATACACCCACGATACGGCATTGATTGTGCACGACAAAACGACATCTAAGGCTGTAGGGAAACTTCAAAAACTCACAGTCAAAACAATGACATGGTTCCACAAAAGGACCAACGTCAGACAACAACGTTTGACGCAACAAATCATTTTGCTGCGTAACGCAGCAGCTGCAAAAACCAGCTAGCTTACTAAATCACCAAATTAAAAACAACCTTCGGACAATAATAACAGGAATAGAACTACTCCAAAACGAAAACCTTTTCCATTGCATACTATCATACCGAATGATGCAATTTCGCATCCCAATAGGCTGGTGTAAATAAAATTAATAACAAGCAAGGACCAGGTGGAAAATGTTTAACTTTAAGAAAATAATTAATTTAAACACGAAAACACTGGAAATGGGGATGCAGTTTAGGGGTTGAAAAATAACCGTCAAAATGGCGAAAAACAGATTTTACATTATTTAATTTTTTTCTCGCGCATACAAGATTTGATTTAAATGAAAATTTGTGGAAGTATGTCTTTTTTGGTGTTGATTAATCATGATTTTTTTGCAGCATTTTTGAAGTTTAGAAGACGACTAGTTTTCGAGTTATGTACAAGTTTCGAAGAAACTATCCTTATATTCCACGAACACCTGCAATGTAATCTTTTCTTGCATTTCGAAAGTGTATAAGTGGTCATTTTAATCCTTGTAATGTCTACTTTAAAATGGCCTATTTGACTTGGCGGTTTATTTATCGTTAAAACCGCTTAAAATTGCAGGCAAAGACCAGGTGGAAAATGTTGCTGACGTTCCAACTTTGAGCAAAAGAAAATTTTAAACGCGAAAACACTGGAAGATGTGAAATGGAGATGCATTTTTGGGGTTGAAAACGTTTTTTTTTACGATTTGCTGCAAAACGGGGCCAACTAGCGGAAAACGGTCAATGTCAAAAGTTGTAGATAATGAAAAAATCTAAAACTGTTGTTACTTTTTGACATAACCTCAAATTAACCGTCAAAATCGCGAAAAACAGATTTTTCAGTATTTAATTTTTTTCTCGAGCATAAATGATGTCATCCACATGAAAATTTGTAAGTCTGCTATTTTAGGTGTTAATTAAGCATTATTTTTGCGCAGTTCAGGAAATCACTAGTTTTCGAGTTATGTACATTTTTCGAAAAAACTGCCCTTATCTTCCACGAACAATTGTCTTGATCTTTTTTGTATGGTAGAAAAAAAATAAATACAAAAAAATCGTTTTTTCGCTATTTTGACGGTTAATCTGAGGTTATGTCAAAAACTGTGTGGGCTTATTGTTGGTCTTGCAATTAATCACACTTGAATAATTAACAGTTTACTAATAATAATTATTACAGTTTTGAAGACAAAGAAACGTAGGGCACGAGCGTAATACCGGGAACCGCCCCTCTCGCCACAAGCGACCTGATGCCTCCCTTACATCCCCTGTTGGTACGTCTGGCATCTGGTAGTGTTGCCAACGGTGTTGTATTACAGCCAACCTTTTGGGGCGAATGAGTCGAGTGACGAATCCGCCACAGGGCTCTCCCCAGCGAGGTAGCCGTCGGTTGCGAGCGGTTTTTTTTTTGTCAAGGTGATCAAAGGCGGTTGGCGTACGAATGTTCCTCCGATACTCGATGGGTGGCTGGAATATATGCTGGTTTGAGCCGGTCCATTGACACTCGTTGAGGAACGTTCTGGACATCCACCGTCAAGAACTTTTCGTTGCGCTCCAGCACTCTGAACGGGCAGCTAAAGGGGGGTGTGAATGGAGGCTTTATCTTATCCGTGCCGATAAACACATGAGTTGTTGCTTGCAGGTCCGGATGGACGTAGGCGGCACGTGCTGAGTGGTTGCTCGTAGGTACCGGCCGCAGAGCTCCCATCGTCTTACGGAGGCGCTGAACAAATCGGTGTTCGTCAGGTGCAGCAGTGCTAGGGGCTAAAAGCAGTGCAGGGAGCCGAACTGTTGTCCCGTACACTAACCCTAAGGCACGAAATATCTGGTTTGAAAGTGTTCCGCAGGCTCAACATGACCAAGGGAAGAGCATCGACCCTGGAGACTGCATCCGCAGCGATGAGAGCGGCTTTGAGGGTGCGGTGGAAACGTTCGATGCACCCATTCGATTGCGGGTGATAGGTAATCGTTTTCATATGCTGCACTCCCAGCAGCGCGTTGAGCTGGCGGAATAGCTGACTCTTAAACTGTCGGCCTCGGTCCGTTGTTATGGTTGCAGGCACGCCAAAGCGACAAATCCACCCACCGAGAAGCTGCTGTGCCACTATCTCAGCAGTGATCTCCGGGATTGGAATAGCCTCGGGCCACCTCGTAAATCGGTCAATGATTGTGAGGAGGTACCCCGAAATACCCGTGGTAGGAAGTGGTCCCACGATGTCGATGTGTATGTGGGCGAACCGGTCGTCGGGCATTCCCAGCGGCGTCACGGGCGTAACGGTGTGGCGACCTACTTTGGCCCGCTGACATTGGATACACTCTCAGCACCACTGCTTTGTTTGGCGGTTCATGTTGTGCCACACAAAGTGGCCGGCAATCATGCGGAGCGTGGCGGCATGTCCTGGGTGAGACTGCGTGTGGAATTTATGGAAAACAAGTCTCCGAAACGCAGCCGGTACATATACCCGTATGCGGCCGTCTCGGACTTCACAGTAGATCGGTCGCTGGCTCTCAGGCAGGGCGATGCGTTGAAGGCTCAAAGAGCTGGTACGATCTTGGAGGATCTTTGGTAGGCTCTCGTCTGTTGTTTGAGCCTCCGCCAACCTGTCAAAATCGATTGCGGTGGACGATTCCAGGGCGTCCACTTCAGGCCGTGATAGGCAATCGGCCACGATGTTTGCATCGCCCTGGACATGCCGGATGTCGGTCGAACACTGGCTTATGAATTCCAGTTGGCGAATCTGCGCGGGGGCTGGTGGCGTGAGCTGCTGCAACACACCGCCGATTGCTGTGTCGGAAGCATCGACTGATATGCTCAATTCAGCGTGAGGGGCTGGGAAAACCTGCTCGGTGGAGGTAGTCAGGAGTTCCTTGACTTTGGCGAAGGCGCCCGCGGCTTCCGGAGGAAGATTGAGCTTCACTTCTCTTCTGCTGGTTTGCTAGTAGCTCCGTCAAAGGCATCAGCCAGCGTCGATAGAAGTTGACCATGCCCAGGAATCGACGCAGCTGTTTGTAGGTCGTCGGTTGTGGGAAATTGCGGATGGCGCTTACTTTTGACGGCAAGGGCAGGATTCCCCTTGCTGAGACCGTTGTACCCAGGAAGTTTGCCCTGCGGACTCGGAATTTGGACTTCTGCTGGTTTATTTGGGGATTATTAGCCTCCAGAATCCGCAGCACTGATGCCAAATGCTGCTCGTGTTCCTCTTCCGACTCTAATGCGACGAATATGTCGTCGATATAGACGTAGACAAACGGGCATCCTCGAAAGAGGATGTCAAGGTGTCGCTGTAAGGTCTGGGCGGCGTTCCTCGGGCACGGGACACAAATTTTCGATGGTAATAGCATTGCTCCTCCTGGAGGTTTGGTCGAGGCTGCTGATGGTGGTCTTCCCGTTTCACTAATCTCGATAGGGCGCTTACCTCACGAGTCAGCTCGGTGATTGCGTCCTCCATTGTTGCCTTTGTGTCGATGGACAAAATGGCGGAGCCGACATTTTGGATAAATTTGTCGGCCTTTTTGGCGAGGTTCTCCAGGTCTCCATCGAGGATTGAAATGACACCTCGAACTGGGGGTGGCAAGCTGTCAAGCCACAAATTTTTAAGCACCTGTGCGCTTACGCTATCCGTGGCTAAGGCTTGCATGCGGTGCAATAGCTGAGTCGGCTTAAGGTTACCCAGTGTCGCTCCATAAACTGGCGGGTTTTCTGCTCCGGGCTCGAGCCATATCTTTCTAAGAGTCGAGCTTTGAGTTCTCCATAAGCCCTGCCCTTGGTGGGCTCTCTTAGAAGGTCGGCGACCTCTTGCAGGACATCGCATTTGAGGCTCGTTAGGGTGTGGTCGAACCTGCACTCGTCCGATGTAATTTTTGTTTGTCGGAACTGGGCCTCCAGTCGAAGAAACCACAGCTCTGGTTCTGTTCGCCAGACCTCCGGTGCCTTGATTCCAACACGGGCGATAATGGCCTGGTCGTCGTTGGTTTCTTGCATGGCGTCGCGTCAGTAGTGTGATAATTAATTAATCACGTTTTTTTTGCTTAACGTCGGGGTCACCAATTTGGGCTTATTGTTGGTCTTGCAAATAGGCACACTTTAATAATTAACAGTTTACTAATAATAATAATAATTACAGTTTTGAAGACAAGGAAACGTAGGGTACGAGCGCAAAACCGGGAACCGCCCCTCTAGCCACAAGCGACCTGATGCCTCCCTTACATCCCCTGTTGGTACGCCTGGCATCTGGTATTTTTGCCAACGGTGTTGTATTACAGCGAACCTATTGGGGCGAATGAGTCGAGTGACGAATCCGCCACAAGTGTTAAATACAAAAGTTTTAGATTTTTCAATCATTTGTTTCATTACCTACAATTCTGCCATTGAACGTTTCCGCTAGGAGGTCGCGTTTCGCGGTAAATCGCAAAAAACCGTTCTCAACCCCTAAACTTGACTTTTGACGGTTAATTTGAGGTTATGTCAAAAAATTTTAGATTTTTTTATTATCTACAACTCTGTCGTTGAAAGTTTTCCGCTGGGAAGTCACGTTTCGCTGTAAAACGCAAATAAGCGTTTTCAACCCCTAAACTGCATCCCCATTTCACAATTGCCAGTGTTTTCGTGTTTAAATTTTATTTTTTCTCAAAGTTGAAAACTCAACAACATTGTCCACCTGGTCCTTGCCTGTTATTAATTAATTAATTTTTTTACTATATGAAAATTCGTATCGGCATCAGCTAGACTACAAGCTCATGTGGTTCAAAAAAAAATTAAGTCACATAAATCTTCATTTGGATCGGCGTGCTAATTCGGGGGTTTTGCTCAGATGTGAATGTGAATGAATACTAATAAACATGCTCAGGTTTCATATTAGCTTACAATGCAAGACATTGGACTCATTTACACTAAATGTTAGTAACTGCTCGTGGGTGGGTTCATTAGTACCTACTCTAAAGTCGAGGTTCTTGAAGGTGCCATTTCCAAGCTCAACCTAGCTGATGCGCATTAACCGATCCAAAACCGGTCCTGAATGAATGACGAAATCAGAGCATGTGTTCATTTTTCAGTTACAAATACAACGTTGGCAAAAACACTATTTACGAAATTACAATGGTTGTATTGATGTTGGGAGTCTTTGCAAAGTGGAAGACAGTTCGGATCGGTCTGTCCTGGACTTCAGCAAATACTTTTGAGTTGTTATTTTTTCAAGTCTGCGGAAAACATATGTGAAAGGGTATTACCACGGTTACATGTTCAGAGCGCACGGTTCGTTCTAAGATAATGATTAAACGAAACGATCGTCACAGAGAAGTTGCTACCCTAAAGGTACATAAATGAATATGTTAGTAATGATCAGATTAGAAAATTAGCAGAGTTAGTAAGACAGACCTAAGATGCATTGATGTTATTCAAACATTACCTAGTTGGCGAAGGAGAATTGCACATAAAGCTGTTAGCAGGAAGGTTGACATGAATGGGTCCCATCCTGCCACCCTTTGGATCACTTGGAGATTCGGTCATTATAGAAAGGTCTTCCAAAGACTGGGATATTTGCATTGCGCTGTGTATTTCTCTTTCACGAGCAAGCTCCCGACAATCTGACATTACTTCATGTTCTTCCCGGCGCAATTGATTGATTCGACGCACTCCAGATACCTAGTAAAAATATTACAAAATATAAAATAACAAAACGGTTAATATATATAATATTTAATCCTAAACAATGTTGAAAACACTGTGAACGAGCTGCTTGCCCTGATTTTTCGAAACCGATAAATGGCTTATCACCGCGATCAATTTTTATATCAACATTTTAACTAAAGCAAATCTCAAGATACTGTAATAAAACGCTATATTCTATGACTTATCGTAATACCACATCCAATCATGTCCAAGGATCCGTCAAATTTACAAAGGGCACCACATGGCACGAATATTTAATTTTTAAATATGAATAACTTTTTCGTGTATTTCCGTATCAACCTGATTTTAAAATAAAATCAGTTTTCGTTCATATTTGCAAAAGAAATTCCTGGGTTCCAATCAATTTTATTATTTATTATTTAAACTATTACAAATACGAACCCAGGAATTTCTTTTGAATTAAGTTGAAATACAGTCAAGAAAATATACGCAATAGTTCATAGTAGTAGTAAACATCTTTATTTCTAAAAAAGGCTCTCGACCTATCGGTCTCTCTGCCCTTGTTTAATACATGTGGTCTTAATCTAAATAAAAAACAAATATGAAAATTCTCTTATTCTAGGTTAATAATCTTATTAAATAAACTATCCAATTCTAATGACAAGAAAAAATTATTTTATTGTCCAGTAGTCAGTTGCGTATGTAAGTGTTCGAGTAGCGTTGATGTAGGGAAACGGAAACGGGATTGTCTGGTTGGTCTTGTAAGGCAGAGGGGATTCAATATGGTCCAGTTGTGGGGATTGTTTGTCCATTTTGTCTGTAAATTTATCAGTCTTTCCGAAATCTTTGTCATGTTTGTGCGTTCGTACAGTAGTTGGTTGGAAGGGTTGTGCAGTGGGTTTTGGGGATGTCTTATTTTCGTGATAAGTCTTAGTGCGATTTGTTCAGTGGTTTGTATGTGCCGTTTGGACTTTTCCGTTGCGTTTGTTCTGATCATATGTCCGTAGTCAAGCAGGGGTCTACATATTGATTTGTATATTTGTGTTGCGGTTTTTGTGCTGATTCCTCTGTCTTTGTAAGTTAGCGATCTAAAGTGTTTCGTCCTTTGGATTACTTTCGTTCTAACGTTTTGTGCGTGTCTAGTAAATCTTAGCGCTTGGTCAAGTGTTATCCCTAGGTAGTTTATTTCTGATCTGGGAGTAGTTCTATTCCCGTCTGTTAGTATTGTCGGCGAGTTGTCTTTAATTTTGTGGTTTGGTAAGAGTAGCTGGTTTTTTGTTGCGTTTGGTATTAATCTCCACTTGTACAACCATGTCATTGTTTCTTCTGTCAGCGTTTGAAGTTTTCCAACAGCTTCATCTGTTGTTTTGTCGTGTACAATCAGTGTCGTGTCATCAGCGTACTGTAAAATGCAGGAGGATTTGTCTATGTGATTTTTGTCAAGTTGGTTGTGGTTATATATGTCAGGGCAGTATAAATTGTATAGAAGGGGTGATAGCGGTGATCCCTGTGGTAGTCCTTGCTCGGGTGAGAACAAAAACGAGAGTGAGTTGTCTATGCGTACTTGTAGTTGTCTGTTTTCGAGTATGTTCCTGATTGTGAAGAGTAAATATTTTGGGGTGTTAAGTAAGTGTAATTTGTATAATAGTCCTTTGTGCCATACTCTGTCAAAAGCCTTGTCTATGTCCATAAAGAGACATGCTTTTTTTTTGTTTTCAAGGTGTGTAGTTTGAATGTTGTTAGTTAGTACAAACAGAGGGTGAGCAGTCGAGTGATTGGGTTTAAAACCGAATTTGTATGGTGGTATGTGTTGTCCAATTAATTGTTGTAGTCTATTCTTTATAATGTGTTCAAACAGTTTGCTCAGTACAGGAAGTAGTGTAATGGGTCTTAAGTTTTGTATTTGTGTGTTGTTTAGTCTCGTTTTTGGGATGGTAATTATTATTCCCGATTTCCAAGTCTCTGGTATTATGTTATTTTTTATGCATTTATTGAATAAGATAAGTATAGTTTTGTGCGTTTGTGCAGTTAAGCTTTTCAAAACTTTACTTTTTATATTGTCTTTTCCTGGTGCTGTGTTTTTGATCCGTGCAAGTGCTTCGTCGTATTCTACTGTTAAAGTAGTTGTCGTACCAATCAGTTATTCTAGTCCAAATCTGGTCATCAAAATTAGGGTTCGTTGAAATTGCGAAAGCTCCCTGAAAATGTCTGGCAAATGCGTCTGCTTTGTCTTTGTCTGTATCTAGTTCGGTGCCGTTTTCGTTGATTGTGTCAATGAAGTTATTTTTTTTGTAACGCGAAAGTTTTTTAATTTTTTGCCAGTAAGTTTTCCCCGCGTCACGTTCGATTTCTTGGCAAGTTTCCAGCCATTTTTCTTGTCTATATTGGCTTGTCTATCTTGTCTATATCGTCGACCTGCTGCTACCTCGATAGGAAGCAGACGTGCCCAGTGCGAGTGTATCGAAACAATTTTTTTCTTCTCTTTCGCTGATAAACGCACGATACTTAAAGAATTTTAAATATTTAAACCGATTTTGCTGACCCTGTTGAGAATACAAGGTCTGCTCAACAAGTAGGATGAATCCCGGGAGTTCTCAGTCCGAATCGGACTTGGCCTCCCGGGATGAGGTATTCACAGTGCCTAAGTCAAAAAAGCGGGGTAGAAAACCAAAATCTACACCCGAAACATCAAACCCTACAACACCCACTCAGGATATGACAAGACCGGCACTAGACCAAACAACACCACGCGCTACGAGATCCACCTCATTAAAACCAACACCCACAACATCATCTACAACTCTAATTCCAACCAACTCCAACCAATCGAGAAACCTAACGTTAAAATTGGCATTCTGCGTAATTGCACCACCAACACTTAGCAGAATTCAACTGGCAATAAAATGGGAGGACATCAACAAGTCAAATAGAGACATAGTGATAAAGTACGAAAATAAATTTGTCATCAAAACCAACGACGAGTTCAACACCACCAAAGCACTGGAGCTTCTCAAACAACAGGGAGTGATCACGTCGTTCAAGATGCAGCTGAACTGTTCTAACCCACCAATCAGAACAAATGTCAACCGGAGTGTCAGGCCATCGTTTTCAGTGGTGGCCACAGGAGTCGATCTCGACATCACCGATGAGATGTTCCTAAACCATCTGAAGGAAATCCATCCTCAAATAAGATTCTGCAAGAGAATCATATCAAGACAAAGAGGGACGCCTACTCTAATGATGCGTCTGATTACGGGAGACCACGCGACTTACGAGAGCCTTATGACGGGTAGAGGTGTGCACTTTCTGGGCCGCATCTACCGTATAATAGAAAGCAAACCACATGTAACCATCTCTGCACCAAATGTAGTGCATATGACCATCGGTCGGAAGACTGCAAGAAGCCCATTAAGTGCGCCAAATGCCATGCAAACCATCCAACTACTGTCTGCGCTTCACCACTTCCAGCTAAGTGTGTGACATGCAACTCGGACGATCATGCAGCATGGAGCATGAAGTGCCCCAAACGCCCCACAGCACCCATAGAAGGAATCCCAAACGTTAAGGTAAAATGCCTCAACAAGAGAACGGCCGAGGTGCCAGGTTCAGTAACGACAGACAACCGAATTCACAAACCAATTACTACACACGACCACATATTAACAAATACAAACACCAACTGAACAAGACAACAAGCAACAACAACAGAGAGGAATTAATCAAAAAACTTCGCAAACAGTTTATTGACGACTTTAGCGTCGACACTTCTGTGGTTTTCTATGGAAACCACATGTACATACTGATGTTTGACATGCTTTCACCTACCAGAAATATCTCCGACTGCACCCCACGACCAACTTAGACAAACAATCACAAATATAGAACATTCAATCTAAGACTTACATACGCCAACATTAACGGACTAAATAGTAAAAAGCACCTTGTCTATGACTATATAGAGAGAAATAACACTGACTGCTGCATGTTTGTGGAGACAAAGACCAAACCCGGACAAACACCGACATACAGAGACTGGAAATATGTTCATAGACATGGCAATACAATTCAAAATGCCAGGGGAGGCGCAACAGTACTACTCACGCCTAAAGTAAAATTAGGAAAAGCAAATCCCCCGTCTCTTAACAATCCTCTAAATGATTGCCTACATTTCACTATACCCTACCTACAAGACCTTATCCATATATTTAAAGTGTATATACATCCTCATTCCAATATCGAACCGAACATATTCACGAAAGCATGCCTTTACAAGCATGCAATTCTGATAGGAGACTTTAACGTAAACCGATACAAGACCGCGCAACTGAACCAATTTTTGAACAATTCCGACTTTAAAAGAAAACACACACCACCGACATTTCTAATGAAACCAAGACTCAACTCCAGACTTATTACTACATACAGCTAACTTCACTAATGTGATAACAAATGTCAATTTGACAAACGAACTCTGGTCAGACCATCTGGCAATAAATTTTAATGATTTCCAATAGGTAGACCCGGGACGAAACGCAGGGCTCATCACATAACACCATAATTAGTGACAATAAAATTGACTGAAAACCCAGGAATACATTGGAATGAATAAATTTTAATATAGACCTCGGACAGACACAAACGTCGGGACTAGCAAAAAACACACAAAAGCTAAACCTAAATAAAACAGACGTTGAAAAAGTAAAACAACACATACATGACTATATTCATTTCCGGCCAGAGACTTGTTCTATCGAAAATATACAGAAACAATTGACAACAGCCGTTGAAAAATTTTTACCCCACATAAACAACACCTTCTACCAACATACGCTACCTAAATTCATACTCAGACTTATCAAACGCAAGAGAGAATTATACAGACTATACACACAAACAAATGATGACGAATTGAAAAGAAAACTAAACGAACTGAACAGAAACGTAAAAACACTAATAGACCAATAGTTCATATTTGCGTAAGAAAGGTATTCTTGGTTGAAGTCGCTAGCAGTAACCGTTCTCGAGATTTTTCAAAAATATTTTTAAATTGCAAATTAATGGCAACAAAGTAACAAATTTAAATTAAACTATTTTAGATTTCTAAAGGAAATTTTTAATGATTTGATGTTGTATTGCAATACGTCCCAGAATATAGAAGTTTATTACAGTATCTTATGATTTGCATGAATTATTTAAAAAAAATAAAATGAAATGATAAATTTGCCACCCTTTATCACAAAAAAATAGATTTTCGATCGACCGTTAGTCCTGCTACTATAAACTGACTATAAAAACATGTAGAACGTTCAATGAGATATTTTCGTAACAACAAGAAATTAACAAGAGAAAGTTTGAACGATTACAAGATAATTTTATTAATTATGTGTCTAAACCAAATTAAAACTAATTTGATTAAGGGCAAATAACAAACTAAAATTAAACACAATATCGCAATACAGAAAAAGCGTAGTACAACAAGATTCAAGATGTTTTTAATAAGTGCTCAAAACGACGGCCGCTAACTTCCAAACATTTTTGAACCCAAATTCGCAGAGATTCAGTTGTTTCAATTCAAGCCGTTCAATGCAAGTTATCACTCGTTGACGAAGGTCTTGTTTGATCTGTACTGGTGACCTACCTGCATACTTTTCTTTTCAAATGACCCCCCAAGTAGTAATCAAGTGACGTGAAATCGGGTGATTTAGCAGGCCATACCGAAGGACCCGCAGTGTTAATACTGAACCAGAATTTAACAGTCGATATATCGATACCCCTTAACGAAAAGAGCACATAATTAAAATTTTCTAAAACCAGCTCTGAACGGTATATTTGATGGTGTGAAAATATTCTTATGTTACTATTTAAAAAAATATCAAGATTGGCGAGATGGCGTCAAAACTGTTAAATTTTACATCTTTATAGATACTGCTTTAAGACTTTTCGGAACAGAATCTGATCGGTATAAGCTCGGATCTAAATTCCTTTATACCTTTTTTTAGACAGACTATGCTTTAGAATTTTTCAGAAGGGTAATAGGGAAGCAGTAAAAAAATGTTTCTGTACAAGTTGTTTATCGCGCCACTGCCACACTTCCTTGTCTCCCTTATTGCCTCTTAGCAAAAAAAACCGTACGATTGAGGTGAAACTAGAGAAGATCACTTCTGCCAAAAGACACATTACGGCAGGAGTGCCTCGGAGCACTGTGATTTAGCCGTTGCTGTATACTTTGTCTACAGCAGATATCTCAAGAATTCCTACTACAAAATTAGGACTTTAAACAGATGATATGGCCGTATACACGACATCATTTCATGTCCAGGCAGCAAAATCGCGCATTACACATCACTTGATCATATTGACACCGTGTCTGGAGAAATGGAAATTGAAAATTCAAGAAAGACCTAGAAATCCTAGAAAAGCACTAATTATCTTCACCCGCAAGCGCTCTAATAACCAAATCCTTTCACATTTAATGGTCCAAAATGTTCCGATTAAAACAGTGCCGGAGGCCAAATTCCTGGGATTTAAACTAGACCAAGGACTCTTCTTTAGAAAGCATGCAATTCAAAAAACTTTCCTGGTCCAAAGAAAGGACAACGAGACTACTGCTTCAAAGGACACAAAACAGGTTTCTGGGAGGGGTACTATCTGCTGACAGGTATACCAGAATTAAGGAAGTTTACGAAGCTGCAGATGTGGTCCATGTAGGCGACTACATAGATACCTATCTGTCAAATTATTCAATAGGGAAGTGCAGGGCTCAGTCCTAATGACAAATCTAACAGACATAAGATGCCATAATAACGTAACATACAGCTCCCTGTATGTATGGCATCATAAGATAATCTCATTCATATGGTGAGAAACCCAGATTGATTTCTTCCTGGTTAAACACAGATATCAGAATAGTGCAACACGGGTGGCCGCGCATTCGGAAGCCGATATTGGATCTGATCATAACTCCATAATAGCCAACTTCAAAATCAACCTCAAGCTTATAACACAAAGAAAAGCTGGTATTTCATAATTTGAAGCAAAGATCGTAATTTTTCTTTTCGAATGCTTAAGTATTCCAATAGTTTACCAATCAAACATGGAACCATTTCAAAATAATGCTTACTAACAAAGTTGAAACTCGATTTTCAACTGTTAATATCTTCTATAAATTTTCGAAAAAAATGTTTTAAATATTTTTCTAGTACCCTCGAAGTGACCCCCTATTGCCCCTTAAAAGGAATGATGCCAATTTTGAGTCACCCTGTATATCATTCCATTTAAAAAATTGAATAAAAATCGACAAAGTTTGACGACTTTGATAACGCTCCCCCTCGCGGCCGAAGAAGCAATCATAAGGGCAAATATTTTACAACAGAAGTTAAAGTAAATAAAGAGCTTTTTAACTAGAATTTAAACGTCGAATTTGGTTAAGTCAATACGTATTTTTATAACTTTTTGTCCCAATAATAAACCCATATTTGGCCTTCCCCCGTCAATTAATTTGACTAGCTGGATCAACAAGACTCCAACTAAAAAGAAGCAAAATTCTTTCAGGAATAGAATGAACGTATTTTCAACATACCTTACCTATCTGAAACCGCTAAAAATCCATATGTAAAACGTTTTGTTGCAGTTTAGCCTTCTAGTAGCCATTTTGCGAATTTGATAGTAATTTTCAGCAATTTTTTGTGGTCATTTTATTCATTTTTTTTCCGAAATCGATATGACTAATAAATTAGTTTGTGAATACAGCCAGCTCTCTTATTTTAAAAAATTTTTATTAGTGGCCCATCCAGTACAGTATCCCAAATTACCAGATTCAACCCAAAGTTTCATTTTTTAACTGTAAAATCCCTTCAAAATTCTTAACATAAACTGAATCATTTGTGGTAACTGTAAAGTTTTGCGTTGCACCTTGTTCTGGATTGTGTAAAATACTGTTTTTATTTACGGTTCACTTCTATTTAGTCAGGTTTTTTTGGCCATAGTTTTCTTACATGTATCAAGTATCGAACGAGAAGAAACCACCTTAGGAAGTACGCATTTACTTCGGGGAGCAAGGGGAATTATGAGGAAGTATGGGGAAGCATGAGGTACTTTTAGGAGTATTTTCGGTTTGTATTGCTAAAGAGCAGAGTTGATATTTACCGACACATTATCGTCACGATACATTTTTGACTAGGATTTGTTAAAGCTGAATCAAATAATACACTTTTAAAGATCGTTGTCGTTTAGTATACAGGGTTATTCAGAAAATTAAAATTTTCACGCAAAGTTTTCACTCAGCCAACGAAAAAATCATCAATACATGATTTATTCAACAAAATCAAGATGAATTTTAAAAATTAAAATCATTTAAAACATGAAGTAATGGCTCAACATAAAGGGTGTTCCAATAAGAACGACGGATTTACATTTTAAATAAAACAAATATTTATGGCATAAGTTTGAAACATTTATTGAAAAATGAAAAACACATCATGAGGTTATGAATGGAATAAGACATCGGACAAATGACTGTCTCGGCTAGCACAGACGTGCTCTTTACGTGAAATTTTCAAGGACTGTTGGGCATAAATTTTGTGGTATTTCAGCTTCAATCGTTGTTGGTTTGTTCACATAAACTTGCCACTTTAAAAACCCCCAAAGAAAAAAGTCCAAAGGCGTTAAATCGCATCGGCGCCAATGCCGATCTCCAAAATGAGAAATAACACGACCAGGAAATGACTCGTGCAGTAATTCAACAGTTTTTCTGGCTGTATGGCATGTTGCACCGTCCTGTTGAAACCACATGATGTTGAGATCCATATTTTGCGATTTTGGCACAAAAAAGTTAGTTAATATTTTCACGATAACAAACACCACTCACGTTTAATGCTTGACAAACTGCATTTTCGAAGAAAAATGGTCCGATGATGCCTCCAGCTCACAATGCACACCAAAAGTGATTCTTTTTGGATGCACCTGTTTCTGAACGATCACTCGTGGATTTTCGGAACCCCAAATGCGACAATTTTGTCGATTAACGAAGCCATCAAGATGAAAATGGACCTCGTCACTAAAGATGATTTTCGTGAAAAATCACAGTCCAATTTTCGTTGTTCCAAAATCCAATCGACAAAGGCTCTTCGTTGCCCATGGTCTTCCGGCTTTAGCTCTTGAGCCAATTCAACTTTGTACGCATGAATCTTCAAATCTTTTGTTAAAATTCGATGCATAGTGGTTGTGGAAACACCAATTTCCTATATGGCTGGACTTTCCTCAACATTTGCACGTACTTCTGCGATATTTTCAGTCGAGCGACTAGGACGAACGCGTGTTTCTGTTTTCACTTCATTAACAGACCCAGTTTGCTGAAATTTCTTCATTAAATTTCTCACAGTTGGAGCATTTCGATGGCCCTTAGACTGTGGCTGTAAAACTTCCACCATTTTGATAATAATATTTCCGCCTTAATAATAAGACACCGAAACGTATTTGTAACATTTTAAATAATAAATAATAAAATTGACTGAAACCCAGGAATACATTGGAATAATAATATTTCACAATGAGAATTCGTTGTTGTGTATTGAACCGCTCCATTTTACTTCACCTCCTGCTGTCTACTAACAAACGGCATTTTTTCAAATGTCAAATCATGACACTGCAAATGGCGCGCAATTCAAAACCGTCGTTCTTATTGGAACACCCTTTATAAGGTAGTGTGGAAGCAAAACATACCAACTATTATGTCCCCTAAACTTCCACACCACGCATTAACCTTTTGTTGAATATTGGTTTTTGCAGTTAATGACCCAGTAAGGGTTGTCTGTAACCCAGTATCTCCAGTTTTTCTTAGAAAAGTTCAGTCATGAATACATTTCATTGGGCTCAAAGGCAATTTTCTAAGCGTTCCAACCCATCATCTTCTCGCAACATGTGCAGAAATTTTGGTCTGGAAGGCTATTTTTTCGACGAACCAGACATATTCTAATTTTGTCCTTACTTTCATTTAATCCAACAGCCTTCAGCGTAAACTTATTTGAGGATTGGCGCGAACTGAAGCTATGACAGAATCATTATTATGTGTTCGATTCCGAACTTACTGCCAAATGGCAGACTGTTCAAAACACCTTCCAATTTCAATAAATTGCAAATTTGCGCCTGCTGTAGCTTTAAGCCTAATAGGATTTCTCTGTGACTGTCTCAAATTGAATTATTCCGCGACTTCAAACTTGTCTGCTACCTCGAACACCATTACCAAACAGTCTAATTATTTCTATTTTCTCTCTTAAACTGAGATCGGCATTTTGTCAACGTATTAACGCAATTAATGCCAAATTGACAACTACTAGAAGCGGTTAATTTGCCGACATGGTTCTGTAATGAAGACTGTAATGTGTACAAAATTTCGTATTTTGCGTGAGAAAGAAATGTCAAATTTTGATTTTTGATTTGAAACTCTATGTTCACAGTTAAAATAACATTCTGAACAACTTTTTCGGATATCTGTAACGCATCTCAAAATATAGAAAATTGCCCTTATTCGCAACGTCGTAGTAGTTCTGTGGCAAAACTGGAAACCTTGCTTTCATAAATAAATAAAATACAAGGCTGTTTCCATCTTAAATGCGACGCACTGTATATCACAACAGCAATACCATCTAATAACATTGAAACCTGATTGATTAAAAAATTTAAAAATATTTCTTTATTCAAATGTCGCAAAAAATAAAGGCCAATTAAATGATTTTTCATTATTCCGCCCCACGCATTTACCGACCAGCACTTGTACTTGTACTACTGGGATACTACAATGCAAAGGTTGGAAGCACTCTTGCGGACAACCACATCCGAACTGTGGTGGGAAAACATGGAATGGGAGCACGCAATGAAGGGGGAGGACGTCTGATACAATTCAGTATAGACAACAAATTTACAATTGCCAATACCGTTTTTACGCAACACAAACGCAGACTATACACATGGCGTTCACCTGATGGAAAATACAAGAACCAGATCGACTATGTTCTAATCCGACAACGATGGCGATCTTCCATCACAACCGTGAAAACTCTTCCATCCGCTGACGGTGGCACAGACCACCAACTTCTTATGTTTGAGCTGACCATAAAACTCAGATCAAGTTCCAACATTTGCAACGAAAGTTATACAAAAAGTACAGTTGCACGTATCAGATATCACCAACATGAATCCAAATGACATATGGCGAGCCCTCAAAGACTCCATAAATGAAACACTTAATGAAGTGTCATCGGAAACACAAATTAAAAAACAACAGCCGTGGTTGTCAGCTGAAACGCTCAATCTCATTTCGAGCAGAAGACATATTAAGAACGCAGGCATGAGCAACAGCAACGATTGGGAACGTTACAGAGTCCTAAACAGAGAAATCCAAAATAGCTCCCGGAGAGCTAAAAATACACACTTTATGAAAATATGTGCAGAACTACAAAAATATGCTGACCATAACAATACCAAGGACCTGTTTACACAGATCCGCCGTATTACTAGACAATTTAAATCACAAAATTGGACAATTAAAGATAAAGACAACAACATGATCAACGAATTTGACCAGATAATCAAGATATGGCGGAATTACTGTGAAGACCTCTAATTTGACGATAAGGCTGTCGACATAGAAGTTCGTGAATATGAGGAAGAACCAGGCATCCTAAAGGAAGAAGTTCGTGCCGCTATTAAGAAGCATAAGGATGATAAAGCGGTGGGAATAGATAGGATAACGGCGGAAGTATTAAAATCATTAGATGAAAAAGGTCAGAATATCATACACCAACTATGCCAGAGAATATGGAAAACCTGCACATGGCCCGAGGATTGGTCTACATCCGTGATAATATCTATACACAAAAAAGGCTCAACAACCTCCTGCAACAACTACCGCCTAATCTTCCTAATAACACATGTAAGCAAAATAATGCTGTATATACTACAAGCAAGGCTGGAATCATTCATCTTTAGGCAAATTGCTCCTGAGCAGGCGGGTTTTGTAAAAGGCTTCTGTACAATATATATAGCGAATTCGTAATGCACTTAGTTTTGGACAACTGGAATGGAGGAATCAAGATAGGGCGGAAAAAGATCTCCAATCTTCGGTTCGCTGACGACACTGTTCTCATAGCGGAAAACGAAGAAGAACTTCTAGAAGTATTGAATATACTTGAAAATGTAAGTGCAGATTACGGTCTTAAAGTAAACTATAGCAAGACCAAAGTCATGATAATTGATCTCGTGAGAGAGAGATAAGAGAGATGAGAATGAGAGGCAGCCTGTAAGGATTGGCAAATGCGAAGTTGTGCAGCAGTTCACATACTAGCCTGGACCTTGCACAGCTCGGCAGCTGTGAACCTGAGATTCGAAGGCGTATTCAGTTGGAAAAAGTCGCAATGACTCAAATAACAAAGCTGTGGAGTGATGGAATCCTTTCAAAAACCACGAAAATCCAGCTGGTAAAAACATTGGTGTTTCTTTTTCTTACGGATCAGAGACATGGGTGATACGTGCCGCTGACAGAAGACGCATAGACGCCTTTGAGATGTGGTGTTGGCGTAGGATGTTTCAAATACCTTGGACGACTAGAAGGACCAATGTCTCAATCCTAAATGAAATCCGTCCACAACAGCGACGGTCTTCCCTGACATATGGCCCGATGTTTGGTGTTGCCCTATTTGTGGGGTTTCTATTACAAAAGATATAATTCGCAAATTCTGTTGCTTCATTCCCTCGGACAGCATAATTTCTTCTCAATTGTTTTCCATATGCAAAACTACCGGCTTATGTAAATTGAGCTAAAAATCTTTGGAATACGACTTTATTGAGATGACTCCTATCAGGAAATATTTCAGCATACATGCGAGATACTAGTAAACAGTTTTGAAAACTTTTATTTTTATGTGTGTTTTGTAAAGGACTACTAACAAAGCAAGATTGCATATTAGCGATTTCTAGTAGATGAGCTGACAACTTCTAATAAAATCACGATAAATACTTTAAACCTGTCAAATTTCTATAGGCGACTCACTATATTATTACATTTGATAAAAACCTGAATACTATAAGACTTCCTTATAGTATTCAATAGAGAATTTTGGGATACCCGATATGTATTTGTATACTTTTATTAATCTGTCACAACATGGCATTTATTAGTGGTCGTAAAGTAGAATTTGGTTTCGAAATTCGAAATGAATGTTGAGAATTTAAAATGGAAAAAAGGTCCTCATTTTCACAAAACTCCAAATATCTCAGCAACCGTAAGCTATAAGTAAGATAGTAGTAGTAGTAAACATCTTTATTTCTAAAAAAGGCTATCGACCTATCGGTCTTTCTGCCCTTGTTTAATACATGCAGTCTTAATCTAGATAAAAAACCAATATGAAAATTCTCCTATTCTAGGTTAACAATAGTAGTAGTAAACATCTTTATTTCTAAAAAAGGCCATCGACCTATCGGTATTTCTGCCCTTGTTTAATACATGCAGTCCCAATCCAGATAAAAAACAAATATGAAAATTCTCCCATTCTAGGTTAACAATGTTATTAAATAAATAAGATTTCAGTGGCAAGAAGAAATTATTTTATTGTCCACATAAGTAAGATAAATCTTAATAAAACTCACATTTATTTCAATCGTAGACACTAATAATACACAGGGAATCAAATTTTAAAAAACGCAACTTTGGGTTGATACGAGTAATTGGGATACCCTGTACATTAGAAAATAATTTTAAAATGTCCCCAGGTGGTCTTCCATTTATCCATTAAATGATACTTTAAAAAAGGTGTAACCGCAATCTTCGGTGTAGTATAATCTGAATAAC
Source organism: Dendroctonus valens (assembly GCA_024550625.1). Classification (NCBI taxonomy): domain Eukaryota; kingdom Metazoa; phylum Arthropoda; class Insecta; order Coleoptera; family Curculionidae; genus Dendroctonus; species Dendroctonus valens. The sequence goes on from JAJTJO010000515.1 coordinate 554,800, forward strand.
CCTGTATATACGAATATACAGGGTGATTCAAAAGTGGCGTCATTCCTTTTAAGGGGTTATAGGGGCTCACTTGGAGAGTACGCGAAAAATATTGAAAATTTTTTTTTCGGAATTTTCTAGAAGACATTAACAGTTGAAAATCCAATTTCAACTTTGTTATTAAGTATTATTTTAACATAGTCCCATGTTTGTTGCCTTTTGATTTGGAGTTGGTAGCCTTTTGGAATACTTAACCATTCGAAAACAAAAATTACGATCTTTGCTTCAAATTACGAAAATTTTCGATATTAAAAAAGACCTCTTCTACAATTTTTTGATAAAAAGTCAAAGCGGCAATGATGTTTTTTGTCATTAACAGATAGTTACAGGTAGATAGCCTTTGTCAATAATAACAAGCATTCGTAAAACTATGACTTACTTCTGATGAATCTTCTTTCTCAAAATGTACACCAACATCGAATTTGCGGATATGCGATTAGTTTTGGGGAAATGCCACAGTAACATGGCAGAAGGTGTAAGACCTTACACCAGCAAAGGGCTAGAGACACTGGACGATTGGCTGCAGGAATTGACGCAGACTGTGGACGATCTAGAGGTGCTCGGGTTCCAGACACAGAGGCACAAGTATTGGAGATAATTGCAGCAGAGCCTTCCAGAAGTGCTCGGAGCATTGCACAACTACTGACACTTTCCCAGGCACCGGATAATTGTCCCTATAACTCCCCAGAGGAAGGGCCACATTCCTACCATGTAGTAAGATACACAGGACACAAGGACACATTAACTCTCTGATCTTCCGAACACCGGTACAAATTTAGCAGGAGTTAATTAACCGAATACGAGAAGCTGCTCAAAAGGTGATCCCAGACTGCGGCGAAGAGTGCACAATAAAGTGATTGGGGAACAAACATGTCTGGAGTTAAACGGGCAGAACTTCGTCGTATAACCTTACACAGGAGATGTTTGTTTACATGTGAGGCGAGTTTAGGTATATCACTTATATGCCCCAAAAAGGAGGGCAGCACTGACGGCAAATTGACAGAGTTATCCTAACCTCAAAATATTTCTATTGCTTTCTCTTTCTTTGCTTTGTGTTTATCCATGGTTACTACAATTTTCAATAATTAAGAAGTAACAGGTATTTACGTAATGTTAATTAGGCAGATTACATTGAAAAGCATCGTTGCCGTAATTCTGATCTGGTTTTTGGCAAATATCTCAGTTTTTGATAAGAATTATTTTTTTACTATTTTTCCTGTACTCCCCAAACACCCCCAGAGGAATGACGCGACTTTTGAATCACCCTGTATACATTTTCTCGATGATTACTACAGGGATTTTCGAAACCACAGCAGATACGAAAAAGGCTAAATGCACAAAGAATTGTAATTTCGAATGCTCCATTGCTACAGCTAAAATTTTACAGCTATCAAGAAATATAAAAAAATAATAATTTATGGGAGATTTTTAAATAACGCCTAGTTCTGACAATATTCATCTGACAGGAAAACATTAAAAAGAAAAACTGTATGAAATTGCATTCTAAATAAAATGACAAGGCATTTGTATAAAATAACCGTAATTTTTGACATATGACTTATGTGTCGTGTGTCAACTTGTGTTGTTTTAATGGTAACCATATTTGATTATGCCTTCATTAAATAGAGCATTTTATTACGATTTCAGTTATACATCATATCGTTAGGTTTTTTTCGAAAATAAAGTATCTGCGAATTATTTTTACTTTTTCAATTTACTTGATCGAAGTTAGCCATGGAAAATAGTATAAGGCATACAGCATTGTTTCCACAGTAACAAATAATAACCATATTTTTTGACATTTAAGTTTAAATGCAAGTTAGTTAAAACGTTAAGTCAGTTTTATTGTAAAAATGAATTATTCCAATCAAGAAAAGCGAGACATGATTCATTAGTTGTTATAAAAATTATGGACGCGCCTGTGATTACTATTTTGAGAGATATTTTGACCGCCCGGAGCCGTCCTTGGCAACATTCAAAAGATTATAAAATTTGGGTACTTATTGAAGTTTTACACAGCCAGGAAATTAAAACAAAATAATAAATGAAGCTGTAGAGGTCTTGGCCATTGTAAGCCAGAATCCACGAAATTCAACCAAGGAAATTGCAGCGCAAGTCCCGGCTTGCCACCGTGATGAGAGTTTTAAAAAACATAAATTCCAACAGTATAAATTATCAGTATCCCAAATTTTATATCGAAGGGATTAAAGAGCTGCGTGTGAATTTTTGTACACGGTTCCGAAACAAATGCCAACCGATGAATGTCGATTTACAAATTGTGATATGTTTAATCGACACAATAAACATCCTTGGAATCAAACAAATCGTCACCACGTTGAGCAAAGAAGACCACAACTTATATTTGAATTTAACGTTTAGTGCGAAATGGAATGTTGAAAAATTCTTGGTCCATTTATTTTGGAGGGACCTTAAATGGAAGCCGGAATCATCAATTCCTTCGGAATGACCTGGAGATTTTGTTGGATGACTTAAATTTACAAACACTGCGTAATGCTCAATGGTTTCAACAAGATGGTGCCCCTCGCATAATTTTTCCCAAGTGCGGAATCACCTGGGCGAAAAATTTCCTGGCACTTGGATTGGACTAAACGATCAACTATTTTATGGGCTCTCCAATCACCGAATATTTCAGTTTTCGATTTATTTTTGTGGGGAACCGTAAAAACCTTGTGTATAAAAATAAATGACAAAATTTTCAAAAATAAATATTGATAATTTTGGCAAAATAAATGGTGGTATGAATAACACTGGTTCTAGGTGTAAATAAAAAATTACTGCTGCAATTCCTCTCTCTTTTCTAACATTGGAACAAGCGGAGATGTCTGGAGGTTTGAAATAATCTAACAAGTTTGAATATATCTTCGCAATGTGTGTAAGCTATTATTTCATTTGAACATATGAAGATTGCAGAGATAAATCATTTCAGTTTTACCTATACTATTATAAGAATACCGTTATATTTAATAGTAGGTTTAAATATTTTAAACGCTTTAGGAAATACATAAGATTCACTTACTTTTTTGGTCGTATTTCAGGAGCGCCGTTTCGTAAACCAAACGCAAACGGGTGTTTCAATAAGAATTGGAATTGGCGAAAATTGGAGAAAGCGGTTTTGAATTGCGCGCCATTTGTGGTGTCATGATTTGACTTAAAAAAAGGCCGTTCGTTAGTAGACAGCAGGAGGTTAAGTAAAATGGAGCGGTTCAATACACAACAACGAATTCTCATTGTGAAATATTATTATCAAAGTGGTGGAAGTTTTGCAGCCACAGTTCGCAAAATGCGTAAAATTATGGGCCATCGGAATGTTCCAACTGAAGCCACTGTGAGAAAATTAATGAAGAAATTTCAGCAAACTGGGTCTGCTAATGAAGTGAAAACAGAAACACGCGTTCGTCCTGGTCGCTCGATTGAAAATATCGCAGCAGTACATGCAAATGTTGAGGAAAGCCCAACCACAACAATTCGGCGTAGAGCTCAGGAAATTGGTGTTTCCACAACCACTATGCATCGAAGTTTAACAAAATATTTGAAGCTTCATGCGTGCAAAGTTGAATTGGCTCAAGAGCTAAAGCCGGAAGACCTTGGGCCACGAAGAGCCTTTGTTGATTTTGATGATTTTGGAACAACAATTGGACGGTGATTTTTCAACGAAAATCATCTTTAGTGACGAGGCCCATTTTCATCTTGATGGCTTCGTTAATCGACAAAATTGTCGCATTTGGGGTTCCGAAAATCCACGAGTGATCGTTCAGAAACAGATGCATCCAAAAAGAGTCACTTTTGGTGTGCATTGTGGGCTGGAGGCATCATCGGACCATTTTTCTTCGAAAATGCAGTTGGTCAAGCATTAAGCGTGAGTGGCGTGCGTTATCGTGAAATGTTAACTAACTTTTTTGTGCCCAAATTGCAAAATATGCATATCAACAGCATGTGGCTTCAACAGGACGGTGCAACATGCCAAACAGCCAGAGAAACTGTTGAATTACTGCACGAGTCATTTGCTGGTGGTGTTATTTCTCGTTTTGGAGATCGCCATTGGCCGCCCAGATCATGCGATCCATCCAAAGGCGTTAACTTTGGACTTTTTTCTTTGGGGTTTTTTAAAGTCACAAGTTTATACGAACAAACCAACAACGATTGAAGCCTTAAAAGATGAAATTCCACGCTGTATCTCTGAAATACCGCAAAATTTATGCGCAACAGTCCTTGAAAATTTCTTGAAAAAAGCACGTCTGTGCCAGCAAAGCCGAGGCGGTCATTTGTCCGATGTCTTATTCCATACATAACCTCATGATGTGTACTTCATTTTTCAATAAATGTTTCAAACTTATGCCACAAATATATATGTTTTATTTAAAATTTAAATCCGTCGTTCTTATTGGAACACCCTTTATAAACAAGTGACTATTATTCGCAATAGAACGTAGGTTTTTGTCATCAATACCTCATATACATGGTATCTTAAGAACAATATTAGCGTAATATATGCGTACTATGTAATAGTACGCATGAGCAAGATTGGATATATCCGTAAAAAGTCTTATTTGATGTTAGCTAAAGTATTTTAAAAATAATCATAACTACTTACCGGAGATCCTGGAACTTGACTAAAACTAGCACTGTGTCGTCGGTTCCTGGTGGAGTTTACAAAACCGAATAAATTTGGAAACGAGGCTTGACAGCTGAAACAATACAAGATGGTTAAAACATATCATTTACATCAAAATTAAGTCTTTGCTGGATCAACGGTACGCATTTAATTTTAGCTGAAAGATGTTTGCCTGCAGCAGATTTAATGGTTTACTCGTAATGGGAATGAATGTATTGGATTTTTCTTTATTATTAAGTATAATATAGATAATATTAAGTTTAATATATACGGGGTGTCAATTTGAAAACTTCCCACCCTTAATATCTTTCTTGCAGTTAGAAATATGAAAAATCCGAAAGACACGCCAATTTTATTTGTAAGGGGGCACTTTAAATAATTATTTTTAGCTGTCTTGTTTCAACCCTCTAGAAGGGGTAGATGTCACCCTTAGAATCTTAAATGGGAATTGGGGGTCAAGTGGCACATCGTTTTAAAGGGCCTTCAATTATCTTTTCAGTGGTATCCTACATGGCTGCTTTGAATGAAACTTTCCCGCATTGCGATCGTGGTTTCCAGGTTAGTGTTAACACAAAAATTATTGCATTCGCTCTCCTTGCAGTACAAATGATTAGAAGGGTAGATAGTTAGAGTAGACCGTTAAAATCGTTGAATAACAGAAAAAAAATCTAGTTTAAACAATTGATATCTCATTTATTGATTATTTTACTTCGCCAAAAATAACTTTTTATTTGCGAAAGAGAAAGAAAAGAAAACACATTCGGCTCTATTTACGCAGTATCTTATCGGTTGTTCAAAACGTTGTTCATTTTCCTGTAACCAATAATAAAGTCTGTTTTCGAACTACTCCCTAACATTTCGGAAAACTTCACAGGTAATTGATCGCTACAATTCGCCTTTTAAGATCATCAATATCAGCAGGTTGTGTCTTATAAACAATGGCCTTTAGATGTCCCCAAAGAAAGAAGTCTAAGGATGTTAAATCAGGTGATCTTGGAGACCATTCAATTGGTCCCCTTCCAATCCATGTATTCGGGAATCTCTCGTTTCACCACAGTCGGAACGGAAGAAAATAATGAGGAGGAGCACCGTCCTGCTGGAATGAATCCTCCTGTAAAGCTGAATTATCTTCTTCATCAATTTGAGTTTCTAGCTCATGCGTGATAAGAGGATCAAAAGTATTTTCAAGCATCTTAACGTATAGGTCACCTGTCAAGTTTCCTTCAATAAATAAACGTCCAATAATGGCATGTCCAGGAATACCAGCCCAAACATTAAGTTTTTGAGGATATTATGTATGTCTTTCTCGGAAAATATGCCGGTTTTCGTCACTTCAATATCGACAATTTTTATATATTAATATAAGAATATAAAGTAATCGAGTACCGGATTAAGCGTTGTGTTCGTAATTGTGAAAATCAACATGGTCGACGATATCGACTTTCTAAGAATCAACCAGATACTTTTAAAGCTTGACTCGAAGTCGTTAAACCCCCAAATTATAAGACATTTCCTGTACAGAAAATATACAACAATATAACGGAAATGGCGGCAGTGCATGGTTAGATGCTAATGTGGAAGGAGTTTTAGTGAGTAAACAGCTAGGCTGGAGCCCAAAAACCCAGAGCGCCAGAATACCAGCTGTGTAAGAGAGCATTTAATAAACCTCATCGATAACAAAAAAAAACGAAGACAAAAACAACTATCAGGAAACTAATTGAACATAAATATCAGGTAATAATTTGATGTTTTTCGACACTTCTGCACATTTGTTAAACATGTTTATTATTTAATGTGAATTAAAGTTACTTCAAATGTGTATGTGCATTTTTCCTTTTTCTTGAAACACTCTAACTCATGTAACGATCACACATAATGTAACTTCAATACTTCTACTAACTGAATATCTAGGTTTTTAGTTTAATAAATACCTATTGTAAAGAGAAATTCATGTGCTTTATTTTCCCAATTCATCCTAGTTTTTACACGAACAAAAGTTTAACAGGCGATTTGAATTCACTTTATGATCTCCGCGATCTCTGTTTGAGTTCCGATAATATTTCAAGCATCTCATAATGCTCTTTAATTGTGATATTAATTGAAGCGCTAATTTAAACATCACAATCAAATGGCATTATGAGATGCTTGAAATGTTATTGAAACTTGCCGAAATTGCAGAGGTCATAAACTGAATTCAAATATCTCACTAAATTTTGATGTGAATCCAATCGGTAAAGAAGTTTTCTTCTGCAAGCAGTGGAAATTCGAGTCGTTTGGAAAGCAGCCAATGGGAATAAGAGACGAATATCATTCTACAGGCTTAGTTTCCAATCTATAACGTCTGTGATCTGAGGAACTGACAAAACTGTCGATATTCGGCAACAGACTATCCGCATTGGATGATGGAGGTTTGCAACCAGTACCCCAAAAAATAAGTGTGTTGTGTGGAAGAGTGCGCGAAAGAGAAAGGCGGCACACATTGTGAATTTTTTTTTTCTTGTTCGAATACCTATTATGTCAAGATTGGGCCAACTGGTTTAGATGAAATTTGGCGCGAGTATACTTGACGTAATGTGGAATAAGGGAAAAATATAAGACCTAAAAATTATTTCCACAGCCGGCAAATTCATGAGGAAATAGGGTATTTTACACTTTTGGCTATAAAGTCAAACATAGCTTTATAGCAAGTGAATTTTTTTGCCCAAACAATGTTGGCTATGTATTTTAATTAAATTTTAATAAAATTAAATTAATAAAAGCGTCTTTGGATTATGATTTTTTCGGAAAAATCGATTATACACTAACAGACTAACAAACTCCACGCACCAACATATCTACTACACACCATAAAGAACTTACTAGAAAACAGACAACTAAAAGTAAGCATTGACAAAACAATGTCATTTTCTTTTTCCCCTAAACAAGGGCTCCCTCAAGGATCCCTGCTCTCACCGTTTCTCTACAATATATTCTGCCATGACATATACAATTACAACTTACCAGACAAAAATCAAATCGACAGATCGGCATACATTTACAATACGCAGACGACACGGCATTTATTGTACATGACAAAACTACTGAGAGAGCAGCTCAAAGACTCCAAACACTAACAAAAAACACAATGACATGGTTTTATGAATGGAGACTAACACCAAACGCTTCAAAAAACCAACTTCTGCTCACAAACCCCAGACTCAACGCTAACTCCCTTATAATAACTGCAGACGGCCAAAAGACACAATCAAAAAACGACGTAAAATACCTTGGAATCACAATTAACCAGAAACTTAAATTTACTAAACACATACGAAACATCAGAACAGAAACGATAAAAAGAACAAAACACTTTCGCTTACTAACATACAAAGACAAAAGAATTAGTACAAATACCGCGACAAAAATATACAAAGCGATCTGCATACCCCCTCTTGGACTATGGACAAATACTCATGACCAACGGATCAGACAGGACAAAACGTTATATACAAACAACAGAACAAATTGCACTAAGACTAATAACACGAATAAGACACCCCCAAAACCCACTACACAACCCCTCCACCCAACTACTATACGAACGCACAAACATGACAAAAATTTCGGAATGACTCATACATTTACAAATAAAATGGACAAACAACCCCTACAACTGGACCATACTGAATCCCCTTTGTCTTACAAGACCAACCAGACAATCCCGCTTCCGTTTCCCTACATCAACGCTACTCGAACACTTACAATCGTAACTGACTACTGGACAATAAATTTAAGATTTCTGTTTGTAAAATTAGAAGTTATAAAATTGTTAACCTGGAATAAGATCATTTTTACCTTTATTTGTTCATTTAGATTAAGACTGCATGTACTAAACAAGGGCAGAAAGACCGATAGGTCGATAGCCTTTTCTTAGAAATAAAGATGTTTACTACTACTACTCGATTAAATCCTGAACAACGTAATTTTTGGTGGTAAAATGGCAATTATTTTATTTCGCTGTTAAACTCTTCAGTATTCATACATAATTTTTATTTTATTTCCTGTTTATACTTCGCCTAGGGCGAAGTATAAACAGGTTTTTTTCGTTCCCTCGCTCGATGTCGAATAAAATAGGGATTTCAATGTCCATTCAAATGTGAAGGTAGAAACATCTAGACATGTAAGTTAAATTTAAATCACTAAACAATAGATTCTAGTCTTTTCCCGAACATGTTTATCCTGACTCATCACCTGGGAACCAATGTTCCTAATTTTACTTTTTAATATGTGTGTGATTTGTAGTTTAATATGTGAATTTTGTGAAAGTTTTTTATTTAAATTGATGATAAATGTAAAAATATATATTTTAGACAAACTGATGATGGTGGAGAAAGACACCGAAACAAATTTGTAACATTTTAAGTAATAAACAATAAAATTGACTGAAACCCAGGAAAATCTGTTGAAATAAATTGAAGTACAGTCAGGAAAATATACACAACAATGAATAATTTTTATTCCCAATTGGAGTTCCGAGTTCAGCAGATTAAATATTAAAGATTAAAATACATGTGTGTACCGGTGAGATAACCGGTGACCATCATGGCTAAACACCAGTTCGAAAACGTGGTTTAAATTTAATAGTTTGGTGATAAACGGTGGATGCGCGCTTGAATTAGAAATTATATCGGATTGGCTTGGGACCTGCTATACAAGGTGTTTCATGAGGAAAGGGCACTATTTTAACCACGAATTCTAGGTCCGACAATAAACCTAGTTTGCTATATAAACGATAGGGCAAAAATGTTTCGTTATGGAATTACAGGGTGTTGAAATTTAATTTAAAAAATGCAAAATGATAAATTTCTCCAAAAGGCATGGAGATATTTTAACGAAATTTTTCAGAGATCAATAGCTAGGAAAGGCGCATGTTTTGCAACAAAATAATTTTGTTAATTTTGCCAGTGGCGTGGGTACCTGCACGCTAACGAATTTGTTAAATTAAAAAATGGCATGCGACTGTTTTTTAATTATTCCAATTATTTTTCAAATTGCTTGTTGCATTCCAAATAAAAATATCACTTGCATTTTTTGCTACGACGTGCGGTTATGTTTCTAAAGCCAGATTTGTGGTAGGTGCGCCAAATTGGACACATTTAAATGGGAACCACCGTTTGTATTGGAGCAGATAAAAACTGATACTAGTACCTTATTATTATTAATTATAAAATTAAATTAATTTTATATTTACTAGTCGGCTCATAACTCAGTGGCAAAAGTAGATAAAAATATTTAAATGTTTTAAACGCTAGACTATTTTACTATCAATAAAATTACACATGCATCGGTTCTGTTACGGCCAAAATCAGGCAGTTAGTTTCTTAACTCCAGTTAAAGCACAAACCAAGTTTAACGTGTCGGTAAAACCCGTTTCACGCTTTTAACTTAGTTTAAAAGGTTAAAAGATATTATTCGCATCAATTGTCGGTCTTGCTCTGTTCTTGCTTTGGACCTCTCACCTAACTCCCCTTATGTAGTTTCAGGTTTTTTGTTACCTGATGATGGTGATGTTTTAAAATAACCGAAACGCGTCGTTTGTAAATAAATCATAGTGGAGTCGGTTAGATTCTTATTTACCCAATATTTAAAATGTGCCCCTGGCGATTTTTCATTTATCGATAAAATTATATATTTTTAAATTAGATATTTCAGCCGCAATTTTTCGTGTAGTATAATCTGAATAACCCTGTATACTCATATAGGTATAAAGTTGGCGAGTATTGCAGCGACAGCAATCTTTTAAAGTGTACTATTTAGTTCAGTGTTAACAAATCTTAGTCAAAAATGGATCGTGACGATAATGTGTCGGTAAATATCAACTCTTCTCTTTCTCAATATAAACCGAAAATACTCCTAATAGTACCTCATACTTCCCCTTGCTTCCTCCGAAGTAAATGCGTACTTCCTAAGGTGGTTTTTCCTTCATTCGATACTTGATAGGTACATGTAAAAAACTATGACCAAAAAAACCTGACTAAATAGAAATAAACCGTAAATAAAAACAATTACACAGTCCAGAACAAGGTGCAACGCAAAACGTGCAAACATTTTGATTACAGTTTTACCACAAATGGTTCAGTTTATGTTGGGTATTTTGAAGAGATTTTCCGACTTAGATTTAGACTAAAATGAACATATCCGTTAAGTTACTCAAGACTACCAGCAATTTTTATCCCGTTTTCCCATGAAAATCAAAACAGAAATTCACATAACTTGAACCCTAAAACACGTTGAAGACTTTATTCGGCATAACAAGCCACAAGTTACGAAAAGGTGTGGAGAAACAAATCGTACAACATTCTAGCAGTAAGAGAAATTCTTTGGCTAAAGCCTTAAGAGCACAACAAACAAAAAACTCGTGCATTATTGCTTGACTATAGCTTTTAAAACGGATGCAGACACGAAAGTCTAAAATATTTTTTTAATATCACTTTCTCTAATTGCTGCCTAAAACATAATTTGTGTCTACAGAAAATTCTACACCGGCTACAGTATGTCTCAAGAGTTGTCTAGTTCTATACATTGTTTAAAATAAAATAATAATGCTTAAATAGTATGTAACAATTGGCAAGTTTGTAGTTTATATTTAAAATTATCGTACCTGGGAGTAGCGTTGCTGGAACTTGCGGATGTCATCGTGCAACTGGAAACTTCATTAATCATCGGTGCACTAGAACTTCTCTTTAAAGGGCCGGGAGCACCTCCTGGGGCTCCATCAACCTCCATTGCAGAATTCGACGACGACATTGTAATACTTTTTCCGCATCAGCATTAGAACTTTATTTTATCATCTATGTTATTCTTTATTATATTTATATATAATGGTACACACTCTGTGCACAACTGAACCTGTGAGTCTCTCGGCCCTTATTTCCCTGTATTTCATTTGTTATTTGATAGAAGAACTAGAATTAAAGCGGTTTTGGACTTTTTTAAGTCAGATGTCAAATGGTGACAATGTTGCCATGACAGACTGACCACATACTATAGATGGTTGCCATTTCTTACCTACTGACCCAGTATCCTTCGAATGCACTGGATAGATTGTATGTTCTGTCTTATTAATAATGTAATATTTGTAAGTTCTATATCATTTTAATATTCGGCCTTACTTGATGGACAATATTTATTTCTTATACGAGTCAGTTTGGTTTCTATTTTGTTATTAATTATTTATTAATTGCTGTTTCTTTAGCTGAGTATGGCCGGAATTTGTTAACGTAAGAGTGCAGTAATTGAAAATAGTAGACTTGGCCAAGGTTGCTTAATAATTTTTATGGAATTTACAAGAACTTGACAAAAAATGTTTCCATCAAATGTATACTATATATTTGTAACGCATTCAATCACATGTAATAATATGTGATTGTACGTTTTACAAGGAAAAATTGACAATGTGCAAACACATCCATATTATAATAGCAAATTTGGACAGCCTATCTGCAAAGAATCAGGTTCCGAGCGGACAAATTTCTTCAGACACATGCGATGGGTCTGAAACCAAAGAAAAATTAATTTCAAACAATTTAAAAGATTTTGCCTCTGAATCTGGTGGTGAATCCTATATCAGAAGTAATAAAACATGCAAAATAAAAGCTTTACTTTATTGATTTTGATTTAATATATTGACGATTCGATGATATATCAAATCTATAATCACCTTTTGACCACCAATTTAAAACAAAAAATAAATCGTTGAAAAGAGTTATTCAACCGGAATTCGTTCTCTGCTACAAAGAAGAAAACAGCGAAAACATCTCATATTATAAAGGAAACTTCCAGCGCTGCAATCCGCAATACACAGTCAGCTTATTTCAAACATAAACAGCAAGAACTTGGCAACGTTAGTACGGTTTGAGCCATCTACCGTTTCATTTTTAACGTCTCGTGGTGTCATAGGCAATGTCGCCCATGATATTCACAAAATTCCCTAAACAAGAACAGAAACATTTGCAATAAAAACGATATGGTTTTATACATATTCTTTGTGTTTTATATAAAATTCCTGTACTGATTGGGACGGAATTTCGTTTCAATTCTTGATAGTCAATAAACCAAGCCCCAACCTTTTGAACAATTATTTGAAACGGGATGTTCGGTTGGCCAGCCTGAATTAACCAGATTTTCTAAAACCAAGTCACAGTGAATTAACCGTCGGTTTTCATCAAAAAGAGGTTTTGAAAATAATTTAATAAGTTTCCGTAGTGCATGAACACAAGCAATGAGTAATTCGGCTCGAGATTTGTATGAAAAGTTCTTCGGCGAGGATGTCGACACTTTGGCTACGTTTTTTCCAATAACGGCGGGAATTCTTAATACACCTTTAGAGGATGCAAAAAAGGTTTGTACGGCTTGAAATAGAACTTTTATGGACATTTTTGCTGTTAAATGTATTCAACGAGTCTAAAACATCCAAAATATCCAATGCTTTGCCCACTGTGGAAGTTATCAACAGAGTTATGAGCACGTTTGGGCAGTAGGAGGTTGAGGGTATATTTTCTCCCTCAGAGCCCCAATCGACTGGTTAAGGCCTAAAGAGCTACATTATCATTTAGGCAATTTACTTTCTTATAAGGGCTGCAAAATTTACCCCTTTGTACTGCTGGCAGTAGTGTAAACTTGTACTTTATTACTCTAATCTAAATTCAGCTTAACAGAATAAACCTTCGGGCTAGTTTAGGTTCTTGCTACACTATATTTAAGGGTATTTTGGATTGCTGGTTGTAATTATTGAATATTCAAAGTCTGAATAAAGTTGCAGATGCTATATTAATTGTAGAAACTGTCCAGGATGGAGGAAATTCAAGGGTGAGAGAATGTCTAAAGTGCTGTAAACTCAGTGTAATACATGTACTCACCCTTATTTTCTACACCCGCGTCTCAGGCCCAATGTCCCCGTGTTTTACGCATTGTTTAAAAAACACATACATGCAACTTACTTAACTGCTAATAGCAATATTTATACAGCGTGATACTACGAACCCTAGCAACTAAATGTTCGAACAACTCTTTGTTTGTTCAAATATATTCAGTTTTCTTTCTAGAATAGCAATTATATTACTTATAAAAGCAAAGTTATAATGTTTTCAGGCCAATGTTTATTTCAAAAATTAATTATTTATTTAGATATCTAACAACACACTACAAAATATAGTGACAAGTAAATATTCGGACAATTTTAATTAATAAACGTTTGTGGGGAAATTAATAAGATGTAAGCATCTATTACTGTGTTAATTCTCTTTGGCATAGTATCCACCAAGGATTTACAGTATTCTGGAGTAAATGTATGCCAAATTTCTTCGATTTTGGCCTTAAGGGCTGGAATCAATCGCTGGGGGCTATTTCTCAAAGATCTTTTCATGTGATGCCATAATGTTTCGATGACATTTAAGTCGGGACTGCTCGAGGGCCAGGACAAGATACGAATTTGATTGTCCCGAAACCATTTTTTTGCTACTTTTTAAGCTCCTGCTTAAAAATTACATGTTCATCTTCATAAAGCTCTATCATTCTTGGCAGCAAGTTTCTTTCCAAAATGCCGTGATATTTTTGGGCATTTATGGTGCCCCACAAACGTAAGCCTGCCTACATCATTAGTAGACATGCAGCCCCAAATCATAACTCCCGGTGGAAATTTTAACATACGTTTAAGGCAATCTTTATGAAAAGCCTCAGATTTCGTTCTGATGACCCGTTTCCGAAAATCCCCAACACAGACATGAAATTTGCCCAGTTGTCTTTGGTCCAATTTATTTTCGATTTTGCCCAAATAATATGTTTCTTATTGTGAACGTCGGTAAGCAGTGGCTTTTCTTTGGCCTAAAAATATACATTGTTTTAGCTAATGATGTTAATTTTTGTTATTCTGCCATAAATATCTTATAAAATCCATATCCAGACTTGTGTATAAATTGTCTGCAACATTCCCTTGAAACATTTAAATTTCCCTCTTCATTCCATCGTGTTTGAATGTCTCGTACCGTACCTCTTCTTTGTTGCTTGCAAATTTTAACCAGACACCTTTTTTTTCCTTTCTGTTACTATTCTTGGTCGCCCCGAACTTTTGCCCTGGACGCCGAGGGTTCCCGTTTCCCCATACGCTCTTATTATCTCCCCAATGGTTAATTTGGCAATACTGAGGTCCTTCGCTATTTTTGCCATAGATTTTCCATTGGCATATTGTCTTATAATGATTTCACGCACTTTTTTGTCAGTAGCAACTCCGCGAGCCATTTTTATAACGAATTTGCTATCGCTAATGTCCTAAAAATATATTATTTTGTTAAGGCATAATGTCAGCTGCCAATTGTTTTTCAAAGCTTGCTTGTACTCGTACGAGTAGAAAAGTATCTTGTCCGAACATTAAGTTGTCAGCAAATTTTGTTAAATACACACGATAAGTATTTTTCCAAGGTAGCAAATTAATAATTATTAAAATATTGAATGATTTATTGTTTAAAACATTATACCTGATAGTTGAGTTTATGTTTGATTTTTTTTAATTTCAAATGGAGTACTCAAAATCAATTTTAATTATATATAATAGCCCGTCCGAACATTTAGGTGTTGACATGAAAGTATGACATCTTTAGCATGATGACATCTATCAGCCGGAGCTGCAGTGAGTCCCAGAAATAATGGTTAAATTTATTTAAAATTCAGCGTACGTACCTACTTTTCTTTTGGAAAAAAGCGTGAACTTGTCAACTTTAATTTAAAAATGCATTTTTATACCAAATTTATTTAAACAAGGTGGTCCAGAAATAAGTTACGACCATCAATTTTTTTTTTCAAATGGATGCATCTTATTTTTATTTCAGTTTTGAATTCTCCGTTGAATTTTAATTATGATCCAGGGAACAAGTGCAGGTATACTTAAACTTAACAGTTACCGAGAAATGTACGATATCAATAATTAATAGCGACGTTTTCTTTCAAATTTCTGTAGTCCTGAAAAGGACCGATGAATACCGACAATATCCAAAGCGATCAATAAACTCGTCTTGCATCTTGTTTTGGTAAATATTTTTTTTGCCTCGTAAATTCTCCGTGTCCTGTTGAATTTAGGTATAGGACATGGTACCTGAATCATACTTAGAATTTAAAAATAGGTGCTTTTATGAGAAAAAATTAACTTGATGGTCGTAACTTATTTTAGTACCACCCAGAATAAATAATTTTGTGTAAAAAATCGCGCTTTCAAATAAAAACAGACGGGATCGAGCTTTTTTCCAAAAAAACAATCAGTTAAATTTTGAATAAATTCACATAATTATGGTACTCACTGTAATCAAAAAAGATTTAAAATGCACACATTTAAAATTGAAAAATCAATATTTTAAAACTTTTATTCGCTTAAGCTGTTCAGGGGAAAAATTGTCAATTTCAAAATGACCCTATGTTTTTTTAGTTAATAGAGATACAGAAAAATGTTCCATGTAAAAGTTTGTTTATAATGATTGTTGAATAATCTGCCGTTTGTAGAATAAGTGTACGGGGCCAAGTAAAAAAGTTATCGGACCTAAGCTCATTTTTTTAAATGGAAAACCTTGTATATTTTAATCTAAAAAGATTGTATTGTAAATTATATTTTCCAGAATATAACCCAATATGGATGATATTAGTTTCCTAGGCGATTTATTTAAACTTTATTACTTTAAACCACAGTAGGCCATGAAACAAAAGCTAATACCCTAGAAACTTAGCTATGTTGATATTATAGATGGAAAAACTTTACAAAATATATTTCAACAAAGAGTAGAAGAAATGGGTGTCAGAGGAAAGTAAATTAAAAACCTATGAAAACTTTAATAGAAACGATATAAAAATTGCAGATTAAGGATTATAATAACTGAAATCATGGCAAATGTTCGAAATTGCTCCGTTGTTTTCAATGCACTTTTGACATATTTTTAGAAAGGATTTTAAGGCGTTCATGATGTGTAACGATTTTATTTCTGCAAAGGCCTCATGACTTCATTGATGAAGTAGTTCTTGAGTTAAAATTACTTCTATATATATTTTCTTTTCCAACATTCTCCAGAGAAAAAAATAAGGAGGTGTTAGATTTCGTCACTTCTAGACACTTCGCTCTTTCATAGAAAACTGCTATTAAATTTTGACCTTCTTTTAACATATTTTTTCTACAGGGATTACACTTGGCATGAAAAAACTGTTTATTTCAATTATATTCTGGTACGGTTCCAACAATAACTTCAAATCACAATCAACAATAATATATAAACTTTCATTGTCCAGAACAACTCTCTAGTTCCTGTTAGGCCGACTATATGCTACATGCACATTTAGGCCGACTATATGCTACATGCACATTTATTTTTCAAATGGTTAGGTCCGGGATGTTTTGGTTACAATATTTTTAGGATGTTTGTACTTTTTATGTACAGGGTGGGCCACTAAGAGAGGTGGTCCGTCGTATCTCACAAACCATTAGTCGTATCGATTTCAGGTAAAAAATAATATGAGTAAAGAGACCACGGGAAATTGCTGGAAATGACTTTCAAGTTCTCAAAATGGCCGCTAGAGGGCAAATTGCAACAGTAAATTTTAAATACCGATTTTTTGCGGTTTCAGATAGGCAAAGGTATGTTCAAAATTCTTTAGTTCAATTGCTGAGAGAATTTGACTTATTTTTTCTTGGAGTCTTATTGTTCTAGCTAGCTGGAGTCTTATTGTTCTAATACAACATTAGGTATAGGAAATTATACATGAAATATATTTAGAATTTGGACTAGAATTCAAAAATGTAATAATATATAGGGTGTTCCATTTAAAATAAGCAAGTTGTTGCCTACTCTCGGTACAACCGGAAGTGTGGCCATCTTGAAAATATTTTAAATCGCTTGCTCCCAATGACTTACGTATACTGTCCAATTTTCAAATTTCTCCCAATTATAGTTCGTCAGATATCGATCGCGGCGGTTCCCTATGGGACACCCTGTATAGGAACGTAAAACTGTCTGTAAAAAACATATATTGTAATACAGTAAAACCTGTTAATAACGACCATTAAAAAAGTAAACAGTATTGGCCTTTATACACAAGTGGCCGTAATTGCCAGGATTTCTGTCTCTCAAAGAAAATACAATTAGGTTTTAAGATTTTTTATTTACATATTTTATTATTTTTTTGAAAGTAAATTATAAATATTACAAAAATACACACAATATGTTTACGAAACACATAAATGCAAAAAAATACAAAAAAATTGCTTCAATCATACATTAAAATGCTTTAAAAAGTTTTTAAGCTTTTTAAAAGTATGATTCGATCTTTGTTTGCTTTACATTTTTTAGCTTTGACTTAAAAACTTCAGGTTCACATGTGAGTAAAATTCGAGAAACATTCGTAAAAAGGTCACCATTGTTATTGTGCAATATATAGTTCTGTATGTATCTTAATTTTTCACATACTTCGCTCATATTAGACAAAGTAGGCTTTGGAGTTTCACATTCATCCACATCACTATTATCAGAGTTATGCCCTTCATCTATATTGTACAGTTCCTCAACAATTTCCACAATGCTGAAGTTAGGGCCCTTTGTAGACACATGACAATAGAAGCAAATTTATCTAAATCCACAGTTTCTTTACGAAGTGTATGAAAAAGTTGGGCAAGAGGTTCAATTTCGTCTTCTTTGTCAAAAATTCTATCTTCGATAACCTCGCTGAATCTGGCTTAGGAAAATCAATTCTTAATTGTAATAGGGGATACCTTTTTCCAAGCTGTTGTAATCCATATAAGCGCATTGGCCAAATTTATGCCTTTTTCAGAATTCTGAAAATCATTTTCGCTGTCAATAAACGTCTCAAAGTCTTTTAATAAAAATTTTTCGATAAATCAATTTCAAATTCTGAATGATTCCTTGATCTACGGGCTGGCAATGCGAAGTGGTGTTTGGCGGCAGAAAGACTAGTACAACATTGTTTCGTGTGTTAAGATTGAAACCAGTATTCCATCAATAGCAACAATTGTTTGGGTCTTTATTATTGATCAAGTGCACATGTGTATGAAAAAGCGTCGTTTCTGTTCGCCCGTGTTGCCTCTTCGCTTCTTGGTTATCTTGTCCCGCATCGCCACCCTGTCACCCATCATCCCTCTGGTCGGCCATCGACATATACGAAACAAACATTTTCTAATGGAACATTGGGATGTGACGTGGCATTATCCAAGAAAATAAGTACTTTTCTATTTAGTTTTTTCAGTTTATTGTCAAATTTATTCAGCCATCTGGTCATAATTTCTGTTGTCATCCACGCCTTCTTATTAGAAACCCATTCTAAGGGTAGTTTCTCAACATGATTACCCTTGAAACAGCGAGGATTTTTACTTTTCCAATAATTAATGGATCTTCTTTTTCACCTTTCATATTTGCACACAGTAAAATGGTCAAACGTTGTTTTGCTGCCTTCTTCCCTGCACAATTCTCATTTTTTAAAGCAAATGTTTTATTTGGCATGGCGCGATAATAAAGACCTGTTTCATCAACATTATATACATCTCGTGGAGAATGGTTTCTTAAAATCAACGGTAACTTGGTTTTCCAGACCTCTACATTGTCTAAATTAATTTCTGCTGACTGACCACAAATTGATTTAAAAGTTATCCTGTGTTGACGGCAGAAACTGGCCAACCATCCATTTGAAGCTGCGAAATTTTCCAACTTTAAACTGCTTGCTGCCTCCAATGCTTTTTAAGTAGAAGTCCAGATATGGGGATTGCTTTATTTCTGGCTTTGCAAAACCAATTGTAGACGACTTGATCCACTGCCAATCCGTCCGTCTTCCGAAATTTGCGTTTTTGCTCCAGGTTAACACCTTCCTCAACGATCTTTTTTAAATCAGTTTTATTTTTCAATATGTCGTTAATTTGAGTTTTTCCGACCCTAAATTCTTATATTTATTTTCTCTTTTAGAGACAAACGTTTTCTTTTTAGTGACATAGTTAAAAACTGAATACAGATACAACTTTACAGACACAGGTAACAACGATAACTGAAAGAACATTTATTCGGGTACCATCGTGATCTTTATACACAGGTACATTTTTATAGCAATAGACCCTAAAATTTTGGGTTTTTTTGGCCGTGGCCGTATTGTAAAGGCCGTAATTAACATAAGAGCATGAGGATACGAAAGCATTCCGAGAAAAAAGCGAGCTATGTTGCCAAGTTGTTGAAAAAGTAGTAATGTGTTTAGTATTATCAGGCTGAGACAAGGATAGACTATCCGTTATAACTTATGCAATCAATTCCCAGTTGAGTAGCGAGCATAGAACATTACTCAGTTGGGGGATGTTCTGTCGTAACGACCCATATAGCGACCTGAGCGTTTAGTGTACAAGTCGTAAATTGAAATTCTTCGTCCTAGTTTGGTTTTCTCTTCGCTTGTTTTGGTATTATATTTCTTATACGAGTCAGTTTGGTGTCTATTTTGTTATTAAATATTTAATAATTGCTGTTTGCTTAGCTGAGTATGGCCGTGGTAATAAACGCATGGAAATAGACTTGCTTAATTATAAATTGAAAATGCTTACTATAAGCAGGTTTTTAGGGAACAAAAATATAGGATTGTAGAAAAAAATAAAGTAAAAAAGTACGGAGAGTACCTAATGCAAAATGTTAAGTTCAGTTTAGCGGATATTTATTAGGAAGTTAGGCGTATATTATCACAACTTTTGTCGTCACAAAAGGTCGAATTCTAATTGCAAAAAGAGAATGAAATTTCAAGAATGATGTACAAACAATTCATGATTACAGGTTGTTTCAATTAAATAGTTACAGTGGCAAAAAAATTTGTCACATTTAATCTTTAGGAAATTTGTCATGTTACCTTTAACTGGCAATAATAATAGTTACGGGGAGGGTTAAGACACAAGTTTTCAGAGAAAAAAAATTTTTTTAGGCAATATTCCACCCATTTTACTTACCGCAAGATTTATAGCTACTAAAGAACTAATAGAATACGACTCAATATGGGTTTAAAAATATAACACGTAACTATGTTGCGCTTTAAAAAAACCGCACTATGTGCAAAAAGAGTCTAATAAAAAGCAATATTTTTGTAAACAATTTCTTTATTCTTGTACCCTTCTGGAAGTTCTTTTGTTTCTGGTCGAATACAATTTCCTCTGTGGGCTTATATTTAATAAAAAGTGGTGATTGGTGGAGTAGTTTGAGCCACATCTGCACTGAAATTGGCGATTTCTCTTAGCTTGCTGACTCGTTGTAGGGACAATTTCCATTCTCGGTCTATTTCTAAAATTGTAAAGCAAGCAGAATTAACATAAAAGAATGTAGTGCATATCTTCCTATAAAGTAAAGTCACGCATAAAGTGTATATTAGAAACTTACCATTGAATAAAAAAATGTGTGCACACACAAAACTATACATATATTAATATATATTATAACTAAAAATAGTAGTAGTAAACATCTTTATTTCTAAAAAAGGCTATCGACCTATCGGTCTTTCTGCCCTTGTTTAATACATGCAGTCTTAATCTAAATAAAAAACCAATATGAAAATTCTCCTATTCTAGGTTAACAATAGTAGTAGTAAACATCTTTATTTCTAAAAAAGGCTATCGACCTTTCGGTATTTCTGCCCTTGTTTAATACATGCAGTCCCAATCTAAATAAAACTAAAAATATTTAGTATTATAAAATAGTTTGCTTAGGATATCGAAAACGGTTGCAAATCAATTATTACCAAACAGATCGTTTACTGAAGGCGCGAGAACACAATGTAAATGGAAACGTTGTATTTAAGCCGAAATGTAGGATCCTCATGTTCTTGTGTAATTAATAGGGTTACGTAAATTGGACTTCCCTATATCGGTTCGGGGAGTTTTAAAACTGTCCTTTAACTCAGGTGGCCGCATTATACAGTTGGGCGTTAGCACAGGTTTTACTATATATTTAGTATTGAGTAAAAAAACTTACTCGTTAAGTGTAGTTTAAAATTTAGCCGCCAGTGGGCGTTTGGACTTTTGAATTCGCATATAAGGAAATATGTTATGTCATTTGAGTTGCATTCCTTGTTGAAAAATCATGATTTTAATAGAAATATAATTATAATTCCAGTTAAAGTGTGTCTTTAATCAATTGCAATAAACATTTGCAGCAATTGAAACCATTCACCGATGCTTTAAAGAAGTTTATGCTGACTGGAGAAGCTGATCCAATACTTCGGATAGACGCTGATACCCGTAAGCATATTTTTCTACCAGTGATAGATTAAATAATATTTTATATTTTTCACTCAGTGCGTGCCGTACAGGAATTAAAGTCCACCAAAAACCGAAGGCGAAAACCAGCCGCTAAAAAGTTATCAGTAGTAATGGAAGACAGCTCCTCCAGTATTAAAAAACCACAGGTAAAATCCGAAGATACGCCAAATTCAATATACATCTTTTGCTGTTTTTGTAGATCAAAACTGAAAAAAAATCAGATGTGGCTGCCCCGTCCGAACCTGCGGTTAAAGTGGAAAAGTATGAAATGGCGGCCCCCACTTGGATACCACCGAAGAAAAAATTAAAGGAACCTAAAATTGAGAATTCCCCGCCGTCAATTAGAAACACTCGATCAAAAGCACGCAAAGGTATTTAACATGTTCATTCATTAGCTAAGTAGTATGCGAATAGTTCAAATTTTAGATATCCGGAAAGACTCAGATGCTGTGATTCAAGAAACTCCCATTCCCACCATCGATCTGTCTAGTCCACAAAAGGAATCAACTGCAACCAGAAGGCAGGTCTTTTGAATAGATGCTTTCATTGCTCATTATAAAGCCAGGATCTCACCTAAGCAACTGTCGACTTGCATGCAATTGTTCGTTCACACTAGACATTTTCGAAAACTATTTTGTATTACGCATTGAATTGCACGCCATAGAACGCGTTTTTTTTTTCATGCGATTCCTCACGTGCAGCTTTAGTGTTTCTGGTAATATTTTAAGTTGTGCTATTGGCGTAAGGCCGATATTGGGAAAACGGAAAATATTTTTAGACGTGATATGGCAGGTAGATATGCAATATCTTCCTAATCCATTATTTATTGTTTTTCAATGGTATTGTAGCCCTGTAGTCGAACACTTAACGACACACTGGTAGTATTATTTTAGTGTTAGTCCGCTAAGGACGATAATGCCACCACACAATTTTAATGTTAAGTTGGTAATTTAATTCTTCTCATTTGTCAAACAACATTGCACTATTGTGAACTAGTTGCGCACTAAAACTCGCTCGAGAGTTGCGGCAATATAATGCAGCAATGAAATGCGTAGGTGAGAACCTAGCTTAAGTGGATTATTTTAGAACCAGATCGAAGATGAGACAGGCGAAGAATTCTTCAATAGTTGAAGTTGCGGGCAACTGCGAAGTGAGGTTCACTAGAAGTAAAAAGGAGAAAGGTCCCCAAACGGCGGAAACCAGCAGGGTTACGGCGACTGCAAGTAAAGGTACTATTTTGAGGTATTATTTAGTACCACCTATTTTAAATCACATTTTTAAGTTAATATCCGGGATTCAAGCGATGCAATTGAGACCAAGGTCCAAACCGTTTCAAATACTTTAAAAAGAAGTCGAACACCAACCACGAACCCCAAAAACGCCGATGCCAAAAAGAGTAGATCTTTAAGTTCTTCAGATAAAAATGAGGAAAGTGATACTTTATATGAAGACGCTCGTTCCAATGAAGGTAATTTTAAAGCATAGCATATGAAAAAATTTCCAGAATAATTTTTTTCCTTAGAACCACCGGAGTCTTTTGAGTCCAACTTAGAGGCTACTTATGTGGCCAAAAACCCCATATTAGGAGCGGCAGTTGAGGTTTTGGCTCCTCTTAACTCAACCTTTTTGGTGCCTTCAACAGCATCAGGTGCTTCCAAAGTGAACATCGAAGCGGCCAGTGGTGTTGTAAGTACTTGATAATGCACATGGCGAACAAGAAAAAAAATAAGGAAGTTGAGAAAAATTCTTAGTTGCCAAATTTACTGTTTCAATTGAGTTTGATGCAATGATATAAGTATTTGATCACAAGACTGCACAATTGACCTTAAGAGAATTACTTTTGCATTTTTGAATCACCATTTATATAGAAATAATTATGGTTTGCTACAGACAACGCCGCCGCCGCCCTCTGAGAATAGGAAGCCTGGGAAGGAAGTGTTTAGTCCTTATGAAAAATTCACTACCAAGAAGAAGGTAGAAGCATTTGAGAAATTGGCGTCTCGCAATGCAACTCCCGTAAATACTAGCGGTATTAAGCCGAAAACTGCAGTAAAATCTAAAGTGAGTTCGATTTAATGCAAAGCCTAAACAAATCCTTATTTTATCTATTTAGTTATTAGCAACACCATTAAGAACGAAATTCATGCCCACGGCTTGCAGTACCGGGGCAGTTCCCAAACTTATTTCGAGCACAAGTAATCAGAATATTAGCACTACAGGCTCCTCAGTAAGTAAAATTTGTCGCTAAGTCTGCAAAAGAAGCAGCTATAATTCTCATAGTTGCCTTTAAAACGTTTTTTTTTTCATTTTATCAGAGCGCACAAAAGGATACTCGTGAGCGAATGCGGAAGAAACAAGAACGTGAGCAGGCATTAAAAAAAAAGGAGTATTTGTTACTTCAGCAAACCGAAACCAAACGGAGATTGAACGAAGAGAGGCAAATGAGGGCCCTGCAGCAGCGCGAAGCTGATAAGCAGAAGCAATTAGAGGTGAGAGAGTTAACCAATAAATTATTATATATTTGAACTGCACCCTTGCTTAGATTCAGAAGCAAAAGGAAGACAGAATGAAGCAGCGTGAACAGGAACGAGAGGAGAAAAGACTAAAGCTGAAACAGGAGAGTGAATACAAGCAGTTGTTGGCAAAGAAAAAAATGGAAGAAGTGCAAACTAATCGACAACAAAACGGGGACAAACCCATTTACATGACCACAAATGCGCCGCCGCTGCCAACTAACGAATGCTATGATTCGGATGATGATAATTTTCAAAAAGCTGCGCTTCCCCCTTGGTGCGAAGGTATTTTAGTACGTGTTTCTCACTGATTTATATGCATAACAAAAAATTTTTTTTAGAATACAAAGCAAAAATAATGCAGCTGTCGATGATGGCTGCTGGCGAAAAAATTAAAAACACATTGTTTTGTCGTCACGCTCAAACACCTGATTTAAGAGAAATATTTCAATCCATTGATCCCAAACGCCTTAAAAGGTATGTTGTATAATTTTTCAAACATTTATCATGCTTATTTTCTTCTTTATACTGCGACTTTCGAATGCTGAATGTTTTTTCAAGTCTATATTAAGGCAATTAGTCTGGATTAAGATCAACGTCGGAGTCCAAAATTTCTTATTTCAGAATTTTTTCTGCAAATGTGATTTTTAACTAATTATTCTGTCTCAATTTGTTGCCAATAATGTATATTTGAGATGATGAATTGTTAAACTAAAAGCTTTTCTTAGGACTTCAAGCATGCACTGGAAAAAACCACCCAGGTACACCATGATGCCAAACTTGAACGAAACCAGATTCACTGATGACGAAACTAGTGATTTGGAAGACTAGCTGAGAACAATCATCTTAACTAAATTGTTTATTTTTTTTGTTTTAATTTAATTTGTATGTCTTTTATATTGCATTTAATATTATTAAAATACTTTTAACAACTTGTAAGTTTTAACTTCTGGGAATGACGACTGACAGAGTTAACACTGTTGGATTCTCTGTACCTTCACTACGTATGTTCTGAATACGATCCGGGATGGCAATGGGTTTTCTCCCTCTATTACTGGGGAGTCCGTGTAGTATTCGGATGGCACAAAAACAACAGCGGGGGTAGGCGTTGGGGTTCTCAAATTATCAGTCCTCCTAGTACAAACATAGGTACTCTAACTACTGTGATTCACATCCTGGTAGTACGGTATCAATATCACAACTTATTATTAGAGACAAGGAAAAGCGAGACTGTGCATTGAATAGAATTTTTGGAAATACATTTAGATGCGCGGTGCTGGGAACATGTTTTTATGCAGATTGGTTCCTGCGCATGTTTTGGCAGATCTGTGTCTTGACGGCCCGTAGAGCTGATAGCACCAAACATCATCAATGTGCCATTTTAAATTAATTCCAGTCTTCTAATTGATGTAAATAATAGGAAATAATGATATAAGAAAAGTAAAGTGTTTAATGTTAATTATTTTCTACTTATATTGTTCCGTTCTTTTATCCGTAGCACCCCCTCGCTTATAATTCTGGTACGTAACAGATAAATAAGTACGTAGGTTATGTACGAATATTACATTTTGCAAGTTAATAACAATGCTTTTCTATTAAAAAAATTCACTGATTAGTGGGTTTTCTAATTGATCCTGTAAGTGCACAGCAAGACATAAGTACAAGGCCGGTCGTCCTTTGGATGCGGTTTCGTGCGAACTGCGTTCGTCCGATATCGGACGAATTATTTCGTCAGATTTCGCATATGTGGGAATCGTCCACTGGAAGCTTTTTTTTCGCACGAATTGATCAGTTATATGTGTAGTTAGGTTATGAATCAAATAATCACGTTTATCCAGCGTAATTATACAAGTTTTAACTGTAATGGATGATTTTCTCTTGGAAAATAGCTATCTTGTCAGAAGGCGATTAAAGTTAAACAGAAAACGCTATTGGGTTTCTGACATTAGCAAAACGAAAATAATTTGGAGAATTCCATCACTTATATGAAGATCTAAAAATGATTGAGAAAAATTTTTCTTTTTAATTCAAAAGAAATTCCTGGGTTCCAGTCAATATTATTGTTGTTACGTATATTTTCCTGACTACTTTAATTCACTTCAGATTCAAAATATTCCTGGGTTTCAGTCAATTTTATTGTTTATTATTTAAAATGTTACAAATACGTTTCGGTGTCTTTCTCCACCATCATCAGTTTGTGTATATAGTTATTTCAACCTTCACATTTGACTGGTCACTTAGAGTGACGCAAGTACAGTACGCAAAGTACAGTCAGGAAAATATACGAAACAATATTTTTAATAATAATATTTATTTTAAATATTCAATAAGTCAAGTGTAATTTACTTTTTTAAATCTAATATAGAGTCAAGGTATATAATTTGTGTAAGAATACTTTCTAGACATGATGACTAACTTACATTCTTCTCCGTTGCTTGGAGGACCTGCCATGTTTTAGCGGCTTTTACAGACTTTTCAAGAAAATTTAGGCCCTTGTTTTCTTCTTTCTAAAATAATGAACAGTTATACGTAAATGTTGTCAATGACCTTCATATTATTTATATCCCTGCTTATGAAAAATCAGAAAAATAAACAACGTAGTATTTTTCCTATAACATTGCATCTTCAACAACAAACATTAACTAAATACAATAAAGGACGTTCATATAAGATGTCTTTCTTAGGTTCGGAGTCACTATTCGACCAAGGGCAATGTAGCGGCAACATGGCAATGAAATGCGCAAGGGCGAATAGCCAATGACGCTTACAGTGGTCGTGTCCTTTCTGAGGTTCAAATGCAGATCCTTCGTTTCTACAATTTTAAAATTGGTATTCTTTAGCTGTAACCGTTGGCACTGTTGGCAGGAGTCAACAGCTGTATCAAATATAAACTAAATAAACTTGGTTATTTGGTTATAGAAATTATCTGCAGTGTTTTGTTTGGTTTTGGTTGTTTTTCACATAATAGGCAGTTTAAACATGGTGCAAATAGAGCAAAGAGCCAATCTTCCGTGGTAAGTTAACTAGAATTGGTGTTTGATATTTATTTAGGTGGTGTATTAACAGGGTTATTCACGCTATACGGCACGGAAGTTTGCACCGTTTTATTTTTACAAAGTATTATTTGATGAATCCACAGACTCATACCGGGCGCACATTTTAAAAATATTTTTGTAAAGTACAGGGTGTCCCAAAGGCCCCAAAAGTATCAAAGTTGTGTTTTTCTAAATGAAATATCCTATATATTATTGCATTTTTGGATTCTCTGAGCAAAATAAGTGTTTGTTTTAATAAGGTTTATCATGCCTAAATCTTAAGGTTTTTTAAATAATTCGAATTTTATCAAAATCTAATATTATTCAAAAGAAATTTCTGGGTTCCAGTCAATTTTATTGTTTATTATTTAAACCATTGTACAAATACGTTTCGATATCTTTCTCCACCATCATCAGTTTGTATGTATGGCTGTTTTCACCTTCACCTTTGGCAAGCCATTCCTAATATTATTTTCATTCCCTAATTCTAATATTATTTTTATGTGTCTAACATAAATACTTTAGAATTATTTGAGTTATGTAAGCGTAATTTGTAGTGAAGTGTAACAAGAAATCATATTTTATATCCCAGTGATAATAAACTTACAATGTTATACAGGGTGTCCACAAATTTAAACTAATCAAATAAGAATTTTGAGTGGCTATAACTTGATTAATTGAAATAGAACCCCATATTTTTTAACTTACCGGGAAATGCAATTTTTAATTACTTATCGAATGGCATTAGGATGTTAATAGCTAAGTTTTTGCCTTTTAACAAAATACG
Source organism: Dendroctonus valens (assembly GCA_024550625.1). Lineage (NCBI taxonomy): Eukaryota > Metazoa > Arthropoda > Insecta > Coleoptera > Curculionidae > Dendroctonus > Dendroctonus valens. Next base: position 583,100 of record JAJTJO010000515.1, read on the forward strand.
CCAAATAATCGTTCTGGGCACCATGTGGTGTATTTTTAATTAAAAGCTCTAAATAACATAACAATAATATAAAAGAAATGCAAATTATTTATAACAAATGTTCGAAATGTTGACCGTTCATTTCCAGACATTTGTAAATTCTTTTTTCAAAGCCACTGGTAACTCTGGACAACATTTGCGGAGTTACAGTTTTAAAACTGTCTCTTATGCGTATTTTCAAATTGTGTGAAGTTCTCGGAAGCGTATGGTAGACAATTCCTTTTATGTACCCCCACAAAAAGAAATCTAGTGGAGTTACGTCCGGAGACCTCGGGGGTCAATTTTGAAATCCATTTCTGCCAATCCACCTGTTTTAAAAGTTGGCATTTAAAAATAGCCGATCTTCGCAATGACCATGAGGCGCAGCTGCATCCAATCGAAACCACATGTTGGTTCTAATATTTAAAGGGACTCCTTCTAATAATACTGAAAGATGGCTTATTAGAAACTGGAGAAACATCAAACCATTTAGATGCCCTTTAAAAAATAAGGTCCAAATAAATATGGGCCCAGTATTCCACCTCACACATTAACTGACCACCTATTTTGATTTTTCATGATCCTGTATTTGTGCGGATTCGTATCAGAATAATAATGAAAGTTGTGTCTATTCACGAGACCATTGTTATGAAAAGTACATTCATCACTAAATAACACATTATCGAAAAACTTTTCATTTTCTGCCACTTTATATAACACTTTTTTTTTGTTTGCCCGGTGGCTGGAGGAATAAAAATCTTCGCGAAGACAGCCAGTGTTCCGAACCCTGGGTAGTGTGGGATTTTTACCAACTAAAAAACCCCCTTTTTTGTTCTACGAGTTTTCGGGAGTTATCCTTTAAAACTTGTAGTCCTCTCTAAGAATTTGTCAGCTCCGGCATCCGTATGCCATAGCATCGCATTCTCTCCATGCTAGCTTTTTTTTTTGTTTGCCCGGCGGCGGCTGGTTAAATATATATATTATTCTACGCCCATTTAACGGATTCTCAATCTTTAAAAATGTAGAAGTTTCCCATACAAAGATTCAGAAAATGGTCACCCTGGGTGAATCCGTTAAATGGGCAAAATTGGGCAGAATTCGATTGCCTATTCATTACGGTTTTCAAAATGTAAGTACCCGATTTGGTTCCTAAAATATCCTGAAAAGCCAAGAATTCAACATTTTGAAACAACAACTTGAAAAAATATGGATCATTTAAAAAGCCAACAAACGGGAAGATTACATTTAAAGATCAAGATGAAGAAAAAGTTTTAGCTTAGACCCATTTTAATGCAAATTCGTCAATCAGAGAGACTGCCAGTGGATGTAATGTTTCTAAGGGAAAAGCCCGTTCTAAAATGATGAGTGATTCTAAAACAAAATAAATTCAAGCCTTTCAAGTACCACATTGCAAATACTATGCGTCTCGGAAATTCTGAACGAAGACTTCAGTTTGCTTGGTGGTTTCTGTAAAAAACGCTATTATATCCAAACTTTCCACTCACAATGGAATATTCAACAGACACAATCATGTTTACTGGGCTAATGAAAATCCTCATCTAATTGGAAATAGGCGAGATCAACGTGTTTCTTCTGTGAATGTCAGGTGTGGCATTTTTAGTGTTAAAATTATTGGTCCATTCTTTTATAATCATAATTTAAATGGCGAAAAATATTTATACTTTTGACAAAATGAACTTGAAATCATGTTGGATAGTTTGTCGTTAGCAGCGTCCACACAACTCACGAGTTGTATGTGAATATTTACAACAACATTTTGCCGGTTGGATTGCCAATGCAGGACTCATTCGGTGGCCAGCACATTCGCCGGACTTATCACCTCTGGACTATTTTCTGTGGGATACCCTTAAAAACAAGATCTACAAAACCCAATGATTTTGAAGAACTAGTAAATAGAATACGTTAAGAATAAGAAGTATCCGTCCACAAACCATAAGAAATGTGTCATTGGAAACGATTAGAAGATGCCAAAAGTGCCTGGACTTAAACGGAAGTCAATTTGAACATTTCAACAATTTAAAGGATACGTTATTTCATTTTTGTTTTGTGCTTTGTGTGATAATATAGTTCTTGTTTCCAGAGCCTATAGATCGGTTCCGTTGTTTGAGTATTCAAGAAGTGTTTCTGTTGGAAAAGAGATGCGGGATTGTTTCATAAGACAAAGGAACTTTTTTGCCTGCTCAGTTATGTAGCTTGTTATTCCGTTTTGTATTTCTAATTTAGTGACAGTTTGAAAATATGTTTAAAAAAATAAAGCAAATAACAGTTTTAATTTTAAAATATCGAATGAAAACCTATTTTACGTTTATGTACGGGTTATGTACACATTACTCGCGGCAAATTGAAATAATTGTAATCCGCATGCGCGAAGCCTAAATCATTTGGACGGTGTCTGTACCTAGACGCTTGTGCAAAACTCAGATCGGTTTTCAAAATCATTTCCATAAAGTTCTTGGCAAAGCTGAATTTTATAAGGATAAAAGTTGTGCTTTTTAATAATTCTGGAAATACTTGATTGACTAATATTAGTGATTTTGGATATTAGTTTTGACTAATATTGGGATTTTCGATAACTGAACCAATTACCGTGAAAACATTTTCTTCATCTTCAGTGACAGATTTCCTTGTAGTAGGGTTTTTATAATTGACACTCCCACTTTCCTCAAACTGCTGTAATAAGCGTTTAAAAACGGCTGGCTTAGGATTATTTCTTTCAGGAAACTTTTGAACATAAACTCTAGAGGCCAATAAACAATTTTTATGACATTCTCCAAGGGTGAAAATCTTGTCAATACGCTCTTCTTTTGGATAATTCTTAACACAATAATAATATTAAAATAATGACCAACACGTCTACAATTACAAAAAACAATACCATTCTAGCTAGCAAAAAGAGACTGCAGACTAAACTGACAAATAAAATAAATGATTTGAGATGTGTAAATGGCATAGGCAACTTAGATACATTGGAACTTAAATTAAACAACACCAAATGGTGCACAGAACGATTATTTGGCGTATTTTGTTAAAAGGCAAAAACTTCAAATATGGAGTTTCTTGGGGATACGGTCTAGGCAGTGCTGTCGAAAGAAAACTTGTTCAGCTAACCGAGCTTTCGGGGGGTTATTACCGCCTTCTCCGGGGCTAGAAGAATTATACATACTACAATTAACATGAGTGAAAGTGACCTAGGTACAAATACTTAAAATACATGTCCAGGGTACTTACTGCTAATTGTTCCTCAAGATAAATTAGGAACCCTCCAGAATCTTATCATTACTACAGTCTGATAAAACATCCAATTTTCATGGTTTTGATCGTATTACAGGGGTAGAACTATTTTATTAATATTGTTCACCTGAGTCACATTGCTGGGTTATAAGTTGCCATTGATTAAAATTGTTTCACAATTACATTTCACGGAGAGACATAGGGACGAATTACAATAACTGCACACTAAATGATGAGCTGAAGGCCCTGTACATCGAAATGATTTATTCTCTATCATTTCAAGGAAGACTCTCTTATGATAGCTCGATTGGCCATCCAACACTTTTACCCCGTGGAAGTCCATTATGTGACCCAACTCAGTGCAATGTTGTGCGAGTGCACTGGTTTTTTTCCCCAATAGGCAATCACTCTTGTGTTGAGCAATCCTGTTGTTGAGGATTTTTCTGGTCTGCCCTATATACAGATCGTCGCATGCTCCACAAGGTATTCTATAGACTACCCCTGATCGCTTCATTAGATGGTCCCTATCTTTTAGACGGGTGTTAAGATCACCTACCGACATTACATTCCTGAATGCCAGCTTCACCGAGGTATGTCTTTAAAAAGTTCTACCAGTTTGTTAGCGATTTCTGGTATCTGAGGGAAAGAGAAATATGTCGTCGACTCTTGAATCTGAGTGTCCATGGGAGGTGTCTATATTTGTGACGGCTATTTGCATCGAGGTTTCGATGGGATTGAGGTTACCTGGTGCCATTATGTTAGGGTTTATGGTACTTTGGTGTTGGACTTAAGGATGGTTCTTAATTTTTTTAAGGTTTTTCTGTTTTAGGGATTCATGTGAGATCAGCTCTATCCTGATTTTCAATCCTTTCACCAGGTTGATTTTGTTTTTTTGGCTGTGATTTGATAGGTAATTTAGGTACCTTCCAAAGTTAGTTGGCTTGCTATACCAATCTAGGATGATTTTCTGTGTGGGAGTTCTAATTATTATGGTGTCTAGAAAGAGAACGCTGTTGCTTGACTCGTTTTCGACTGTAAATTGTATGTGGCGGTTATATTGATTAAATGTAATTGGAGCTTCATCCATTTTGTCTTTAGGTACGGCTGTAATGATGTCGTCCACATACTTTTAAGAAAGAGCACCTGGAAATTCAATCTACTTATCCGGTCGTCCAACAAATCGTCCATTATGGATTTGGATAAAATGTGGGAGAGTGTTGCTCCCATTGGAGTGTCAAACTCCTGCTCATAGAAATGGCCTTGGAATGCGCAATAAGTGGTGTTCCAAGGTAGTTCCAGGATTTCCAGGATGTTAGGCTGTTATGAATTTTACTTCCAACTATATTTATTTTATCTCGGGCGTGAGTTAGAGCAAGAGCTAGTACTTTGCGGCTAGTGAACAATTTTTGGAACGCTCAATGGACAATACAAAATTACGCACACTCAAATTCAACTGCACAACTAATGTATTTAGGCAAGTTAACAATTTTACTGAGAGGAATAAAGGTAAAAAAAAATATATAAATTTACTTAGAGTGTATCACTCGGATATTTTTGGTAGCACCCTTAATCTATGGATACCTTAACTTCAATCAAGCCTGGATGGTGAAAGGGAAGGACCCTGAGGGGGACCTGCTGGAGTGATCACTTCAGTCAGTGGCCTCGCAGGTCTTCCAATGGGGATCGGTCGTGATCATAAATAAAAAAAAAATCCACAGTAAAGGGGTACCAAAATAAATAAGGAAATCACTTAGGTCCGACTGTGAATCGCAATTAAAGTAAAAAAACAAAATGAACTGAATGCAGTCGAACTTGAATGTTTCAGCACAAGCAGTTAACTATAAAACGTTATTAATTCCAATCATAAAAAAATGCTGTCATAAAAAAACTGATAAAAAAACAAGTCTTCACCAAAAGTTGGGCGCCAGCATGCTTCCAAGTAGCATACAACTTCTACCCAAAATAGAAAACACCAGAACCAGCCTCCACGTCAAAAATCCAACGGTCCCGCTGAGGTTCCCCAAAAGAGCTGGTTTTGAATTGCTCCACGGATCTCGGATCAATTCCACGTGGTCATAACGGCCATCATGGATTCGTCTATCTGGTTCTTGGGTCTCAAAAATTTCAACTCGCCGATTAGATGATTACTTTTCCCAGTGGAAAGAAAGGCCTCTTGCAAACCATCAATCCATCAATGCCACCATCAATGAATTTCTTGATTCTAAAATTTTTAAAAACCGACCATGCGGTAGCGCTGAACACAATGAAAATCTCAAAGCCCGACCGTCCGGAACAAACTCAAAAATCGACCTGCCGATCTGATCGTCACGGCCTAATTAAATCTTCAACCACCAAAAATCTACCGTTACACCAGTAGAAGTTTTTCCTCCCCCCAACCTTCCGTTTGCGCAGGAATCAAAAATCACCAAATTCATTGGCCCTAACGGACACGTGATTCCGCAATCTACCAAACATTTCTTTCACCTGCGATAAGAATCGAAACTGCGATAAGAATCGCCAAATTTGCTAGATTCGGATTTTACAGCCAAAATTTAACTCTATGATGAAAAAAACAAAACAGATATGCTTGGCAAATAACTTGCACACGCATACCGAGGTCGAAAACAATTAACAGGTTTACGGCAAAATATTTGCACGTAACAAGCCTTATAGGGATTGGTGTGGTGTTTAATTTTATCCCAATGTCTGTGGATGCTATCTACCACCAGGTCGTAAGGGATGTCACTGTATAACGACACTACATCAAAACTAATCAGCACATAATTTGGGGGCAACATAACGCCTTTTGTAAAATCTGCAAACTCGAAACTATCTTTTATGTAGTAAGGGTTGTTCTTGTTGTACGCTTGTGTGAGGATGTTGGTGAGGAAGAATGCTATTTTACTGTTAGGTGCATTAATAGATGACACAATGGGTCTGAGGGGTAGTTCCGGTTTGTGTACTTTAGGGAGACCACAAAATTTTGGTGAGCAATGATTGTAAATTTTAAGCTTAGTTGCTTCTGACTATGATATTAGGTCTTGGTCTTTGAATCTGGATATTAATTTGTTGCATCTTGTCTGATATTTGTTGGTTGGATCCGAATCAAGTAACCTGTAGTGAGAGTCATCCGACAGAATTTGCAAAAACCTCTCCTGGTATTGACTCTTGCTAATGATTACTGTGACATTTCCTTTGTCTGCTCTTGTTATTATGAGATCTTTATTTCGCCTTAGGAATCGATTAGCTTTTTTGTACATGCTACGAAGGTAGCCGTCCCCACTATTGTTGTTGAAGAAATTTGATAAAATGTTTGTAAAGCGTGCCCTGATTAGGTCCCTGGCCATTGTTTTCTTTTTGAGGATATATTCAAAATTAGTTAACAACCTCTTGCAGGAAACATTGTTTGCGTTGGAGGAATTCCGAACTTTGAGCCGAACTCCAGGAAGCGAGTCACATCATCTGGGATCACAACGTTCGTCAGGTTCTTAATCCATCCATCCTCAGTATGTATGTGGGCTGGTTCAGAGTTGTTTTCGAGTTTGAGAAAATTTCTTTGGTTTTTTCCTCTGACCAGCTCAAATCGCTTCCCAGCGCTCTTGCTCTGTGTCCTCATAAATTTATCTAAGACACCTGGCGGAAGAATGTTTGTCAACTGATTGTATGTTGTGTCACGGTCCCTTTCTAGTTGTTTTACGTTGACGATGGTTATTTTTATTTCCAGGTTAATTATTGTTTTATTGACTGTGTTTAAAATTGTTAACTAACTGTCCCGCCGCTTCCGATAACTCATATCATACCATTCATACATTTCTCTTTCCCTAGTTTATACCATAAAACTATTTACAACAATAAAATAAAACAAAGGAAAGAGAAAACCATTCATTACTTTCTCAGTTTATTTAGCACCCAAAGAATTCATTCAATTATGTATAATTCTTCTAAAATTAAAAAATATGGGGTTGTATTTAAATTAATCAAGTTATGGCCACTTAAAGTTCTTATTTGATTAATTTAAATTCGTGGACACCCTGTATAACATGGTAGATTTATTATCATTGGGATATAAAATATTATATCTTGTTACAATTCACTATAAATTACGCTTACATAACTTAAATACTTCTAAAGTATTTGACACGTGAAAATTAGATTAGATTTTGATTAAATTCGTATTATTTAAAAAACCTTAAGATTTAGGTATTATAAACCTTATTAAAACAGATACTTATTTTCTTCAGAGAATCCAAGAATGCAATAATATACAGGGCATTCCATTTTAAAAAACTCCACGCGTTGATACTTTTATGGTTTTTGAGACACCCTGTACATTACAAAAATATTTTTAAAATGTGCGCCCAGTAGGCGTCTGCCAATTAATAAAATAATACTTTTTAAAAATCAAACGGTTTAGCCGCATAGCGTGAATAACCCTGTATATACAGGGTGTTCCACTGAGAACCGCCGTGATCGATATCTGGCAAACTATAATCAGGAGAAATTTGAAAATTGGACAGCATACGTAAATTATTGGGGGCAAGCGATCTAAAATATTTTCAAGGTGGCCACACTTCCGGTTATACCGGAAGTAGGTATCAACTTGCTTATTTTAAATGGAACACCCTATATATTATTAACATTATATTATTAACTTACCCTTAATTTTAACACTGAATAAGATAAAATTATCAAAAATGGGGGTTTCCATTTTAAAAAAATGATTTTGGGCGGTTTTCTCAACGTCCATTTTCAAACTTATTTTTTTAACACTTTGTTATCAAAATTTTGTCGAAATTTCATTAAAGTAAGTGCTTTTCAACAGGAAATGCGACTCAAATTATGTAGTACGTATTTCCTTATAGGAAAAATTTGTAATTATTCGAGTGGCTGCAACTGTCATTTTTTTACAAAATTTCAAATATATCAAAAACGGATAGACTTAGGTATATGATATTGTACAAGAAATATATTTAGAATTTGGAGTAGAATTCAAAAATGTAATAATATATAGGGTGTTACATTTAAAATAAGCAAGTTGATACTTATTTCCGGTATAACCGGAAGTGTGGCCATCTTGAAAATATTTTAGATCGCTTGCCCCAAATGACCTACGTATTTGGGTCCAATTTTCAAATTTCTCCTCATTATAGTTTGCCAGATATCGATCGCGGCGGTTCCCGGTGGGACACCCTGTATAGTCAGTAAAAAAAGTCTCCATACATCAGTTATTTTTCAATATTTTTCTTAAATTGCAATTTTATTTAAGTTTAATTAGAAATATCACAAAAGTAAATCCTGGCAGACGGCTTAGAACTAATAAAATTAATAGTAGTCATTTGAAACACTTTATTTGGAAAATAAAATATAGAATTAAATTTTGAACGAGAAATTATATAAAAAAGTCACCATACACTAACATTGCTTGTGAAAAGTTGTTACTTTCTTAAATTCTAATATTTTGTACAGTTGCCATTGGCTCTAATCTTTTTCGTATATTTCTTTTTCCTGACTGTACTTTTAATTCATTCCAATATATTCCTGGGTTTTTCAGTCAATTTTATTGTCACTAATTATGGTGTTATGTGATGAGCCCTGCGTTTCGTCCCGGGTCTACCTATTGGACTCGTCAGTAAGGCTTTAGGTAGACCCTGCCTTATACGCCAGACATCGGTTCTACGTGTTCGGACGTAAATGAACCGAGCCGGTATAGATCTTCTGCGGTGAGATATTGGCAACCCGTGTTGCCGATTAGCATTAGATTGAAAACCACTCGTTCCATTCTGCTTTTTTTCTCCCAAGCATCTATATCTTTTTCGTATATTTCTTTTTCCTGACTGTACTTTTAATTCATTCCAATATATTCCTGGGTTTTTCAGTCAATTTTATTGTCACTAATTATGGTGTTATGTGATGAGCCCTGCGTTTCGTCCCATAACATAACACCATAATTAGTGACAATAAAATTGACTGAAAAACCCAGGAATATATTGGATTGGCTCTAATGACGGCAGCAAGCCTTTCCGGAAGAGTTAATACAAGTTTTCTTGTAACGTCTGGTTGAATGCTTTCCCATTCTTGTCTTATCCTATTTTTGCCGTCTTCCTTATTTCTAACTTGGTGTTTTCTCACCTGACGCTTTAACTCTTCTCACAGGTACTCTATTGGGTTAATGTCCAGTGACATTATGTATCATCCATTCACGTACAAGCATAGCAGTGTGCTTAGGATCGTTATCTTTCAAGTTCAAGTCAAGTCAAGTTTTTGAACACTTGCTTGCATATTATTCCTTACAATATTTAAAAAAGCATGTTGGTCCATAATACCGTCAATGAAAACTAAATTGCCACTTCTATTGGCTGACATGCACCCCCACAACAAAACATTACCTCCTCCGTGCTTCATTGTAGGGCAAATATTTTCAATTTTTTATACTGTATTTTTTTTCTCCACACTTTATCCCATCCATCTGACCCAAATAGGTTGATTTTTTGCATCACTAAAAATAATACTTTTCTAAAACTAATTGGTTTTGTTAACATGTTGTCGGGCAAGTTCCATTCGTTTATTTAGATTTTTTTCTGAAATGAATGGTTTTTTCTCGCAACGCGGCATTTATAACCCGCTCAATGCAAACAGTATCTTATTCATTGAAGTCTAACAGTTTTTGAGAAATCTTCCTTGATTTCTTCCGCAATTTTTGGTGCACTTATTTAAGAAATACGTCTAATCTTTCTCACAACACTTGACTTCCCGGGCAGTTAACTTCTTGGGACGACCAGAGCGAGGCCGCACTTTATAGGAACTGGTAGATTTGTACTGATTTACTACGTACTGTACAGTGGCATGTGATTTTACATTTATGTTGCCAATATTTCTAAAGGATTCTTTATTCTTCCACAAATCTACGATAATTTAAACTAACAGAAATAGGAATTTCGCAATTCTTAGCACTAATTTTTGTTCTACTAGAAAAACACAAACTTTTAAATGTGACGTTTGAAAGCAAATTTAATTCATTTGTTTTAGCCACCTAACAAGCCAATCTTATACTGAGGGGCTCAGGAAATAATGCCGAATAGCCTTTTCTAAGTGTATGGAGACTTTTTTTGTATAATTTCTCTATTTCTAATATGACTTTATTTTTTATTGTTCAAATACAGTGTTTCAAATGACTTTACCTTCAAATTAAATCAAATCAAAATATGCTTTATTGCCACAGGAAAATTTACAAATTTTATGGACAAAGCGTGTAAAACAATATACTACAAAATATAGCACATCTAAGGACAATCAACAATGGTAAACAAAAAATAAAAAACAACATAAAACATAACACAAAAAAGTCATCAAATCAAACAGACAAATTAAAATTAAGAAAAACAGGGGTGAGTGAAGTCAAATTGCACCCTAAACCATAACAAGGAACTAGTCTGTTGACCCTGTTTATGTTATTGCAAGCGGATCGTGATGATACCGATTTGGTAGATATATACTAGTTGAGGTAAGTAACATCGGAGGACTTGAAATTTTGCTTGCTGAACTTGAACCCAATCGATTCCGTTCCGCTTGCAACATGTGGTCACGTTCAATAAATAATAAAGACAAATATGAACTCAGCAAATTGATGACCCCCAAAATCAAAATGTAACTACCATACAAATAATTATTCGTCCAATACATATAACGTAACTGCCTCATGTGATGCCCAAACCGAAAAGTTTAATTTAGTAAGATTGAGAAGTGGTGAAATTTAGAAAAAAATCTTACGCCACATAAAAATCATTTGCAGAATAAAAAGGTCTTTTTTGGAGTATGCTTTTGTCCCTTCCCGAAACTTTTGAGACGTAGGGAGAGATTTAAGATGCGATGGAAGATGATTGTACAATTTCTTGGCGTTGTAAATAATTGAATTTTTTATTAATTCAGAGGAGGGAAAGGGAAGATATATATCTTGGCTTAAGTTTCTGGTCGGGTACCTATGTTGTGGCGCTTCTGGAAAGCTGACTCGGTGTTTGCGTATCAAGCAGACAGTCTCTAATATGAATAAAGCAGGAAGTGTGAGAATTTTATAGTTTTCAAAGTAGTACTTGCAATGAGCTCTACTTTTCAGGCCAAATAGATAGCGAATTGCTCGTTTCTGCAGTTTAAAAATACTTTGAAATTGCTGTGTTTTGCAGCAGCCCCAAAAAGGAAGGCCGTAGCGGGATGTGAGACTCAAATAGAGAGAAGTAAGCGAGTTTGGCGGAGAACACATTCAGCTCCCTCGAAACCGATCGAATTGCAAAACAAGCGGAAGATAGTTTTTTTTGTTAAGGAGTCAATATGGGTAGACCATTTAAGGTTGGCATTAATGTTCAAGCCCAGAAATTTCACCGACTCAACGTATCTAATATTGCTGTTATGAAGTAGCAAGGGCTCTAAAGCTCCTCTATAAGATAGGGCTACCGTCTTATTCACGTTAAAACCCAGCAAACTAGAGTCAGACCAACTCTTGATTGTGACGAGATCGTTGGAAACCTTAGAGTGAAGGGACACAGTAACAGAATCACTCCATGTTATACTTGTCTCGTCAGCAAAGAGGGTAATCTTGCCATTGATTTTTAAGTAGGTGATGTCGTTGATAAATAGTAGGAAAAGAATAGGTCCAAGCACAGAACCCTGGGGAACTCCACTGGCAATCAGTTTACACTCAGAGACAGACCCGTTTGCTCTGACAAATTGTTGCCCATTTTCAAAATTTGACTTGAACCAGTTGGAAGAAATACCACGTATTCCATAAAAATCAAGCTTATTTAACAGAATGCTGTGACTCACACAGTCAAAGGCTTTCGCATAGTCACAGAAGATTGTAGCTGTGGGGCGGTTGCAATTTAGAGATGAGTAAACATCATGAAGCAAGGAAAATACTGCATCGTTGGTGCACTTGTTAGGCGAAAATCCGAACTGCTCTGGTGATAATATGCCATGCTTGAAGATAAATGGCATAAGGCGATTCTTTAGTAACCTTTCAACTATTTTTGACAACACAGGGAGCATGGCAATTGGACGATAATTACATGAGATATTCCTTTCACCACCTTTATGAAGAGGAATAATGATTGCAGTTTTGAGGCATTCTGGAAAAACTCCGTGCACAAAGGAATCATTTATTAGGTTTGTGAGAACATCCAGAGTTGAAAGTGGGAGGCTCAAGAATATTTTAACTGATGATTATCCGTGCTACACGACGATTTACTTTTTATGCTGTGTATTACCTGTAGTAGTTCAACGCTGTTTACAGGGCTTAGGAAAAAGGTATCAGCGATCTTCTTAGAAGGAGGAAGGAACGAAAGCGGGTCGAAGCCAGGTAAAATACCTGAAGTAACACTTTTGCTGATGTTGATGAAATAATTGTTTAACTCATTTGGACTTGGCATACCTCCATTCACGGGATTTGTTCTACCTCTGAGATCATTGACAATGGACCAGGTTTCCCTGGAAACGTTTTTGGAATTTGTCAAACTATTTTGATAATATAGTCTCTTTGCTGACTTGATTACTCTTAGATAGATCCTTCTATAATTTGAAATTAATTCAAGAACTTGAGCGGAGTCAGTAAACTTTTTTATATGCAAGAGAGAGCGCATATTTTTCGCAGAAGTGCGCAAACCTCCCGTAAGCCAATGTTTATGGCGTTTAGGATTAATGGCCCTAAGCGGAAAGGCCTCATTGAAAGTACTTTTAATTTTATTCAAGAAATCTCTGAAGTGAGAATTTGGATCACCGGACTCAAAGTTCCAAATCGTGCTTTGACAAAGATTGTGAAATAATGCAAAATTTGAAGATGAGGAGATTCTACCCAAACGGCGAGCTCTTCTCGAAGGCTTGAGAGAAATATTGAATTTGGATATCACCGCTTCATGATCAGAGAGACCCGCGCTAGTCACCGTCGATTGAACATCAGACGGGGGGAAGTCAGACGCCACATAATCTATAGTCGACGTTGAATTGTTAGAAATTCTAGTCGGAGTAGTTACATGCATTGAAAGATCAAAAAAATCGAAAATAGCCAGTAAGGATTTTTGGGCAGCACAGGCAGCAGCGTAGTCAATATTCAGATCCCCACATAAAATTCTCCTGCCCTTCACTGGCAGACAGTCTAGCAAGTTTAGCAGGCTATCAAAAAATTGCTGCACATCGGAACTTGGCGCTCTATAGATGCAGATTACATCCATATTAAGATGTTTATTGTATACAACGGAAAATTCGAAGAAGTGATCCGCTTGAAGATAATCAAACTTAGTTAATGGAGAGAAGCCCTCAGTCAAGGATAGAATCAAAGTTCCCCCATGGGCCGAGCCTTCCCGGTTGTATCTGGCTATTGTGGAGTACTTTTCGATATCAAAATGTTCATTCATGTTCAGCCAGTGTTCCGTAATCGCAACCAACTGGGGAAACCCTAACCCCTCCAAAAACAAGTACAACTCATCCGTTTTGTTCCTCAATGAAGCAATATTGACAAGAACCATGCTAAACCTGGCGTCAGGACTTGAGGAGTCTAGTCGCTCAAAACACGTCATTCTTCCTAAAAATTTTTTCTCTTCGGATCTCTTCAATTTTATTACTTGTAAGAAAAGTGCCAATATTTACTTGAAATATTTTTCTAATTAAATTGAAATAAAATAGCAAACTAAGAAAGAATACTTAAAAATTACTGGTGTATGGAGACTTTTTACAGACTGTATATACAGTGTGTCCAGTATAAAATGATGTACATGGGGATATTGGAAACCGTTAAAGATACAGAGTGGACCAAATGGGGGAAAAGTTGCGCAATCAAGTGCCTATAAATAATCTGTCATCAACTTATTTGAACTCGGAATAGCAACGGATAGATAGATAGATAGATAAAATTTATTAAACATTCACATTACTAAATTCACAAACAAAGTTTAAATCAAAAAACATAAGTCAGTAAAATGTCCCATGTCTGGCCAGATGTTCGGCCGGTTGCTCTTTGCCCATAATCTAAATAGGCGCGCTAAGTCGTCCATTACCTGGGCAGTGCCCTAACATGGACATTCCCGAGCTAGCCATACGCACGACAACGTCAGGAGATAGTCTTGAAGTGGCGGTTTTGGTTTTATCTACCATTAAATCGTAATTTTGTTAGTTTTAATTATTTATCTTGATCGAACATAAACATGTTATACATGGGTGAAGAGCATATTGAAAGGGGAATTTAAAAGTGCAGAAATTCAATATGGCGCCCATAAGAAAAACAAAAGTTGACTTCGGCCTCAATGAACATAGTGGGTCTAGATTATTTTTTACTTTATTTTCAAATTCACGCTCATTTCTTACCCCCACCCTGAAAATTTCGTTATTGTATCTTTTATAATAAACACGATATAAAGGATTTTATAAAACGCACTTTTTTCTTTTTTTCCCTGTATATCCGTTACTATTCCGAGTTCAAAGAAGTTGATGACAGATTATTTATAGGCACTTGATTGCGCAACTTTTTCCCCATTTGGTCCATCCTGTAACTCTAACGGTTTCCAATATCCCCATGTACATCATTTTATACTGGACACACTGTATATGTAATACAATAATTATTTTCATTATTAATATCCCGTTATTACTATCTACTCAATTTCAGGGTTGAAAAATATCGCCCCAGTACTTTAGATGATTTAGTGTCTCATGAGGATATTATAAAAACCGGTAAGTTTAATAATTTTCTGTAATATATTCTTGTATATGGTTTGCTCGACGTCATTTTCAATTTTGAATATGAGTAGTTTTAAAACCATCAGTACAAAACGTTTCATGACCATGCTATTTCAATCATCGTTTTAATAATTTCAGAAGCTAGCTCAGCATTTCATTATAGGAATTACTATATTAATATATAGGGTGTCTCGTAAGCGTTCGACAATACTTCTACTGAAAGGTATTGAAAATGAAAAAATAGCATTAATGAAAGTATCCTTGGTTTTATAGATATTTACCCTTGATTAAAAATGAAAAAAATTAAAACTGATATCACTGGATATTTCTTGTTATTACTCTTCACTTTTACTTACTTTTACTACTGCTACATCAGGTATAAAATACATTTGTGTGTTTTAATTTTGTCAAAGGGGTATTGCAAAAGCTCCTTAAAAGGCTTGACTGTACGGTTGAGATAAAAAATAACTTTATTTCAATACACGTTCCTTATAACATCATTCCTATTATGTAAATTTTGCTCTCTTCTGTAGCAAAAAATGGTATATGTGTGTATTTATACACATAGAAAATGTGATATAAAAAGTTGCTTAGTTGGATTTAAAATTATTTTTCATTTAAAAAAGTAAACAACTTTTTAAAAAGCTACAAGCTGGTCAATTTAAATAAATGTGTTCTTCAACTCAAATCTTCTCAATGTAATCTCAAATTAACGTCGTTGTGAATACCATGAGGGACTAAGAAGGTATTTTATTTCGAATCATGCAGTATTTAAATTAAAGAATTAGAAAATGTATTAAGGTCAATATTGGACTTGTTGCTTAGTTACTTAATTAATACCTAACTAAATTTGATTGTAAATTGCGGTACCGATTAAAATTTAAAAAACCGGCTAGTTTATCGATAACCAACAGGTATAGTCTTTATGAAGCTACTTGGCCAAACGTAAAAATTGGGATGTGTTCAGGTTGCTGCATAAACTGGTCCTGAAATCCAAGCAATGTGTATGTGACCCGTACTTGCCTGGAATATTTTGATAGGCGCCTCATCGGGTCAACGTGGACTCGATGTTGCCGCATTACAATTTAATTGGTCGCTCTACTTCGTCTTCATCTCTCTCCAGTCGTTGCTCGGTTTCGAGCGTCATGACTATTCATGGTACAAGCCTTCGCCATGCTTCCCTATCCTCTACGGTTCTCATTACTTCTGTTATTGACATATTTGTAAGGTTCTTGATTTGGTTTATGAATCTTACAGGAGATCTGCCTCTAATTCTTTTGCCGTCCACCTTCCCTTGGATCACAATTTTCTCCATCCCATCCTTCCGTATCACATGACCGAAATATTTGAGTATGCACCTCTGGATTATTGGAAGGAGCCTTTCGTGATCTCGAATATTTAGTTCCCTGCGTATGGAGATATTTGTTCTATGAGCTGTCCAAGGGATCCTCAACATCCTGCGGTAGCATATCATTTGAAACGCTACTATTCTCCTGCGGCATGCTGCTTTTAACGTCCAAGATTCTGACCCATAGGTTGCGATATCAGCGCTTTGAGAAGTCTCATCTTGGTCATTTTTCGGATATTGCGGTCTTTCCAAATTTTAACTAGTCTACCATAGCTTCTTTTGCCATTCCAATTCTTCTCCTGATTTCTGGTTCAGAGCCTCCTTTGTTGGTTATTTTTGCGCCGAGATAAATGACAGTGTCATTGGCTTCTATGTCGTGGATGAGTCGAAGTGGCATTGGGATTGTCTGAGGTCTGTCCACCATCAACAGACAGCATTTGGTCCTATTCAGTCGTGGGCCTGATTCCAAACTAACAGCTTCTACACGTTGAAGTATTTCAAACATTTCCTGTTCGTTTTGTGCCAGAACTATCGTGTCATCCGCATATCGTAGGTTTGACACTTTTTT